>JAKUCG020000183.1:600000-939472 GCA_022539655.2 Ceriodaphnia dubia
CTGCTCCAGCTTGGAATAAAAATTTAGCTATCTCGACGTTGTCGGTTAATGCGCACCAATGTAGTGCGGTATTTCCGGCAAAATCTTGGGAATTCATCGAGAGCGTTGCGTTGTTGATCGGGTGCGTCAAGAGTAACATGCACAGCTCATTATTTCTATTATTTATGGCTGTCATTAAGGGGGTTTGTCCTAGCTGGTCAAATGTGTTTATTTTTTTGCTCCGTGTGAGAGCAGGTTTCTCACGGCTGTGATATTATTTTTGGTGCAAGCAAAATGAAGTGGCGTTATGCTTTCTAGATTTTCGTTTTCTATGCTGCAAATTTTGCGTCTTAGTAAAAAGTTCAAAATAACACTACTTTCTGGGATACATGCTAGATGTAATAATGAATTTCCGTTTCTGTCTTTAATTGATAAGAGTGAATTGCTTACTAGTAAAGTTTGAAAAATTAGTCCGTTTCCTGTCTTTGTTGCTATCATTATTGGTGTGTCGCCGTTGTTATTGCGGTGCTCTAGCGCTATCGCGTGGATGAGGGAGCGGGTGAGAAGAGGGTTCTCCGCTTGGACTGCGCAGTGTAGGGGTGTATTCCCTTCGCTGTTAATTTTTAGTCTGCTAGCTGATTCTTGCAATAAGACGTTGCAAGTTCGAATATTTTCGTTCTTAATTGCTATATGGAGTGGGGTATTACTTTGTTTGTCTTGTAAATCAATATTGCATCGTGTTAATTGGAAGGAGTTAATAAGTAATTGAATAATTTTGGGCTCTGACTTTGCTGCTGCTAAATGAAGACTTGATTCACTATTATTATTAAATATAAGACTATTTGCGCCGGCTTTTGTCAAAATCGTGATCACTGTTATTTCTCCTTCTTTTACCGCGTAATGTAGTGCTGTATTACCTTTATAGTCCTGCGCGTTAATGTCAATTTCTGAAATCACTAAATTCCGTAGTGTCGACACTGCACGTTCTCTCACTGCTGTTATAATTGGCGTTTCTCCTTCGTAGTTTGTTGCGTTAAACTCTGCAGTTGAAAAAACGTGCGGCGCGGCAATTTTCTGATGTTTTCTTGCACTGAAATGAAGTTCGTTGTCACCAGTGAGGTCGAATTGATCCATTTTTGTTGACTGGTGTGAACAGACTGTTTGTTTCTTCTTTGAGTAGCGCTTCGTGTGAAAAAGAAAAGAGTGTGTGGGGGGGAGCGTTTGATCTAAATATAAGGTGCAATAATGGAAGCAGGCGGCTTTTTAATGGTCTTTTTATATTTTGCTTTCTTCGCTTTTTCGTCGATGAAGCATACGTTCTTCTTGCAGCCGGACGGCAAATTCCGTCACGTCTTTTTGGTGCTGTCGAATTCTCAGCTTGCAGAACGCTGATATCACGTAGGTGGTGACTAATGCGGCAATAATACCGGCAGCTGCAAGGAATATTATTTTCAGCGACTTTGACCATGCGCCTATGTTCCAGAATCGAGATTCGGCTCTTGTATTCAATACCAATGAAGATAATGAATCCGCGTTTTCTTCTCGAATTCTTGTTACTAGTTCATTCATCACATTTAGCTGTTCGAATTCTCTATCTTCGAATGCTTTGTGGTGTTTGAACGTATATTTATATTCGTTGTCTTCCAGTTCCTTAAATTGCTGTGTTAGTTTAATTGTTGACAGATGGTATGATGGAATTTCGAGTGACCATTTACTGGTTTCTCGATTCCATATGTATGATTTTCCATTGAGGTTGACGATTCCGTCTTTCCAGAAGCATTCCTGGAATGGGTGGAGAGAATAACCGTCTCTTCCAATGGTGAAATTCTTATATTCAGGCTCATGGCCGCATTTTGTTTCTCTTGCTGTTACTGTGATATTCCGAGTTGTGCATCGTTGAACGATCAAATGTTTACCGTTTGGCTTTAGTCTATGGCATAATGGAAGATTATTTGCCATCGCTGCCAATAAGCCATTTGATTCGGCCAACATTAGCGTTGTATATCGTCGTACTTGAAGGTTACCACAATATACTTGCTTTATTTCTCTTTCCAGTATGTTTGCTCGTTCTACTGCTTCGTCTTCTACGAACTGATGATGTTGGGCTAAAAGGGGTTGGTCTTCTTCTTCAGTGTTTGTTGTTTGATGTTGCGGTGCTCCCAATAACCATACTTGGTCTTCGTAATCTTCGCATTTTGCTGGGTATAATGTGAGGTTTTTTCCTGCCACCAGGCACTGTACTCCGTCTGTTATTTGATTCGTTTCCGGGTTCCAAACTAATTTCCCGGGTGAACGAATTTGGTAATCGCAGAGTCTTCTGAATAATCCTTGCGTCTTAAATCCATAACAAGTTTTGTCTTTGACTTCGTTTGCGGGCTGGATTGATAAATCCGTATACATCATAAACCTTTGCGATTCTTCTGTGGTTTTGCAGGGGGTTTGTTGAAACGTTGTTTGGCAAATACAATTCTTCGTATAGGGGCTGTATAGGTTGATCCATGTTTTGTTTAGGTTGTCGGGGAATTGGATGTAAGCGTTATCTATTGTTAATAGTTTGTGGAAGGTGTGCGTACAAATTTTAGTTGTTTCGTTTCTATAGTGATATTCTAACTGATTGGTTTCATCTATGAGCTTAAGAGATTCGTCGTCCATTTGTGTTACTACTCCCGTGCCCTCGTGGACACGTTTTAGTGAACACTTTTCATCCTCGCCTATCGTCGGTACATCCCACACGATTGTTGCATCATGTGTGATTACTGAAGACGCGTTGGAACTATTTGTTAGTACGCCAAATGGTGATGTTATTGGGCATTCTATACAGTCTTTCTTTAGCGTTATTTCTTGCACAACACAGTTTCTTATGGCATCTACGTTCGTTTGCATCCAAGAACCTTCGGTTTTGGGTGATGCCTTGTAAGAAAAAAGGTTTGGACTTGTTTCTTCCATTTTGTTTCCATCACAATCGTGAGTCTCTATCAAATTCCTACATTCTGCTGTTGAGATTGTCTGAACGCTCATTGAGTCGATTGTGTTGTATCCTCCGAAGAAATAACCTATGACTCTTCTTTCTTTTATCCATGTCATGCAAAGATGTCCTTTCCAAGTGGTGTGCGGCTGCTCTGTGATGTAAAATTCGTACTTATCTATGACTGGTTTTTGATTTTTCAATTTGGCGTTGCAATAAGCCGGTTGTTGTATATCCATCAATCCAATTACTTCTGCGTGCTCGCAATCGCAGACTGTGATGTTGAGAGCTGCGCCCACTTGGAAGAGTCCGATCAGGCATAACAATAAAACTAGACGATTCATCTGAAATTATCAGTACAATAAAACTACTTGTCAAAGAATTGTTTTGTCTTTTTCCTGCGAATTTCTATAGGTGGTAATCTTTTAACTTTGCTGGAAGTTCTATGGATTTTCTGAGTCCATAGCGAGTTCCTACTGGCGGTCTATCTAAACTCTGACTTCTGACTTGCTTTTTCTTCCTAATTGGTGGTTCAGCTTGCTCAGCTTGTTCAGGTTGTACTGGTTGCTCGTTTTCTGTTATTGGGTCTTTGTCGGTTTCTAGCTCTTTATTAGTTTCTTGCTCCGCTGTAGCTGGGTTACTCGCTGTTTCGTTAGTAAATGGCTTCATTCTATCCACATGCGTTACATACTCCGTCTGGTTTTCTACGTGGAGAAGTTTGTACGTTACGTCGCCTTTTCGTTCGATTACTTTGTAAGGGCCTTCCCATCTCATGTTAAATTTCCCTGGCGTGTTAGCCATTTCTTTTCTGAGGACTTGATCACCTATTTCGTACTCCACTAGCTTCGTGTTCTTATCATAATAATGCTTTTGTTTTTCCTTTGCTTCTTCTAGGTTACGTTTGGCTGCTTCTTTCGCTTCGTGCCACATTTGTGAAAAGATCGTGTTTTCGTTTGACACGATTAGCAATCTTGTTGGGGGTAATACATCGTTTGGCTCTCTAGCTTCTCTTCCGAACATTAAATAAAATGGTGTATAACCAGTGCTTGCATGAACGGCGGTGTTATAAGCAAACGTTGCGTAAGGCAAATATTCGTCCCAACGGTTCGGTTGTTTAGAGACATAGCTTGCTAGCATGTCTCCTACCGTCCTGTTGAATCTTTCTATCATGCCATCGCAGCATGGCCTATAAGCTGTCGTTCTTAAACGTTCAATGCCTAATTGCTTGTACAATACGTCCATTAGTTCTGATAGGAAATTAGATCCTTGATCCGTTAATACTCGTTCGGGTACGCCGTGTTGAAGAACTATGGATTTAATAAATGTTTTTGCTACTGTCTCAGCTGTTTGGTTAGGCATCGGTGCCGTTACTATATACCTTGTAAAATATTCTCCCATTACTAGTATGTAGCTGTTTCCTTCTGTTGAAATTGTAAGTGGTCCGACAATGTCCATTGCCATTGTCTGCCATACGTGTTCTGGTGGAGGCATTGATTGCAATGGTGCCTTGCTAGATCCTACCGCTTTTCTTTTTGCACATATTTCGCACTTTTTTACATATTCCCTAATTTGCTTGGTCATTCCTGGCCAAAGATAGCGTCTGCGTATCCTTGCCGTTGTTTTCTGTGTCCCTAAATGTCCTGCGTACAGACTGTCATGAAATCTTTGTAAAATTTTTAGTCTTAATGGTTCTGGGACTAGAATTTGACCGTGTGGTGTACCCATTAGTCCATTATGGAGTTCGATAAACTCGTGACTATCATCGTCCGAGTCGTCGTCCATTGAACTACGACTACCACTTCTACTACGCCGTGGGCTGTGTTTCATGAGACGACCTGTGACTTCGTGTCTTGGTCTCTCGCTATCCTGTATTTTGCCTTTTGCAATTACGTATTTTTCCCGAGCGCTCGTACAATATTTATCTTTAGCTTGCTCTGTCAAGAAATCCTTCGTCATGAGGAATATTACGGGTGAATTTTCCTCAGCCGCAGTTCGATCATCGCTACTTGGTACTGGAATCCTGCTAAGGCAATCCGCGTTTTGGTTTGCCTTCCCTGGTCGGTACGAAATGTCGATATCGAATTCTTGGAGACAGAGTGCCCACCTAGCCAATTTCCCTGTTGGCTCTTTAATGCTCATCAGCCATTGCAACGGACGATGGTCCGTGAGTACTTGGAACTTTCTGCCGTAAAGATAGGGATAAAAAGTCTTTACTGCGTGAACTATCGCGTAAGCTTCTTTCTCTATCGTACTCCAGTTAGTTTGTGTTTTGTCCAAGTGCTGCGAGGTGTATGCTATGACTACCTCTTTTTCCTTGCCTTTATCTACTTGCATCTGTGCTAGGACAGATCCGACACCGTATCCTGACGCATCCGTGTGGATGATAAAGTCGCGCGAAAAATCTGGATACCCTAGGATCGGTGGCGAAGTAAGGCAATCTTTTAACTGTTGAAAGGCGGTTTGTTGTTCGGGGCCCCACGCCCATTCAACATTCTTCCCTGTTAATTTCGTTAATGGATGAGCTTTGTCTGCGTAGTTTTTTACAAATTTCCGGTAGTAACCTGCTAACCCGAGAAAACTTCTAGCTTGATCTACGTTTTCTGGTACCGGATAGTTCTGAATTACTAACTGCTTCTTTGGGTCTGGTTTCATTCCGTGTTCCGTTACTATATGACCCAGATATTCCACTTCCTTCTTAAGGAAAGTGCACTTTGAAAGCTTTATCTTTAGTCCTGCTTTTCTTAAAAAGTCGAATACTAGGGAAATGTGCTAAATGTGTTCCTTGATTGTTTTTGAGAATATTATTACATCGTCTAGGTAAACTAACGCGTATTTCTTTAAAGCTGGTCTTAGTGCGTCGTTTATTAGTTTTTGAAACGTTGCTGGTGCGTTTGTTAAACCGAACGGCATTCGATTGAATTCGAAGTGACCGTCCTCGGTTGTGAACGCTGTCTTATGTTTATCTTTCTCCTCTATTTCTATCTGCCAATATCCGCTAAATAAATCAATTGTTGAAAAGAATTTAGCTCCGTGAAGATGGTCTATTGTCTCATCTATTCTGGGTAGAGGGTACTTATTTTTAATCGTGATCGCATTTAACTTTCTATAGTCTATGCAGAAACGTTTTTCTCCTGTCTTTTTGGGAACTAGCACCACTGGTGAGCTATACGGGCTAGAGCTTGGTCTGATTATTTGATGCAGTAGCATTTCTTCTACATTCTGTTGTATAATGTGCTGCATTGCTCGTGCTGCTCGTCGCACCGGCGTGAAAATTGGTGCTGCGTCTCCTGTTTTTATTTCATGCTTGATTCCTATAGCTTTTCCTAATTCTGATGTTTTTTCTGCGATGATATCCCGATTGCTAGCTAACAGATTTTCTATTACTTTCCTATATTCTTTACTTCCAACTATATTTGGTCTGTTTCTTGGTTCTTTGGTTACTGAAGCTGGTACTGCTGTTTTACCTATGACTTCGATTTTACCGATGGTATAATATCTGTTTTGGTTGTTTGTGTACGATATACGCCTTGTTATACTATCTATTCTTACACTATTGTTAGTTATGAAATCAATACCTAGGATGCATGCTTCTGTAAGGTTAGGGATTGCGTGAAAATGTTGTCTAATCTTTCCGTTGTCATGTGTGTGTATCTTAATATTAATTAGAAAGGATCCAATTGTTTCCATCGGCATTCCGCATGCGCTTCTAAATATAAACTGTTCTGATTCTTCCGTTGTTAGTTCTGTTTCTGGTATCTTTGCTAGTAAGTGGGCTGATATAATGCTTGCTTGTGCTCCTGTGTCGATTAGTGCTAGGGTTTTGATTCTTCCTATTATTATTGGTATTCTAAAGAGTTGATGTACTGGTTTAAGGGTGGGGGGAAAAGGGTTATTGGTGGGCTTATGGGCATGGCTTTTTAATTTCTTCTGTAATTCGGTGTTGTAGATCGCCCTCTGTTGTTTTGTTGGTTGCCGTTTCTTCGGCTCTCCAGGAAGTATTTGTACTTTCTGCATTCTCTTTTGATGTGTCCTCTGTGCTTGCAGAAGTAGCACGTACGCGTTTCTCTCTCTTGCGATTCCTCGCGTTCGGCGCTTCTCCAACCTGGCGATGCAGGTCTTGGTGAAGCTGTTCGTTGTCTATAAGGTTGTCGAAATGATGATCTACTAAATCTTTGAGGGTTGGGGCTGTAGCGACGATTCCGCTGTTGGTCCGCGAAGCGTACGCGTTCTCTTATTCGTCTGTCATTATCTTCTTCTTCAATGTATGCGATGGTTTTTGTTGGACCTATGGGGTTTACAGTTGACAACTGTTGGTTAACTATTTCTTGGACCACCGTTTTAAGATCGTTCACATCTATCTTTGGGGCTTTCTTCTCTTCGTTTATGGTTTGACCCAGTGTGCGGAATTCTGTTGCTCTTTTTAGTTCGAGTAGGGATTCACACTCTATAGCTGTTGTTGTTGCTTGGTCGTAGTCAGAATCGTTGGGTAGTCGTCCCCACATTAGTACTGCTATTTCATTTCGTAGTCCGTTGAAGAATGTTTCCTTTTTTATTTCATCTTTTAGATTCATTACTTCGTCATTTTGGCTATCGTCGACTGCTATGCCATAAGCGTTTCGATATGTTTCGTCGATGCGTTTCTTGAAGTCTCGGACGCGTTCCTTCTGTTTTTGTTTCAGATGCTTGAGTTGGCCTTTTCTCAGATTCCGCAAGGTAACGTCTTGAAATCCTTCGAGCATAGCTGTTCTCCATTGGTGGTAGTCTGCTGCTATTGCTGGTTCGAGAGCTGCGCTGAAGTTTGTTGCACTTTTAGTTAGGCGATCTTTGTAATATTTTAGCTTTTGATTGTCCGTCCAATCTCCAGTAGCTGCTACTTTATCCGCTATTTTGAACCATTCGTCTATGGGTAGACTTTCGTCCATATCTCCCGAGAATTCTGGTATTTCTCGTTTGAGCTGAAGTGCATTCATGTTTTTAAATCCTGTTGTTAACGCCGTTGTTTGCGTTCTTGCGAAGTTTCTCCAATCGTCTATCGTTACCATTCTGTTGTTGTTATTTACTACTTCTTCTGTGTCACTGCCTGTGGTGTTATTATTGTTGTTTGAGTGGACTGATTCGTTGTCCGCTGATTCTTCGTTGGTGTGGTTTACCTCTTCTGTTTCTTCGTCACTGCCCCGTTCCGAGTTGAAGGGATAGTCGTTGTCCGATTCTTCTACTGTGCTAGCGTTATGTATGTCTGGATCGACTAGGTCTAGTAGTTTGTCGTCAAAATACTCACTTTCCTTGTCTGATTCTGATGATAGTCTGGACGAATAGAGCGCGAAGGTATGGGGAAGTAAGTTGCGTAGGGATGTGGCTTCGAATCCGTGGAAAGGGTGAGTAGTGGCTGTAAGGGCTTCGATGACTTTGTCTGCTGTTTCGGTGTTAGTGAGTGCGGCGGTAGCGCCTTCTAATGCTTCCGATAGTTCCTTGTTGCTTTCTCGTTCGTCTTCTCCCGTTGTCTCTTCTACTTCTTCGATGTCAGTTTCGTTGTTGGTGTTATTTGCACCTGTAGCTTCGGTGAGTGATCGTCTTCTGGATGTCCTTGGTTTCCTGTGTAGTATGTTAGCTAGGAAAGTGGATGCGCGACTTGTCCCTGTATAGGAGCCTAGACTTTCTGTTAGGTCGTGGAATAAAATTTGTAGATGGTGTTTTCTGTCCCTTAGGTCCTGTAGAATAGTTTCTGTTTCGTGGCTTTTGACAGTGCTTCTGATCTTTCTTTCTACTTCTAAAATCTCTAAGGCAACCTTGTCTCGTTGTTTTTTAACTACTGTTTTGCGTACGGGTCGGGGAGATGTTCGTGGTAGAGGCAAGGAATTTCGCCCTACGGGTCTAGGTCTAACCGCAGGAGGGTTTGCGGGCTCAACAGAAGCAGAATTATCTGGTTGTACCTTGTCAGTTGGCTGTGAAGACATGGAGACCAGTAGAGATGCCAGGAACGAGTGGTGGCTCGCCAATTGTAATGCGGCACCCGGTCGTGGGTGGTATTACACAGGCCTAAACTAAGTGAAAAGGTACTACGGATGAAGCAGGGTAAATGTCTGTATTAAGAACCACTCAGAGACGACACTTTGACAAGAGGAGAGAGAGAGAGAAAGGGAGAGAGAGTGGAGGACTCCGGCGGCTCCGGCTGCTTGGCCGACTCTGTCTTTGCTGGATCCCGCGGGCGCTTTTTATCCGGTCCTTGTAGTTCCGGCTCCGGCGGCAGCTGCGGGCAGAAATAGATGGAGTCCACGCGGAGGTACGAATCCCATTCGTTCCGTCCGAACGAAGCTAGGATCGCACCTGGCTTTTCCGCTCCAGTGCGGATCGCGACGTGCGGGACGTAACGGCTCGTTACAATTCTGTTGGGGTCCTCGAAGGCTCTTCGTAGCGAAATGAAGAGTGCTACGAAATGCTACGAAGCTACTTCGAAGAGCTTCGAAGCGCTCTTCATTTCGCTACGAAGGACCCCAAAAGAATGAGAGTGTAAGAATAAATTTAAATTCGTTTTCTTTTTAATACAGGATTATCAGATACTTCCGCTCCCAATTCATCTCAAACGATGCAAAACAAAACAACGATGCAGCAAAACCACAGTTTTACAACACCTACAAGTAAATATCCGACATTGTACAATATATACCAATGTATCACATCGAATCATTATTATCTAAACAATTATTCTTCAATATTTACAGTAACCCCTACAATTTGTGTGCACCAACCAGTTAATAGATGTGCATCATCTTCAACATCTAATTTTAAAACAACGGAAGAATCGAATCAGTTTTTAATGGACGTACCTCATTCTTCAACTCTTTACCCTATTCATGTCATTTAAAGCTATGCAGGAAGCAAGAGATTGGCAGCGGTCACCCATGTTTCCGTCCGCTACTTCAAGTAATGTAACATAATTAATCAGCTAAATACCATTACATCGTATACAACTATTTTTTATTCCTTTTTAGGCATGAATTCCGCCCCACAGATACAATACCAAACATCAAGTTGCTGTTCTTCGGGTTTGGGATCCACTTTAGAAACAGACCAATCTACCTATCGCAATCCACTTACATTTCAATTATCTGGTACTTTCTTTCTTTATTGACTTATTCAGTTTGAACTAAGAATGATTTAAAGCACAGAATATGGAATCCACTAACTGTTTTCCTCAATATTTTAGAGTCTTCTCCAATTAACTCAACTCCCATTGACTTGAAAAATTCAACAGATGCATCAGACAATTTGTCTATCTCTGATTTACCTTTGAGCTTCTCTCGAGTTCCAAATCAAGGTGAGATTTAATAAAAGATTTAGTGTACACTACAAAATAAATAACATGAATTTACATAACAACAGTTAACAAAAACGGTGAAGGAAACAAAGGAAAAACTTTACTAAAACCTACCGGCTCAGTTTATAAAAGAAAAATTGACATTTCTGCGGAAACCAGAGACCAAATGAAAAAAAATCGTAAACTGGATAAAAATCCAGTATACATTCAAGAGAAAAACTCAACAAACGTCTTACCGGAAATCCGTTACAACGAAGAACCGTTGTTTCATAATGAACCTTCTTGTGCTGGAAGCTCTTGTACGGTTCGTGCCGAAATCTTGGACTCTTCAGCCGTACCTACAGCTACAACAAGTCATCACAAAAATACTACGATTATGAACCCTACCATCGATTATGGAATCACCATTTATGATAGTCTCGATGATTCTTCATCGCAAACATCAAACACATCTCGAAAAAGGCAGCGAAATTGGAAAGATCATCCTTTTCTCGAAGAACTGTCGGGAAGAAAAAGAACACGCGCTACCACAAGCAGACCACCGAGAATACCTAAGCCGAGTCCTACGCCCGTTACTGACTTTTTCGACGCTTATTCATTCGACGACAACAACTTTGAACGGGATCCCTTTGCGGCTCAGTACGTTTTTGCAACGAACTCCGGCATTCAGATCTTCGATAGGATCTACGAAGTATTTGGAACTAGCAACGTAATCAACACAGAAGATCCTAAGGTTAACGCGTGCGTGGACCAACTGATTAAAGACGTCAATGACAACTTATCAGTCGAAGATCTGGGTCAAATGACCGACTAATTTAAAGGCACGTTTGACTTGAGTGCGCGTCTCTTCGGTTGCGCCTCCTGTGGCGTCCGGGAGTTCCAAATGGGTCTCGATGCGACAAAACGATATCGTGATCGTACACTTACCGAATGCGGCAAATAATAGAAAACAACAGAACAGATGGCTGAACTGCTAAAAATTAAAAGAAGATTTCGAGCCGTCTTAAGCTGGTACAAAGGATGTGACAGCAGAATCTACAATTTTCATCCAGAATGCGTCGACTGTAAATTATATGAAAATGACGAACTTGTCGAGATCGTCAAGCTGTGTCCGGTCTGTTCCAACTGCACCGATAAACCGGACCATCCATTTCCTCGATACTCAATCGCAAACGGAGTCGACTACGGACTGTACTCTCGCCTTCCTTGGCTTAAACCGTTAACTTTAACGGAACAGCATTCCATATCTTTGACGAGTCCGTACGGATGCATTGTAAAACTCTCTGGCTATTCAGCCGAATGTCAAGCGGCAAAGAAGGGTCATTTTATATTCTTTCGGCAACCGCTAGCACCCCAACAAATAGCTGATGTTACGAGACAAATAACTTCTGCCTGATGTGAATGATATAGAAAAATATATCGGCATCACTTTCGTGGGCGGATGAAACGTGGAAAAGTTTAGTTCCCAATCGATTCCGCAACATTGACGACTTAAGAATTCGCCCCAGTTGCGTTTACGATTGGCTTGAAGTTTTACAAGCCGTGAATCCTCATTACGCAAATATTGTGATTGACCAATCCCAAGACGCTCTTGATGAAATGAATAGAGTGATGGATAAATTTATTTTGAATGCTGGCGTTTTGTCTTTGTCAATGGAAATGAACAAGTTTGCAACAGAAAGGCCTGCAAATCAGCCAGTAGCAGAAGACGAAGAGGAAACTGTTCCAGAATCAACAATAGCGAACGACGAGCAGCCATCACTCAATGAGGAAGAATCGAGTAAAACACAACAAGTAACGCTATTGGAAATGCACGCGTCTTTTCTAACCGAACGAGATCCAAATAAAGAGAATGATCAGAACCAAGCAAAAATGAACATATTGCGTGGTTTAAAACACACGCTTACCAGCACGAACGCGACAGTTGATTCTCAAGCAGAGGAAGAAAATGATTCGCTTGTATTAAATAACGAAGATGGGCCGACGCTGACAAATATCGACGAAATCATCTTTGAAAATCCATGCGCTACTGAATTGCTGATCGGCGACGCCCAATGCCTACCACAACAATTACATGCATCGATCGATACCAGTGATCCACCGCTACCACATGGCGTAACTTCGCAACAGTATCCGGAAGTCGATCCTGTTGAAGATCCTAACTTCACGTCATTCGATTTTGACGAAAACGGCGACGTTCCAACCAACCCCACTCCTGGCGCTCCACCAAACAATCGAATTGCAACTGTTAAGGACCCAAGCAACGAATATGAGTCCAACGATTATATTCTCTACACTGCGTTTCCCTTTCTCTTTCCAAACAGATCCGGTCTACGGAAAAGTGGTCCTCTTACAAAAACGGATACTCGTCACATCTTCACGCAGTTCAGCGGCATCGTTGGAAAAACACATCGTTTTATTTTTGCCCTCTTCGACCAAATGTAACGCCATCATACAGCCGGCAGATCGCTTCAGCTGTTAGGAATCGTCCGGAATCGCTTGATGCTTTCAAAAAACTGGGTCAACGATCCTACTTTTCTGCCCGCACTAGAAAGAGCGGCAAAAAATCCAGAATCAGCCGAGGCGAAAAAGATTCTTGGCCGCATCATGCCTCACGTCAAGACGTTTACATCGGCTGTTCCCTTTTCAGCAGCACAACGAAAAAAGGCCATGAGGTTCTTGTATGCAATGGTTGGACACATGGGAATGCCTAGTTTCCTCTTCACGTTCGCCCCGAAGACACGTACGGCTCGTTGAACATTCGCCTTTCGATGCCGCAGAAGGACAACATTCAGTTTTCCGCTAACGACGACGGTTTCATCGAAGCTCTCCAAAGCGACAAAGAAGTTTTCGAAAATATTACCATCAAACGACCATTTTTGAAATCCTTGGTAGCTGTGGATCCTGTTGCGACAGCAGAAGTCTACAGATTGATTATGCATGCTATCTACAAAGCATGCCTGCAAGGGGAACCAGAAGATAAATCTCGCCGTACCCAACCTCTGTCTAACAAAAAAGGAGGGATGATAGGTAAAATTCACGCAGCATTTGACGTGAATGAATCTCAGGCAAGAGGATCTCTTCATATGCACCTCCTCATTTGGGGTGGTTTGCCTTCTTCTCTTCTTCAATACGACGGTTCAATTGATAAAGTAAGTCTCCATAATTCAAAAATAAAATTCTTATATGTTCTCATTTCTAAAAAAATGTATTTATTTTCAGTTGAAGCGAGCCATAGTCGACCAGGTGAATTTGATGCTCAAAGCCCATTTAAGTCCTGAATCTCACGTCAATCCGATGCTGGATGAACTTCGCTCTTTCACGCGACCACGTCCGGTGCTTTTCCCGTGTAACAATCCTTCAACGGAACCCGAACTCTTCGAACAAGATAATGAGCGCACTGCAGTCGGCACGAACTTTCACCGTCACTCCCAAACGTGCCACAAAGGCACTATCGGAAGACTGTTTTTTCGACTCGGAATGCCACGCTATCTATTAGGCGAAACGGGCGTCGAATATTAGATACCTCGACGTGATTCAATCACCCAAAAAGTAGCTTACGATACGGTCGAAGAGGCTCCTCTACCTCCAACCGACAGTCTTCCAATGCGTAACTTCTCTAACAATCCTGTTCGCAAACGAGATTCCAATATCGCCTACTGGGATGTTGAACGTCCGCTGATGCAATTCCCAAATCACATGGACATTGGTATCTTAGAAGAAGAATTTGCTACGACTCTAGCAGATGTGCCACCTATCAACGCCGACGCCGACTACGCCCGACGTATTAGTGAATTACTCAGCGTTTCGGAAACAAGCTAACAGAAGCCGAAGCCCATACGGAGTGGCTTCGTTTAAAAAGTGAACCTAGAAAACTGACAAAAAACGAATGAAAACGTCTATCTCGCGCTTTTCCAACGCGAAACGGCCTCGTCGTTGAATACTCGCCCGCCGTCACTGCTCTTCTTGGATGCAATACCAACCTCAGTTTCTTAGGAAGCGACGCTCAAGCCAAAGCAACCATCTGCTCTGTCTTAAAGTACATAACTAAACCACCTTCAAAGCTATCGCATACGCTGGCGCTTCTCTACAAACCGCGGCAAACAATCCAAACTTTTCCGTCTGTGGCACCAGATTCCGGCAATCCAATGAGAACGACGCAGCATTATCTCAACAGAATAGTGAATCAGACTACAAGCGCACAAGAGGTTTCAGCCGAAATGGCTGCTTCGAAGCTTCTTCAAATGACATCTGAGGTGTGCACGAATGGATTCATCTCTATTCAAGTCTCGTCAGCCGTTGCGCACGGTCTAGAAAATCAAATATATGAACAGATCGGACTTGACGAATTTCGTGACCTTGACAGCGACATTAACGAAGACCGCGATGACTCCTTTAAGAGAACATCAAGTCCAACTTGTGTCGACGATTCGATTAGTAGCAACGATCAAGTACCCAACTCACTACTTTTGGCGGAAAATGAAGAAGAAGAACATTATATGCTAGATCTACCTGAACCCAGTGGTCCACTGGACACGGGAGATATTTTCGCTCCTGTTGAAGTATATCAACTTAAAGAGAAAGTAGCGGCTGTCGCAGACCATGAAAATTATGCTTTTCGTGGTCCCCATCTTAAGCATTTATCTCTTTACGAATGGAAATCTATTGTGATAGTAAAGGCTAAACCAAAAAGCAAAGAAAAAGCATAAGATAAACCTCCCATCGACGACTTGGCGGACTTTAGCTCAGCAGCCTTCTTCTCCAGTCCTTGGATGCTGCGGAAGAAACAATAGGAGCGGAAGCTGCGCCTGCCAGCACAGACGACTTGGGCGGACGTCCAGATAACGGTTGTTTTGACTTTGATCCCGAGCATCAGCTTTTCGGAACTCATTTTCAACAACTCCGATCCAAACATAAAATACCCATTCTTATTCGTCTTCCGCCAAAGAACCCACCTTCCAAACCTACAATTCTAACTGATAAGTGGATGAAAGAAGCACGCCATTTTGCGCAGTACTACTTGATTCTATACCGACCATGGACTGACGTTCATTTCAGCAAGAAAGGTACACATCCCGACGTCCTCAACTGGCACCAGCTTTGCGTATTTAAGCGGACTTTAGAATTCGGAACTGAAGAACGATCTCCAAGCGCTGTACAATCGGTCGTCAAGCGATGGATCGAGCAGCAATCTCAAGGAATGCGCGTCACTTCTGAAGAGCGCACAACGGTTAGGATGCGACAAAATATTAGCGCAACACCTTGGGGTCCTTATGACGGTTCAGAGCCACTACGTGTTCGCACCAGCAACGACCAAGCCGAAGCTCGAGAGGCAGCCGAGTCAGCAGAGGAAATAGCTAGAATTGAAATTGATTTACTCCGTCAAATGTTATCAGCTGACGACGCCTTCACGCGTTCAAACGCGAAAGAACTGATGTACCTTCAGTACACGCTCGACGCCTTGGAGAACGTCACGCCAGCAACAAACGCATCGAATCTTGCGCCTTTAACCGTAGAGAGCGCCTCTGAATTAGTTCATTTATATCAGGACGATCCTTACGAAATCGACGACATAGTTCAACGTTTGGGAAATGAAGACCTTGACTTGGAACAACAAGTCGACCAGGAAGAAGACGGAGTTCCTCTGCCCACCAATCCAACACAGCTAGACGATTTACCAAATCAAATGATTTAAACGCCGAACAGGAGCTAGTGTTGAATATTCTTCTGCACACTCTCCGTCATCGAGCCCCTTCAGTTCCTGGAAATGCAGTCAATCTGCTGGCTCCGGATCAGGCATTGCTATTCACTCACGGAGCGCCTGGAACCGGCAAAACTTTCTTGGCTAAATGTATAGTGAGAGAATTGAAAACGTTAAATCTAGATACGTATTGCATGGCACCTACAGGCAATGCGAGCGGTAATCTTCCGAATGGTAGAACGATTTACAATGGTGTTGGAATCCCATGCGAAAAGTCGAATGAAATTTATTGCCAGAAATTACTCGACGATCTTCTTTACAAACTTCAAAGAAGATTGCGACTAAAAACTATAGCTCTACTTATTATCGATGAAGTGTCTTGTGTAACGGCAGCAATGCTAGCTCACATTGACCAGCGCCTGCAACAAATTATGGGGTGTTACGACAAACTATTCGGCGGGTTGTCCGTACTGCTCATGGGCGACATGTTGCAGCTACCCTCCGTCAAGGGTCAACCCATTTACAAAGAAATCCTGGATTATGCTCTCCAACCCAGACATGCCCGGCAAAACAAGGAAGCCTCTTCCCGATGCCAATAGCCCAGGTTTCCAGGGGACACTATTATTTCAACAATTCAAGCTAGTGGAACTGACTCAACAAATGCGAGCGGCTGAGGACGTAGAGTATTCGGCATGTCTCAACCAAATGCGCTACCCCCAAGCCGACAAGCCCCGCATTCCCGCTGATATACCTTCGCACTTCAAAGTGTTGACCAGAGAAGACATTGTGTCCGATCCTCTATTCAACACAGCCCCGATTCTCGTCCAGAAGAACGTTGAACTTCACAATATCAACAAATTCAAATCGAAGACTTTCGCTCTGCACCAAAATCAAGCACGATTTAGCTGGCGTTCAGAGTTGGCAGGAAGAGCCTCTCTCCAAAAAGAAGGTCAACCAGATTTTGCTACGCTAGATGAACACTACTATAAACAGTTTCCTGCATTGACAAACCACTTCGTGAAAAACGCGCCGGTGTGAAGATCACCTGTCGGTGAACGACCGACGTTGCAGATTTCTCTTTAATTACTAACATCCCGACGGAAAGAAACTAACATCCCTTTCCGATAGTATACGCCCTTCCTATATCCTGTTAGCACACACGCACTTATTGTTATGCATCCTTGAAGTACCCGTATATAAACCCCACCAATATCATGCATGGAGAGCCACTTGTATCCCACCATCAGCAAGTAATACACTTCGTAAGCTACATCAAATTGTCAACTAGTTCAATATAGAGAGACTTTACATTTGGCGAGCCAACCAGGAGTTGGCTTTAACTTTCGTGGAGTCTCTTTTTATTGACTTGTTGTGGATTAGATGAGGCTTCAAATTCTTGATCACCTACAAGTGTGCCCAAAACAAAATTTTTACATTCAGTATTTTTCATTTTAAATCAACACAGTGCTAACGCTTCAACGAGTAAATTCACAAATAACCAGTAAGCAAATTATTTCTTACATATTCTCATTTTATGGTATCAAATGCATGTCCTTGAGCTCTTAGATACAAATTTATTAAAATTATATCTACCCAAGAAATGGGTTCCGATATTTTTCTATCATGCGAAAAAGAGAGGTAGGATAATTCGATTGGCGAAGAACATTTTCTATTCTCGTGGCTCTCACTTCCGTAAAAAGGAAAATGCACTTTAGGCCGGTTTGATAAAATGAAATTTTATTTTTCCTCTTCGTTTAGTAGCATTTTTTGTAAGGTTAATTAGTATTAGTTATCGCGCACTATCACTCCCAAAAAACTACAAAAATGCTGATTTCTGATTTTTAAAAAACTAGTTTGCTTACAAATTTGAATTTGAATATTGCACAGAAAATAAGATAAAATGTATATGAAATCGCGCTTACGCGCCAGCCCTTCGCGTCATTTGGAACAAAATATGTTTTATAAGCTTCATAGTTATGGCCTACAGGCCTACAGTCATTGTAAAACACGTATTACATTACAAAATTTTCAGGGGAAAACAAAATTTTTCCGAATTTTTTTTACTATTATCTCGTTTGTCTCCTCAATATATTTATAATGTTCTTTCCGTTTTGACTTCTTTCGGCATGTTTGTAAAGAGATACCTCATCTTTGCTTAGTTTTTGTTTTTATTTTAAGGGCAATCTAGTGGCGGTTTTTAACACTACGTAGTATTTCTGTGTTGTAATATTGGACCCTTTTCCAAAGTTTTTGTGTTGATGTAAATGATAGGAGTATTTCTAATTATTAAATGGCCATAGACAATTGTCCATATTTCCTATATATGATGTTTGTTTTGTGAATTAGTTTCTTATTTTCCTGATTTTCTACCGCCCCCTAGAATTTTGCCATAGCCATCTGTTGGATGGAAAATGAACTAAAAAATTAAATGTTTCAAAGTCGCACTTGGGGGAAAGTCACTTCATGCTTGTCGGTCCGATAAATCGGTAGAAGCCCTCTGTTCCCACCTAAAGGTGGGAGACACTCGGGGATAAATTTTTTTTAATTTACAAGACACCTTTCATAAAAGATGGGGTAAGAAAAGCCAGTATTAAGTTAAGTATTTCGTAAATGATTCTGTTTTTACACGAAATGAAAGTCTTTGGTGGCCTAGCTAGTTGTTACACATTTTATGCTTTTATGGAGAAAGCAGGTTCCCTACGAGGCTGACTCTGGGTGAAAAAAAAATCAGCGTGGGAACGGAGGGACAAAGGGACCCCTTTGCATGCGCGAATCAATTCAGTATAGCAAATCTAGTCTAGTGGTATTCTGACTTTACCCGGGAATTCATTATCTTCACGGATGCCTCAGATAATGGATTTGATGCTGACACAGTTGCATAGTCCACTCCACAACATAGATTCAAAGGAAGAATCGAACAACATGGAAGTCGTAGTAGCGTATTCGTTTAGTATGTAAAAGATTAGGAAGCGAAGTGGTGTACAAGGGACAAAGAAACCTTCGCTGTAAGAAAACCCAATGAGTGCTCTATATGTTCTACCTGTACTATCGGCGATTCAGTGCAATAGTCGAACAGAAGTGTGATTGCACGATAGAGTACCGCCTGGCGACGCTAATTAAAAATTAATTGCCTACGCCTGATACCGGCACTGTCTGTCGAGGCTACCATAACTTCTGCAAAACAGGATAGCAGGAAAGACACTCAAGAGGCATACGAATACTGTTAAATAATTTTAAAAAGTTGAAAAAAGAATTGAAATTATGGGAATTAAGGCAGAGACAGGGGTCTCTCGTGGATAAGAAATGAAAACCAGTGGTACCAAAGTCTAAAGTAGAAGAAATTTTAAAGATGAATATTGACCACATGTTGGCTGGTCACTTAGGAACGGCTAAAACGTTTGCCAGAGTAAACTTATGGAAAATAGTAGAAACATAGAGATTATGTGAGATTCAGAAGCTTTCACGTACACGGTAAGAAAATGAGTAGTAAAGAAGACTTATGGCCAGATGAGGAAAGGTCATATGAGTAATTAAAAAAAAAAACACTAGCAAGGGTAAGAAGACGATACACATGGACCAGAATAGTCATTGACGTGAAGACATATGAATAACTTACATGTTGTAGCATTCTTCAAATGCCTAACAATATCTAAACATATGCTAACGCACCGACTAACGGTCAAACAGAATAATCATTTAAACTTTTAACACCAAACCAACGTTTCCAGAAATTGATTGCAGTACTTAAAAATAGGCGTTAAAAAAAAACATCAAATTTTTAAGTGCGTATGGGCACTGTTCGAGCACACCATGAATATGTTAAAACATTTCCAATGGTTCATGAACAAGTACGAACGGTTATACGTCATCTAATATAAAGGAGTTATTATTTTTCTCAAATTGGTCCAGTTTCAATTAAACAAATCTTAAAAAACCAAAAATTTCTCTAATGAAAAAAAATCAGATGAAAACAATTGTAATCTTTCAAAATTTCCAAATCAAAATTCCCAGCTTAACACAAGCAAACCACAAAGCAACACTCCATAACCTCCCACTCATTTTTTTTCATGATATTTGCTAAATATTATGGTAAAACATATAGTAAAACAAAACAAACAAAAAAATATCAATTTTAAAGTGGCCCATTGCACAAAAGTGAACTAAAAATTAACATTTTTTTTTGCTTTGAAAAAAAAACTGCCAAGTAAAAAAAAAATTAATTAAAAATTTACAGTAGAATTTAAAAAAAATGTATTCCCTACAGTAAATTGTTTGAAAAACAGTAAATGATTGATTCGTAGAATAATGAAAGACAGACATTTTTAAAGAATCAATATTGTTTGACCAGTTAAAAAAAGGTAATGAAATTCAACCCAAATTGCGATAGTTTAAGTATTGTAAAGTTTAACACAAAAGATTAATTCACCATTTTAATTCAACCAAAAAAGGAGAACGACATGCATTCCCAAAAATATTTTTTACAGTACCCGTCAAAAGTGACGGAACTTTTTGAAAACGCCGTATGCGCGCAGCAAGAGACGGCCGGGAGCGGAAAATTCCCCCGAGAATAAGGCTAGAGGTAGAATTTTTTAGTAATTTATATGGGTAGTAATTATCAAATGCTATTTATAAAAAAATCGACGAGTTTGAACTAGTTTCCGCCGAAGCTCTATGGCACTTGCCACAATTGACGGAACTTTTGTTGCCGCCCGTGCATTCTTATGGGATTTTCGGAATGCTCCTTTGCCATTGTCATAGAGCTCTAAAAAAAGGGAGATTTTTGGGTAAAATTGCGTTTTTCGTGTTGTTTTCGTTGCGTTAATGAAAAAGTAGATTAAAAAACATTTCCCTAATAGGACAACACACTTACAGTGTCTAAATAATAATGTAGAAACCGCAAGAAAACTATGCTATTTCCCCACTTTTTTTTACTCTCCATGCATTTTACTGTTTTCTGATGCAAATATCCATCTTTCGTTCGAACCCATTTACACACTTCCTACACTTTCCTAAGTTGAAATTTAAAATACTCGCTTTTAAAATATGAGCCAACACAACAAAAAAAAATTAAAAAAAAATTCAGTAAGAACAACAAAAGAACAAGAACGCAAGAACTAAGATACTACCAACCTCAAGGAGAAAATGAAGCAGAATGAAGCCGAAGTCGAGCCTTCAGTGAAAAGAGAAAAGAGGAAGAGAGAGAAACAAACAAAGAAAACAAACAGCAATCCGACCGAGGGATAAAAAAAAAACTCCTTCAAATATACAGCCAATTGCTTTCAGCATGTAGCAGTTACAGCCGAATATCACCCCTTCCCAAATGTAGGGATTTAAGAGGGAAAAGTGTGGTATTTTGGTATGCATCCACAATGGATAGCTCAAGTACCTAGGCACTAATATCGACAAACGACAAATTTACACCACGAATAAGATCGTTTAACCTTATGATTTCGGCTGACAAAAGTGTGTTTTCTAGCTCGAACAACAGACGCTGTTAATTAATTCAACTACTCTCAGATTAAACAGATTCTGAATGTAGATGAAGGAATTACTAGAAACAATTACACAATTATAAAGCTACGCAATTCATGCAGCTTGAATTTACACTCCGACGAGTTAATCGAGTGCGAGCCGTAATCTAGGCAAGTGGTCTAACCTAGAAGAAGAAGAACACAACGACGATGAAGATGAAGAAATGGGATTACTTAGATCCAAGAAGAAACACTGTACGCAGGAGACGCCAAATGCTCTGCTGTAAAGTGATAGAAGACAACCCACCTTTAGTCTCTGCAAAGAACGCGTTGTGTGGGAAGAAGAATGTCAACTCTACTACACCCCAATTTCTTTCAGACTTCATCCCTGGCATCCATTCAACAGCTGTAGCACCGAACCAGCTACCCACGTAAAATATCACTCATAATAGGCTAGCACGCGAAGCACGTTTAAAATGCAGCATAACTTGGTACTTTATGTTAAATCTTTAAATGCATGTTTCCCATGTAATCTCAAAATAATAATTTGTGTATGGTGTAGGTTTTAGTTAATAGGTTTGAAAATGTTTATCTTTTTATATCCCTTTTAATTTTATTACCCCTTATTTTATATTGTACCAATGCTACTAATGCAACGTAAAAATTTTGGAAAAACCTTTGGGACTTTGTTCACAAAAAGTGGCCGCAACACCGAGGTTTCTCTCAAAGAAATAGGCACGGGACTTTGTCCTCGGAAAGGGGAAGGTGTGTGAAGATCACCTGTCGGTGAACGACCGACGTTGCAGATTTCTCTTTAATTACTAACATCCCGACGGAAAGAAACTAACATCCCTTTCCGATAGTATACGCCCTTCCTATATCCTGTTAGCACACACGCACTTATTGTTATGCATCCTTGAAGTACCCGAATACAAACCCCCCCAATATCATGCATGGAGAGCCACTTGTATCCCACCATCAGCAAGTAATACACTTCGTAAGCTACATCAAATTGTCAACTAGTTCAATATAGAGAGACTTTACACCGGGCTATTTAACTGAAAATATCAACCCTTCTCTTGGTCTGGCAAATGATACTAAAATTGTCTACGAATCGTTAGTTATCGACCCACGAGACGATCCCGTCGCTATTAGCCAGCGACTTGCAACAGAGAGTAGCCCTGATATTGTTCTCAAACATCCACCACTATATGTCATAGTATCCGTGCCAGGAGCTGATCCCGCCAGATTTGTCAGTACAACTCTCGTTCACGGCAAAGTTGTTATCCCAGTCAAAACTGTTCAACGAAGCAAATCTGTGAACGTGCCGCGCAGAAGGGGAGAAAACCCATTTAAAATCTGGTACAATCCTCACAACTGCGAACTCGGCTTTGCGGTAACAGTACATAAAATCCAAGATCAAACTGTTGATAGAGTCATTATCGACTTAAATTATCGACCTTTTCAACCGCAATTTGGGTTTCACGCCTTAATGGTTGCCATCTCTCGGGTCCGCTCTTCTAGCCACATACGAATTTTACCGCAACAACCCAGCTCACCCTCTTTAGATTACTTGCTCAACGTGAAACCAGACCCAAGCCTACTTATATGGCAAAAAGGCTATAAAGAAACCATTGAAAACAAGGCCGCCAATTGGTCAGTTGAAAGAGCACAAGCTGCCCTGGATAATTTTCAAAAAACGCCAGCGCCCGCGCGAAAAAAGCGAGCAACCAAATCAACAACTGTAACGGTTCTACAACGTTTTGCCCAATTTCAACAATCTCAAAACCAATAAGGTAAATAACAAGACGTTTTTAAAGCCTAGTCGCTCTTTGTTCATGATTTCATAAACTAATTCGATATTTTTGTAATCACTAGATTTCTCCCGCTTTTCAAGGATGTTAATGTTGAGATAGACCGAAGAAGAAACTAACCTCTGCAACTTAATATACTTCTTACATTGTAATTACGTCTGTAAATGCTTTCAGTTGCTTATAATAAATTCAGGATAATCAACCAAAAACGTAATTCAAAGAACCATTTTTTTATCACTATGAGTGTTGTACGGGTAAAAATATCGTAAAATGACAAACACGGCCAACAAGTAAACTTTACTTTAACAAAATTCATAACGATTCACTTAATTCAGAGTTTTTTGCCTGAAAAGCATTAGCTACACGTCATCTATAAATCACCATCTACTAACGTTACCTAAACATGGTCAACGAAACAGTCCCTGAGGAATAAGACAAACCTAAAGCTCCGAATTCGATCAAACTAGTAAAAACGTCCATCAACGTTTTTATATTCTCTCTTCAACAACTGAAGATCACCGAAACGAGAAAGAACTATTCAGTTCATCGCGCGATTGCAACGAGAAAATGGCGAACAAGAAAACTAGTTTCAAAGACTTCGAGAGTGGTGTTAGCCCAAGCAAACAAGCTAGAATTGCTCCCAAAAAATTGAAGGAGCCCCCAAATCATCAGTCTGACATTAAGATACTGAAATCTGGAAGCAATACGTAAGTTACAGCTTCGTTTTTTTGGGGCAAATCATCTTACTATTAAATGTATCCAAAGTTACCTCCATAGAATTATGTTTCTCGAAAATAATTGTAACAATTTTTCTTTAAATAAGATCTTTTATATCTTTTTTCTCTCTCATAGAAACCAGTTGAAAGTTCGAGTGGTTTATTTAGCCAACGGTACAATTTCCACTAGATACAGTCAACACGCACCTTTAATGGTTGCTATTTTGATAGACATGCACGGCACTTTGATTAGACCTTACTCATTCAATCAACGGCGTGTGGCCCATCTTCTAACTCTTCTTAATTTAAACGATTTTTTTGCATTCATAACGCAGAAATTGAAATCAGTGATTTCAATTTCACGTGGGTTCGAACGCCAGTACAACTAAAACTTCAACCTACTACGCAATTTCAAACAGCTCAGCCTGACGAAGCATTTCCAAAACTTGAGTGGCTGTTCAACACGATTGAAGAAATCGCTGACGATGAGACCAACGACATCATCGGTATTAAATTTCCTTTTTTCATAATATTTAGCTTAACAAAACATTTTTTACTTGTCTTAAACAACTTATAGATCTTATAGCTTATGGCCTGCAGCCAACAGAAAGACCTGGCCGCTTTCCAAACACTACGGATCGTATCATGCGTCTTGTGGACCAGTTTATTAATGAGGTATATTATTACAATTCAAATATCTTTTACCTTGCATTGCAATTTAAAAAAATATACATTTCTGAACTACAATAAAATAATTCTAATGTCAGATCACCTTGGATATTACCAAGCTTGCTACAACTCCAAACAACCTACTCAGCTGCCTGGCTATCAAAGGAGTCAATCGACTGGTAACCGATGAAGGAAAAGTTGAGCTGGTAACTTTCTACGATACCATTGCCAAAGTTAGAAACCAACCTTACCATTTACTAAATAACAAAGATTAACAACTGTATTTGTTTACCTAGGAAGCTCCACCTGAAAATTCTAAAACAATCGCAATCATGAACTGGATCAATAATACACCGCAAGATGAGAGTCCACCTCATACTCCTCCTGTCACCACACAAGATGAAAATAAGATTGAAGAAGAAGATCCTACCAAAGTTGATCAATAGCAAATTTTCTTGAGAAAAAAAAACCTGCAGCTAATTCAATACCTGGAATCAAATTGTAACCTGCAGTATTAATGAAACAAATGTTATCGTTACGATATACCTGCATTGAAATTCGGAAATTCCAATAAACGCTTAAAGCGTCTCAAAACAAAATCGACCCTAAATTAAGATTTACACACAACACACACACTAGAAATTTTGAATTTATTACCAGAAAAGATAAAACTGAGTGTCACGTGATTCCATTTGTAAACAAAGCCACCAAGTGGTGAATTTACAATCCTGTTAGTAAAGCGTCACTCGTTCAGCATAGTCTCGGGTCAGGTCAGTCCATGCTTGGGCCTAACTCGCCACTTACAGATAGGAACAAGCATGGGCTGGAGAATATTAGAAAGAAAATTTTGTACGTACAGTATCTTATTTCGAAAGGTTTTAAGCAAATATTTTAGGTTTCTTAACTCCGTGGAAACAAATGCAAGGAGATTGAATGAAAATATTTAAAATAACGATAAACTTGAGTCTTGATTTCTTAATGCTTCATGAATCGGAAATTTGAGGAATGATCATACCTATTTCTTTATTTTCGTAGGCCATAGCTTGGACTCAGGACCCATGTAACACCATGACGTCTATATGACATCAGTTATTCATTCAAATGACGTCAAAAGATTGATGTCGGTCTTATGAGCCATGATGTCAATTAGACGTACAACTTGCCCATCCTATTGATGTCAACCTGATATCACGTCGTGACATCAAAACGCGAATCGGCTACGGTAATTGAATAAAATATTCTAAAACATCTGGGATCGATTTTAATAATCAAATAGAGATTGATTTGAATAGAATTTGTAAGAAAAAAATTAAAAAATTAAAAGTTAGGTTGGGATCGATAACACTCGGAGTTGACTATTGGGCCTGAGATGAGAACGCTTTATCAACTGTGCTACTGTATTATACAGTTAAAATAAATACAAGTAATTTCAAGCCACTCTATTAATATCCATAAACAAAAATAAATCCGAAGATCCACTTCTGAATTGAGATTTCGTACGCGTGTTTAAGTTTATTTGACCAATAAATAGAGACTTTAGGCTGTTGGTCTGCTAGTTGCACAGAAGAGAACTTAGAAATTTTCTTGTTAGCCTGGTGTCACGGGTTGTATGTCGTTCCCCAAAACTTGGGTGCCTACGATGAACAAAATAATAGATTATGCGAGTAAGAAGTGGAGGTCTTTAATGATGTAAAAATAAACTAAGTTTGGTGTCGTTAGTTATTTCATATATCGAGAAGAGGTATTCTCCATATAGTAAAACGGGAAAGTAAAATTAGCAGTAATTACTGTTAGTCCCTGAGGGTAGTATACGTAGTATACTACAGAAGGCTCTAAAGTAAAATAGGGCTGTACGGGTGTTGTCTGCTACTGCTACCCCTCCCCCTCCACTGCTCTGAACTGGGTTTGCAGAACCTTTAAATCCAGTTTCGTTTTAATTTATAGAAATCTAAACTACTGCATCGATTTCCTTGAAATTTTTTGTAGACACTTTTTGTTATTTGTCGCACCGTGTAGGCTAGTTTTCGATTCGATTGGTACTACTTTATTTTTATTGGTTTTGTGCGGATTTAATTAATAGTCGCTGGACACTTAGGACAACCACAACAAAAGTAGTAAGAGACATTTTGTTATTGTTGTCATTTTGCGTCAAAGGGAAATTGAATCTTTGTTTAGAATGTAGAATGAGGCCATGTAAGTGAGTATCTTCCACGGAAATGGGCAATCAAATACTTTTTGTAATGTTTTAGTTTCTTTCAGGTGACCGTTCACTACTTATTTGATTTTGTTTGACACACTATAGCTGGAGTGGTTTCGCATTCATTTTTCTAAATTTATGTGTTGGTTTCTTTTTCAGGTGACCGTTCACTACTTATTTGATTTTGTTGGACACATTATAGCTGGAGTGGTTTCGCATTCCTTTTTCTAAATTTATGTGTTAGTTCCTTTTCAGGTGACCGTTCACTACTTATTAGATTTTGTTGGACACATTAAAGCTGGAATGGTTAATTCGCATTCCTTTTTCTAAATTTATGTGTTAGTTTCTTTTCAGGTGACCGTTCACTACTTATTAGATTTTGTTGGACACATTAAAGCTGGAGTGGTTAATTCGCATTCCTTTTTCTAAATTTATGTGTTAGTTCCTTTTCAGGTGACCGTTCACTACTTATTAGATTTTGTTGGACATATTAAAGCTGGAGTGGTTAATTCGCATTCCTTTTTCTAAATTTATGTTAGTTCCTTTTCAGGTGACCGTTCACTACTTATTTGATTTTGTTGGACACATTATAGCTGGAGTGGTTTCGCATCCTTTTTCTAATTTTATGAGTTTCTTTTAGGTTACGGATCACTACATATCACAGACCATTTCAGAGACATTGTCTGGATTATGCTTATGTGACTGTTCACCTTTTTATTTCTATTTACAACAATTTAATTTATGGTCCAATTATGTAGAACGTTGAATGATGTGTAACTTGAGGTAACTTGTGTAATATGTTATTGTCCCCAATGAATATGCGGATTGAAAAGCCATAAAATGAAAAAAAAATCATACAGCTAGAATTTTTTAAACAAATTACCCATTTTCAAGGGTTTGAATAAAATGTGTATTTTAAAAAAGCCGCAAGAAGCCGCTTCGCTTATTGATATTGTCAAATGTAAAGCTTATTTTGACATTTTCAATAAGAGCGTTTATCGGTGAAACGAGAAGTCGTAAAATGGGGAAAATCCTACGGCAGCAACTTTTTAAATCTATTATTTCGTTTGTATGGATTCGAAAAAAAAATTTACAGTTCCTCCGCTTTGGCGTATTTTTTGGTAAAATTTTCGATAAAAAGAAAAAAAAATTTTTTATTAATACTGTCTGCCCGATAGCAATTGTAACCAAAATAAAGGTTCGTTATCAATTTGTCATTCAAGCGATGTCTTTTTGGCGGTAAAAAGCTCTCACATTTTCATTCATGTTTGTCGAAACGAATATACCCAAAATATTGTAGTCAGCAGAAAAAAACATGTTTAGGTCGATATTTCGTTACAGATCACAATAACAAGTACCGAAACCTTCTTATTATCATAGAAAACTACTCTGCTTCGCCGGGAATGCGACGTTGGGTCCCTTCGACACAAGGACCCCGGTGTTTTTGACATAAGGTCCCTCGTACACAAGGTCCCCCGACACAAGATCCCCCGTACACAAGATCCCCGGACACAAGGTCCCCAATTGGAATTTCCACTGATATAGAGTTGGACAGAAGGTCCCTCGTACACAAGATCCCCGGACACAAGGTCCCCAATTTGAAATCCTTATGGATAGAGTTGGACATAAGGTCCCAAAACTTTTATAGTATAAGACATAAGATCCCCGGTACACAAAGTCCCTCATTTAATATTTCCCGCTAACGAAGTACGTGGAGGCAATCGTCCCAATATTTTGTCAAGTATTTTGTATAAACTATTAAGACGTAATTACAAGTCCTTATTATTAACACAGTGGATGCCATTTACATTCTCGTCTATCATCAAACGTATGGAAATGGGATCCTATGTGTCCTTAGGAGGAATATCCCGAAAAGACTATTTGGGGCTATCATTAGCATCATAGCGACCTGCGACACCGGTGCACAATCACAATCACGTGTAATAAAACACACACAGTAGGCTAATTGAATTACATTTCCAAATAAAAAACATGGAAATAGGTTCTTAACCAAAAAACCCGAAGGAGCACCGGAACGGGTCTTGTTTTATTTTCCCGTTCTCAATTCTCATTTGATCAGAAGTGGATCTTTGGACTTATTCCAAGGAAGTAATTCATGTCACACATCAGTTTGATGTCACTTTGACGTAAAATATACATCAAAATAACATCAAAACAATGTCTCCTTGACATTCAATGCTAAATGGGTAAAACTTAAATTTTAAATATTCACGTGAGCTGTTACTGATGTCACGAAAGTGAAGGTTATACTGACGGGATGAAGTGGATGGGACGTGTCAGATAATTTGACATCCCGAGGACATCACTACAATATCATTTGTAAGAGAAACAGGACATTATTATAATATCATTGAAGTGACGTTAGGCCAATATTCCCAAAACATTATAATTGCTATTTAAAAATGACCTTTCGCATGTCTTATGTTGTGACATCTATAACATGTCCTTTTGATGTCACAAATTGTATATAATTTTGACGTGTCAAAGTAGTTGACGTATATTTGATTTTCTACTGATATGATTTTTTGCGTGACCAAAAATTGACCCATTTCTCACATCATTTGCATGTACTTTGCAAGTCACTGATGTCATTCTGATTTTTTCACCTCACACTGACATCAAATTGACGTAAAACTGACATGAAATGCTACCTGGGGAACTTTTTCAGTTGGATTCGTCTATTCGTATTGCGTATTTCAGAAACTATCAAGTTATTTTATTTCTCAAGAATTTAAGAAATATTTGATATTTTTTACTATCCACGAAACAAAGTGATGGTATTAAAAAATCATAAAATCAAACTCAAATATAGCATTTTGTATGGTCAATAGATTGGTCATTTAAGGAGTTATACGTAATTTCCCCTTATTGGTGTAGGCCAAAGCTTGGACTTGAGTCTTATCCAGACGCCAATTTAGATTCCATTTATTGTAGACCCAAGCTTGGGCACAAGCCTTTTTCTTAAAATGAATATTATATCAATTTTGATACAAAATCCAAGGCACGTATTAGCACAAGTTTTTCTTGTTTTAGTTTTTGAATAAATCCTCTTATTAGTTAAAGAAAGGAATTTGTAATTCTTTTCAGAATAAGTCCGCTTTCGCTGTTATATTTTTCTATTTATATTTATTTGTCATATTTTTTCTAAAAAAGTTTAGACTATTTGCAAGATAAGTCTTTTCTTGCCTTTATTTCTTTCATTTTTTATTTGTATATAGCTCTAGAATCATTAAATTTATACTAAAACTATATTTTACAAAATCACACGCACACTTTACAGAATTCATTCTTGATAATTTTTAAAGGATTGCCTGTTTTCTAATTAAAAAACAAGTTCGTACTTGGGTATCTTCGAGAATTGGTAGTTGAAATTCATTTTTAAGGGTAAAGGACTTTCTGACCGCTAGATGGCGTGATGGGTTTAGGGTCACTGGTCACATAAGAACCACCGGATGCGTTTTATAATAAAGTTTTTGAATTCGGTTGTGAAACGGCGATGTTTGTATCCTCACATGATGATTGCTAATAAACGAACTTATTTTTTAATCTCATTAAATTAAAATTTTTTAAAGATTCATCTCACAGTATATCACTGATTTTAAAAAATTGTTTGGGAAACCGCAGGGAAAACATAAACTTGTGCAGTTAATATAGACTTGACTAGGCGGTCATGCGCCCGTCGAACACGTAGAATCGTCACAATTTTCTTAAAGTAAACGTGCGCGGTTACATATTTGATCTTTTTAATGGGAAAATATAGCGCCATGCCTATGTTCCTCAACACTATTCTATTCTCGTATGCGACTGTGGCTTCGCTTCGCTCAGCCACAGTCGCCGTGCCCGTCGGTGCCCATGCGATTTGCCTTGCCCGTCGGCCCTTTGTCAAAATTATTTGTCTTTCGATAATGATTTCGGTTCCCTTAGCCACAGTGGCCCTGCCCGTTGTCGAACATGCGATTTTCCCCGTGCCCGTCCCCAACTTAAGCATCGTCATTAGCCAACTGAGATATTTGATACAATTTTTTTATTATTTACGGCTACATATTTTTTCCCACTTGACCCATTCTGCAATATAAGCATAAAGACTTTTAGACATACATTAGGACACTAAAAATCTATGAATACCGTGTAGAAGTATTTGTTTTTCGACAGCGGCTTCACTTCCCTCAGCCACTGTCGCTGTGCCCGTCGGCATCATATGATTTTTAATACCGTCTTCAGACATTGTCGCCTTGCCTGTCGAAGCTATGCTATACCCCCCCCCCCCCCCCCCCCCCCCCCGTGCCCGTTCCGACTATTACATCTTTTTCGTAATTGCCTAATTAGGGATAAGGCTGTTTGATATTACCTATAACTATGCACGTTCCCTTTATGGTTCAGTATGACTCGTTAAGCACTGAAGCATCGAGGACGTCAAAATAATAACCTGCATCTGCCCTACCCAATAACATATCCCATCGCAGAACTTGTCCGCTTTTCGTCATTGTCCAAGCAAGCCTTTTGAAGTCGATTCATCGAGCTGTGAAACGTAATTACATAATTTTCCAATTTTAACTCGTGTTGAATGAAGAAATCAACGCGAATCGTTGTTAATTTTTTGGCTACCGTATGCGCCAGCATGTATGTAAGCTTTGTTTTTGTTCGAGCAAGGTCAGCTCAGGCAAAGAGTAGGCCGGGGGCATCTCCAACCCTTTTTCGCGAGCAGGTAGTCGCCGCGACCCTTTTTCCCGACCCCCCTTTTTTCTCGCGGCAGGCGAGCGCGGCGGCCATTTTGTCCCCCTCTCGAAAGCCATTCGACCAATGAGCTATCGAGCAGAAACGGACAGACAAACAAAGTCTGCACAGAATGCGCTTGTGCTTTATTTGTTGTGGATGCATCGACTAACGGAATCGAGATAAATAATTGTAGTCGTAATCGGAGATTAGCTAGGCAACGATTTGAAAAACATCATGTAATTACTTTTATTTAGTAGAAAAACACTTGGTTATTCTTACCTGTAGTTGATTAGGCTGCCATTACCATTAAAAAACTGTTGTCTACTTTTTGCGACAATTTTAAACATTTGTAAACTTCACTTGGCCTGATAACATCTCCTTCATCTATGGTTGTAATGTATTCATGAGTCCTGCGCCCATTTTTAGTACTACAGTAGTAAATTCAAATATTTCGTGTGAGAATCAAGCGACAATGCAACCTTATAAACTTGTTTAAGAGAATAGAGAAGCCAGGAATAAATTCGTTGACAATTCTCAATCAGTCTAAAAAAATATAGAAAATTTTATCATTAGTTGCATTGATTTCAGATTAAGGCTCTTAGGGTTGTTACTTATTTCAGAATATCTAATTTCTTAAAATTTCAAAATGGATAGTGGATTTCGATGATAAACAATTTTTACTTGCATGTATTTTTATATAATTTATTTTAAAACTTGGAATCAGTCAGTAAGTAAGGTACGTATTGGAACCTCGGTCAATCAACTTTACCATCTTATCCTTATTGTTAAGTATGTATTTGAGACCTCATCCGAAAGTGTGGATTTTCACACGTTCCCTTAAAAATCAAAAGTACAATACACAAAATTATGTATTTTCATTCTGTGTTCAATTTTGTACAATTAGATTGTACTGCAAGAGTAGACTAGGTTGGAAAACAAAGGAAAGCATAAGCAGGGAATTTTTGCTTCATATAAATGCAACACTGTTAAAAAACATCTACGATTTCCGTACGTGAAAACCTACGAATATTTTGAATGGTATATCGTAGGATAATAACCTACGAAATCACTTCGTAGGTTTTCCATTCCATAATCATCGGTGAAAACCTTCTAATTTAGTGGAATATTTTTTACTTTTTCCGCCTTATAATGTTCGATTTTAAATTATTTTTATTTCCCAACACTGACTCTCTTCGCCGATACTTCTCCGAGCACTTGAAGAAGAGAGTTTATTTCAACTCATTCTTCTAGTAACTTTTCTGGAAGTCCAGATACGGCACATAGGTACTTGATCTGGCAATCCGAGAAGGAAAGCCGGGTTAAGCACCCGATTTTGTAGCTATAATAGTCCTAGTGCAGTGCGCGTACCCTGGCTCGCGCTTGCCGTTTTACGAACGCAATCTTCACTCCGAAGCCCTTTCTCACCCCGAAGCCCCTTAGCGGGACTGTTATTCCCGTATGTTTTAACACGGAAAACAAGTAAAAACAAGTTTCTAATTTTTGTGTGACCCTGTAGGGATTAAACTACCCACCCACGCTATGCGTCATATCGAAAGCTATGTTTGGTACCAAATTTGTTTATGTTTCATCGTTTTAAGTGTGGTAGATCTCAGTCTCCAACTCTGTTTCCACTTTTTCTCCTTCAAAGCTGGAAGGCAATGCTAACTTCGAATATATAATAGCACTTTCAAATTGAAAATTATCACACTTATAACGATGAAACATAAACAAATTTGGTACCGCAGATCATCTTCTACGGGTTTACACAAGGGGCCGTCCATAAATGACGTCACGCGTTTTTTCATTTTTTCGACTCCCCCCTCCCCTTCTGTCACGGACTGTCACGAAATATGTGGCTCCCCCCCATCAAAATGATGTCACAAATCGCTATACCCCCTGAAGTATTAGGCTATAAATTATATATTATAAAAGCATTTTATTCTGAGTCTTCCTGGTTTTTATTGAATTCTAATTCGAAATCCAATAGCAAATTCTTTATAGTTGACAAAAAAAAAGAAATTTAGAAAAAAATTAGTTGTTCGGTCCGGTTCCTTCTTCGTTTTCCCATGGCGACGAAAAATGTTCTTTCATGGAGTAAATTGGCATGGCTCGCTTGGCTGAATCAGGATTTTTTGGGACTTGAATTCCAGACAAATCTAATTCATCTTCGTCCATCCAGTCAACTTGCTCTCCGTTTTCTTCTCTCGCAATGATTGCCATCATCTCACGTTGACGGACAGCGGCAATTCGAACAGGCCTCGTTCTTGTAATAGGGGAAACTTCGCGTTCTGCATCTTTTTTGTGAACTTCTTGATGTTTTTTCAACATAACTTTGGACGCAAAGTATAAGTTACACTTCTTGCAAATCCTTTCTAGTAGAACAGACTGAATTGATGGACAGTAAAGATCGTATGGGAGTTCTTTAAAGACTTTCGTTGACCGCGGCAGTATTTCCTCGATCTTCAACATTTTTGAAACAAATAAACTCGGGAAAACATGATTTTCTTTGTCGGTCCTCTCTGGAGCCTTGAGACCATTGGACGTTTGAATAAGAGGAATAGGAGGAGGAATAAATCTGCTGGGATTTACAACGAAAAATGAACTTCTTGGTGACGAACAGCAGGTGTTGTCCAGACACTTAACAATTTGAGTCATATATTGACTTGTTCGGACATGTTCACTGAGCCATTTTTGATCCTTAGTTATCATATCATCGACATTTAGCTGTGATGCGTCAGGTTCAATATATTCAGCGACTGTAGGGAACTCATCAACCACAACTTTTGACCAGATCTCGGCGAGAGTTGACCCAGCAAATGCAAAGTTTCTTTTTTCTAGATCAAAGTCTATAGTTCGACGTTGGTCATCGAGGTGCGTTCCGTAATGGTCGTAAGGTAATATAAGGCCAGATAGTTCACGACTAAGAGGGGCCATTTTTCTTTCCACGCGGTTAAATGCGCTTCGACCGGGAGCATTGGTGGCTACAAAAAATCCATCCAAATCGTGACTCAAAAAGTGATGAACTGCAACATCAATAACTTTTTGATAACGAGGATTCTCGTCAGGGCCTCCATCTACAGTGATGAAAATTACTGGTTTGACGGACTTCTCAGGGCCCGATTTCAAGATTTTCTCAAATTCTGGAACGCTCAATAACCGCCCAAAGTCGAGCCCGTGCGCAAATGCCGTAGACGTGCAATGTTTTCCGGAACGGATTGCTATATATGTTGGGCCGGAGTATCCGACAGCTTCTGGTTTTCCTAATCCATTCGGTTGAATCTCAATACCAGCATATACGGACGGGATAAGTTTATGCTGTTCGGCCACAACCCAATCATGGTCAGGCAGGCTGACTCGGTACTCAACATGCATTATCATGGGCGATTGTTTGTTAGCGGCGGTGATTCCTATCGGGACGCGCGCTTTGTCGTCTTGACTTAAAAAACATGCTTCTTGTGGGCCTAAAAGAGAAGCCAGCGACTCCATATATCGGATAGTTGCCGTACAAAATGGTCCGTCTATGTGCTTTGAATGCAAATCGTTTTGAGCGCGAATTAACTTGACAGGGACGGTGACGACGTGTCGCTTCCCTTCAAGAGAGGAACTACGCCAAGGGAGTAGTCGAAGATAGACTCCACTTCTACTGATTTTAAAGCCATCCTTCTTTAATTGTTCGGTCAGTTCATCCAAAGTAGCTATACTTCTATACACTTCGCTTCTTCTTTTCTCGTGAGCAGCTGAGCCGTGCATGGCAAGATTGATGATGGCTTGAAGAAGCAAAGGTTGTTTGACTTCTAATCTGGGTCTTCCTGCCTTTAGTTGGCCACCCAAAGAGTCCTTTAGTGCAGGGTTTTCTTCCAAAACTTTTGCCAATTTCTGCCTTTTATTTTCTCTAGCCTTTTTTTGTCTTTTCTGGTCATCGACCTTTTTTTTTAACTCCTTTTCAAGATCCATTTTTTGTTTCTTTTTTTTCTTAAATTCGTTTTCTTGCTCTTCACTCAACATATCACAATCTTTTCTTTTCTGTAAGGCTAGCAAGTCAGAATTGACAAGGTTTAATTGGTCTTTTAATACGTCCTGAGCCTTCGTTTTCGATACAGTTGTTGCTTGTGCTTCTTTTGAAGTATTTGGATGCTCGTTCTTGTCGTCGGATTGGGATTCTTCCTGGGGCTCATCAAATTGAGACGAATCTGGTAAAAATTCAATCGGAATTTCGGACGAGCAAACGTTTGATGACGTTGATTTTTCTTGAGACATTTGCTCGGACTTTTGTGACAAATTTCCCCAATATGAAAACATATTTCCCTTTCTCTTCATTGCAATAGATTTTAATTTTTTCATCATATCATCCAGTTTTTCGTCTTTGTCTTTCTCATCCTTCAGGCTTCTCCAAATCTGAGTGACCTCAGCTTGACAAACTTGTTTTGTCTTAGAAGGATATGCCTCATTATAAGCCGAACATAAACTATTAAATGGGTTTACTAGTTTGCTCATGTTATAAACTAACTCAGAATCGAAAACGAGTCGAGAGAAAAGTTTTTCGACCTCAACGGCGAGACAGTACTCGCGTTCAACTGAATTGTCCATCGACAAAATTTAGTCGCATAGCCTTGACAACTCACCCCTTTGCATCATTTAAGCCCTTAGGGATTTGGAGGTTCGTGGATCTGGTCGTGGGAACGGAAACGAAGAACACTTGAGAAAAGAAAACGCAAAACTTTTTTCGATTTCATTTTAAAAAAATTTTGCGTTTGTGACATCACACATTCCAAATCTCCCCCCTCCCCTGTCGTCACAGACCATCACAGAATCTTGAACCCCCTCCCCCCCTCTGGCGCGTGACGTCATTTATGGACGGTCCCCTATGAGGGTCTGTAACACTTTTTAGATATTTTTTTTATGCACACCAAAAAATCGAGTGAAAAATCTTGATTTTGTTTTACTAAGGGTTCCCTATATCTAAAAAAATTATTTTCCGAGTTATTCAGCTTCAAAGTTGAAACCTTTTCCACGCCCACCAAATTGGTACCGTTCCCCTTTTGACGTCGCTCTTTAGTAGGTGGAGCTCTGCCCCATGCTAAAGCTTATGGGAGCTCACTTTAACAATTTGTGAGTGTTACGTAGATTTTTTGCCTGAATTTTGCCTACACTAATTTTGTAGAGATTTTTACGCTGGATTTAAATAGATTTTTAAAAAATTCGTAGCATTTTTTCAAAAGTGACAAAACTCGAAAAAAGGGGGGAAATGCCGTTGGGCACCTCGTTTCCCGCCAGGCTGCGAAGGGGAGCTGAAGTATACCCCGTCTACCCTACCTTTCCACCGTCGGATTCTATAGTTCAAAACCATTTTTTTCATGTTTTTGTCTAGTATGTGCACACAATGAGACAAAAAACATTATTCAAATGTTTTTGACGTTACTACTTAGAATCAAACATGATATGTAACGAATGTAAACAAACGTCAAAAGAAAGAAGTGTCTCAGTCGACGGAGTATACTATTTCCTGACTATGGCCCCTTCTCACGGCTTTTCGAGTACGCGATGCCCGACGGCATTTTCCCCCTTTTTCGGGTTTTGTGACTTTTGAAAAAATCGCACGAAATAATTTTAAAACTCATTAAATCCAGCGTAAAAATCTCTACAAAATTAGTGTAGTCAAAATTCAGGCAAAAAATCTGGGCGACTTACATAAATTGCCAAAGTTAGCTGCCATAAGCTTTAACATGGGGTAGAGCCCCTCCTACTAAAGAGTGACGTCAAAGGGGGACCGGTACCCTTTTTGGGGAAGCTCCACCCACGTCAACTTTGAAGCTGAATAACTCGCAAAATAAATTTTTTAAACATAGGACATCCTTACTAAAAAAAATCAAGATTTTTTGCTCCATTTTTTTGGTGTGCATAAAAAAAATATCTAAAAAGTGTTACAGACCCTCATTATCCCTGAGAGATTCTACGTTAGTAGAAGCCGAAGGCTTAGAGGCGTTTAATAGGCAAATTTTAGAGAGAGGAGGGGCTAAGACTAGGCTCCACCTCCAAGACTGGGACCGAAAAGCTTTATCTCGGCTGCCAAAATTCTCCGTAAGACCCCCAAAATTCAGATAAATGGCTGTTTTGTTTTGTACCTTTTTCTCGGAAAGTACTCGATGGATTTCATTCTACTCAATCTTAATATTCATGACGTGTTAATACCTGGGCATGTTTTTCTTCGTTTCCCGAAATTCTGCCGTTCAGTTTAATAGGGATATCCCGGGAATTCCCTTCTAATTGCTAAACTTAATTTATTCCGTACTACGACTACTGCAATTCATTTAGCATTGATGAAAAACGTCAAAATTGAAGAACGCCACTTTCCACTGTTTTTTTTTTCAAAGATAACGCTAACTTGCCAATTAAGTTCGTAAAAAACATTTGTTTAAACCGGGAGGGAGCGTGAATCATCGGGAATCAGCGTTCTGTTTTCGGGAGTATTAAATTTTTCTTCAGTTTTTAACCGATTGTTCTAAAGAATTGAAATAAAATAGCCTATAAATAAAATTCAAAATGCTGTGAGGGAGCCAATATCTTCAGAATTAATCGTTCAAATTTCGGGAATATATATATATATTTTTCACAAATTTTATTTTCTCTCTGGAATTCAAATATTTATAGAGCATTAAACGAGAGGTGAAAATACGTGAATTCTCGGGAATAGTCGTTTCAATTTCGGAACAAATTCCCATTTCCCTTCCTTTTTTTTTAATTTTCCCCCTTGCTTGTTCGAAAATACATGCATCTACTATTTTAAATTACGTGAGGGAGCAAAAAATATTCTGGAATAATTGTGAAAATTTCTGTTTTCCGAAAATTTGATTCTTTCTCTCTGAAATTAAATTACCTAAACTAAGACGAAAAACATTAGGCTAACTCAAATTTGTCGCAAAAATCTCGAAGGCGCCACGAAGAGGTCTTATTACATTAACTTTACAACATTACAATAAAGTAAGCAGAAATTCAAACAAAAACTTACCGGAATCGGAAGAACTCTTTGTTGGACTGTTGTAATTAACCCTTGGACGTTTAGAAACCGATGCTAGACCTCGTCCTCAAAAACTTGCATTTCGCGAGTTGAAAGAACGAAAGCCCCGGTCTGTTTTGACTACAGGTTCAGGAATGTCTTAGGATATAAAAAGAATATTTCAAATGGGAAAGGAATGTAAAAAATGTTACGTGAACCTCCGAACAAAAAGTATTATTAGCTATTACGTACCCGATCCAGATAAGGAATCACCAGTGTGGATATCCTTCTCAGTAATATTTTTGACAGATCTTTCAGAAACGGAATCTATGTCACTTTCATCTTCACTTACAGATAAACCACCCAATTCCTCAGATAATTGTTCATCTGTCGAATAATTTTCAATGTGATCAGCTGCATTATTAAGCTTGGCTTCCTCGGCTTATCTTTTTCTAATTTCTGAAAGAAATTTGTACATTACATTTTGGTTGTTATGGATTAGGATGTGAATGCACTAACCTTGTTTTTTATTTAAAAAATTTCCCCACTCATTTATAAGAATAGTTCCCGCTTTTTACTCAGCAAATTCTTTTGCAAGTTCACCGTATGTATCATTGCTGTGAGTAAACTGAACCTTATTCTCGAAGGCAGCAAGTATAACAAATGATCCTTTATGTTCAACCTTCATCTTCTCCACTTTGTGACACATTGATTCAAATCTTTTATGCTGGATACGATTACTGGTAAATTTTTTCCTTGTTGACAATCGACCTGGTTTATACAAAACCTATTTATTTGATTAAAAGTAAGTTACATTTAGAATCCCTGAAAATGTGTGTAGATAGAAAACCAAAATTTACTTACGTTTAACTTTTTTACTCTTCGCCTAGCCTTCGCCAGCTGCTTGTTAGCTACCCTAGACTGAGTCTTTTCAAGTTTGTCAACAAAGGACTCAGAATCGCTCATTGTCAATTGAGTTTTTGAAATTTTGTTGAATTTCCAGCACGTGGGTTTTTTATAGGCCACCTTGTGACAATCAAAAAAGGCATGTACCAATCTCAGCCGAAACGAGAAATAGCAGACGACGAATTTGTCTTTTTCTAAATCATAAATCGATTGATGAATAATTTTACCTTCTACGTCCTCACTTCCATTTTGTCAGTTGTAAATAATTATCAAAATATTAAATCAATGCATATGAGAAGTCCTAATTAAATACTCAAATGCTTGTTAAGGAAAATATATAGCTGGGGAGATCAGGAAATGCCGGTTGTCTGTAGCCAAACCAAACTTACCGCATACCTTTGATTTTAGTTTGTTTTGCTACTTTCGTAAAGTCAATATCACGAACGTTATCAGAATCCCTGAAAAAACGCCGAATTAACAGTCGACAATTTGGAACCTGTTTCTTTTTAAGCTTTCGTAATCATTTTTTTACGTTCCACTCCTTTCTTTTTTGTAAACTAAGTGTCAGGAATTTAGGTTTCCCCAAACTTTCTTAAATGTCATTATTTAACTCTTTTACACTAATTGCTCTTTTATACTAAGTGTTCTATTACATACAAGTTATATTGATAGAGCTCTTCTAATTTTGGATTATCTTACTCATCCAAGTCTTATATTTTTTTCAGAGTTTGGACGTGACCAAGTTTTTTCGGATTGTGGTTGATGAAGAGAAGTACATAATGGTACGTACAAAGGACTCAACAGCATTTTCATTAGCTTGAATAACATCCTATTACTCTTGAATTTTTATTCACATATACTAAAGGAACTAATGTTGAACTCATTAATAATAGGGATTTGCAGTTCTAATTTCCCCAAAAGCTAACCGTGGAAAGTCACAATTCAGCTACAAATTTGGAATCGTGTAAGTTTAGATTGTTTTTTTTCTTCTTAGCCAAATTGTATTGAATTCAATAGGGCTTATTCTGCTTCTCAATAAGCTCTAAATTTCAAGGTTGATATTTGATTTGATTTTTACAAATTTGCTATTTATTTTAATCCTACTCCCTTAATCCCTTTTTTAAATCCTAGGCTTCGTCCTAGATAGATGTCGCTACCGATCTTGAAAAGAAGCCAATTTGAAAAGTCTTGGGGTCGAGTTTAATTCTTCACCCAAATTGTAATCAAGGCGAAATCTCCGCAAACAACGGACATGGAGGGTAGATGGTATAAGAAACGCCTCAAAGAAAGCTGAAGGAGATTTTCTATTGGGCAAGTAGAGAGATTATTAGCTTTCCTGTTGCCAACCGTGCTTAACGTGTTTGGCGGAATTAATACGAGAGACACGAATTTGCCGCAGCGAAATGACGGGACGGCGTCAGACTTTATTGCAACAAACTAAGGAAAGAATAGAAACGATAGGAAAGTAAAAGTGAAAAAAGAGACTTTAGACGGCCGCGGAGACGTGTCGTCGTCCCTGTCGGTTTTCACACACTAATTTTTCGTGCCATTATTACGTAATGGCCGCTTCGTACCCCCCCCCCCTCCATCGTTCCCTTTCGGAAAACGGGGGGTCGTCCGACAGTCTCCGTGGCTCGTCTCGCCGTAGGCCGAATAGACGCGATCGTTACAACATGTTTGGTTTTCTAACATTCCTATTTTTAACAGGCCGGCACAATTATTTACAACACCCAATTTTAGATCTTCTCTCGAAATTCAATGTTTTTCCCCATTTTATATATTCAAAAGTTCATAATGTAGTACTTGTAGTTGACTTTTCTTTACAGATATTGTGAGAGAGGTGCATGGAAGAAAAGATAAGAAAAGATGGAAGCAAAAAGACTCCTCCTCAAGCTTTTGCTGCAGCCCACTGCCATTACCATTTGAGTTGTTTTGCCAAGGAAACATTCCCTTTTCTATATTTTCCGGCGTAACCTGTATTCCTTTTGATTTAAGAAGGTTTACAATAACGGCAATCCTTTTCTTCTTTTTTGACATGATTTTTCGGTTTGCTGTTCTTGCTTTTCAAGTATCTGTTATGAACAAATCTAAAAATAATTCTAAAACTAAATAATCCATAGGCTATAAATTACCCCAAAATTTAGCGTCTCGGGCTTGAAGAACCCTCATCATGTGGCATTCACCTTCAAGTTCTCTTTGTAGTTGTTGTGCATTCCATTTTCCAGAGAGATTCTTGGCTATGCGTATGATATTGTAGATTACCAACTAACAATAAGTAACAATAAGTATTACCTTTGACAAGTTTAGCTTGACGTTTCAATGTTTTAAGCAATCCCGGAAGTTGCTCAACACTTAGACTCCTCTTACTTAATAAAGCGCTTAATTTTTTTTCATATTCAGGAGCTTTCTCTCTCGCCTGTAAAAATTTTTGTAATTATTTCGTCCAACTTGAAAAACCTATTCCATCTATTGTAATAAAATCTATATTAAACTCACAGTCTGGTACCATTTGCATAATGCGGATATCATTCGTCTTTCCTTTTCTGCGTTCCAATAAAAAAAGGAAGCCCTAGTAGAACACTATAGCTTCAAGATATCTTGTAGCCAGGATTCTAGCCTGCACTGGTTGGCTAACTCATAGTTATTAGGTGGCTTCAAGATATCTAAATGTCACTCTTGATTCAAACTTTCAAGATACATTCTAGAATTCTTTCAATATACATGAAAGTAATCGAAATTTTCTTTCCATTATCACATCATGTCATACCTCTATAGTTTACCATACCCAGTCATTTCTTCATTTTCCATATATTTATATGTTACCGCAGATTACCTATATCCAAACCGGAAACATACGTCAGCTTCCCTATCATGTATGGCACCAATAGCACAATCATCAAAATTCGAAAATTTTAAGCAACATTTCCATTTCTGAACAACCATTGCTTCTGGGGCATGTGTAGGGTGTCCAAGAAGTGACACACTAATGAAACACAGAAATATTGCGCGTTTTTAAAGGCAGACGCTGAAACGTTATGAATAGTAAAATCTATCACTTGCGACAATTAAAATGAACTTCTTTGTGGATGACATTTTCTTTCCAAATTATGATAAACAAGGTATAGTTATACATTAACAGAGTCCACTTAGTGGTACCTGTATAATTTAAATAGTTTGGGTAGAAATCGATTTCAAACTACTGAAACTGGCAAAATGGGGAGCCTTCTACTGACATTAAAAAGATCTCGTAAGTGAAGTAACCCCACGTGAATCAGTTTCTACATTTTAAATTTACATTAGTTTTTACATTTAAATTCTAATTACCGGGTGAAAATCAACATTCAGAAAATGAACATTGATCTTCATATCTTATTCCACAGTTTAACATATAAATGCTAGAAACATTTTATATGTCATCAAAATTTTGCCACGGAAAATTCAATGAAACGCCATTTTAGGTTAAAGCACATCCCATTATATATTTTCTAATACTACCTATCAAAAAATTCATTATTGATAGTCTTATATTAGTCTCTTGAAGTGATTAAATTTTACAGATAACTCTAAAACAACGGATTTCAACTGGAAGAGACTCTCTTCGAGTTGAAATCTGCAATGCAAAATTCTATACCCACTCAAAGATACGATAGTTGTTTTAATGAAAAATATTTTGTGGTATTTCAAATTAAAATCAAGATCAAATAGGACCATAAGGTTTAAAATAGGTTATATTTAAATGTCCCCAACAAACACAAGGACTGTTTTCGACATTAAGTTGACACATGACAGGTATAGTTTGTGTTTTTAATCTTTATGAGGATATCTTGAAGACATGCTGTAGATACGCTTACAAGACATAAATTGAAAATCCAATACAAAAAACAATGGCTAATAAGACAACTAGGAGATATCTTAGTTCAAGTTAACTTAGCCAGATGCAACATAGCTATCTACAAGACATCTAACAAGACACAGATACTTCACGGCTTGAAAATTGTCTTTAAGATATCTTGAAGCTATAGTGTTCCACTAGGGAGCGGATAAATCATTTCTTCGGACTAACAAAAAATAAAAGGTAACACTACTCCGACTCATTAATAATGCATCTTTGAAAATTAAATACCGGATCTACTAGCGTGCTTTGTTGTTGAAGCTTTTCGACTAAGCACGGAAAAAACTTGCTCGTTCCTCACCAAGCATGTCACCTGCACCTTTTTGCCAATGCCCATTCCATAGAACCTTAAATATTTATAAAATATATTAGTAAAAATAGTTCAAAAGAAGATCGCTGAATAATCAAATTTACCCTACAATCCCAAGGATGTGCCTTACCATGAAAACGTGATAAGAATGGCTTCATTGTTAGGAGGTTTCCGTAAGTTGGAAATTTAGTTGCGACCTTCTTAGCAAAAGACCAATATTTACATATAACGTCACTACAGAAAAATGTGGCATTGAGTTGTTTTGCTTTGATGTGCTGCAAATGGGTATGTTTGTAGGTTTCCACTATAAACAGATTTGCTGAATGTAAGATGGTACCATGTGTGACATTTGGGGAGCAATGAATTCAATTTCCAAAGTCAATGTTTAACCTTTTTTTTATTCGACTGTAAAAACTCCCACAGAGGTCTTTGAAACTAGGGCATGTCTGCTCAAATACAACACACATAATTACCTCAACAAAAATGTGGAACAATTCGATTTAAATCAACTTGTTGGGAGAAAACCAATCAAACTTTTCCTAAACTTAAACCTCCTTCTCCAGAAAACATGTGCTTCTTCTTGTCTGTCCTTTTGTTCTATCGTCTGCTCCCTTCTTCTTCGTTCTCTGAAGCCTCTTCTCGAATGCGTGCGCCACACACCTTCTCCGTTTTGTCTTCGACAAAACTGTCTTTAGTCAAAAGCACGCACAACTTCATGACCGGGCGGGTATACTCCCGGTAGTTGGTGGTCCCGTCTCTTCTTTGTTCTCCAAGCGTAGTTTTCACCACCGCTGACCTCACTACACCGTCTTTCGCCTTGATGAGCTCTACAACTCGCCCAATGGGCCAGGTTCCTCTGGGAGAGTTCTCGTCAATAATCAGCACCACGTCTCCTAGCATAATGTTCTTCTCCTTTCTATTCCATTTCTTGCTTTCGAGGAGACTGGGCACATATTCTTTCATCCACCGTTTCCAATAATGCTCCACTATTTCTTGGGCGATGATCCACCTTCTTCTTGATATCGACACGTTTGCTTCAAATATGTCCGGTGGTATATGGGGATGTGGCCTTAACAGCAGGAAATGGTTCGGCGTCAAGGGCCTTGGGTCAAGCGGATCTACACTCAAGTGAGTTAGCGGGCGCGCATTGAGGATGGCGGCAACCTCGGCAAACACCGTTCGTAACACTTCTTCTTTCGTCGAACGACCATTTAGCACCACAGACAATGCTCTCTTGCACGACTGAATTAACCGTTCCCACGCGCCTCCAAAGTGTGAAGCGCAAGGGGGAGAAAATATCCACTGCGTCTGAGTTTCGGCAAGGTGTTCGCTAAGCTTCGCATTGTTCAGTCGATGCCAGCCTTCTTTCAGTTTGTCGTTGCCTGCCTTTAAATTGGTGCCGTTGTCACTGTATATCACTTTGGGCGTGCCTCTGAAGCTGACGAATCTTCTGAACGCCAATAAGAAGGAGTCGGTATCCATATTGTCTGCGACTTCCAAATGTACTGCTCTTGTAGAAAGACAAGTAAAAATGCAGCCATATCTTTTCTCTTTCCTTCTTCCGATAGTGATCCAAAGCGGCCCGAAGAAGTCGATTCCGGTATTAGCGAAGGGATAAACTCGATCTTCCACGCGTGGTTTGGGTAGTTGGGCCATTAGTGGTGGAGTTGGTCTGCTAAACATACGTCTGCATTTAACGCATTGGGCTACGATCCTTTTCGCTAGCCGTCTACCTCCAAAAATCCGATAAAGAGCGCCGACTTTGTAAAACGTTCTCTCTGGTCCGCAATGGTTGAATTTGCGATGTATGTCCTCCATGATTAATTTCGTCAGCTTATGTTCTGGCAGTATGATGGGGTGCTTTTCTTCCTCTTGTAAAGAACTATTGTTGAGCCGTCCTCCTACTCGAATAATCCCACTTGGATCGATGAACGGAGTGAGCATCCTAAGTCGGGACGATTTTGCTACTTCTCCCTTTTCCTTTAGCTTCTTTAAGTCTCCTGCGAGCTCCGTTTTCTGCGCGTCACGGATACAGAGCGTCAGCGCCTGTTGGAAGTCTCCTGCTTCTATCACCAAGGTCGTCTTAGGTAGCTGTAATTTCCTTGCCTTCCAACACCACAATGTTTGACGTAGTCGGCACACGATTCGTAAGACCTTAGATAACTCTGAGTATCTTTCGATCACCACCATTGACGGATAAGGACGTCCTTCTTGATGTTTCTCCACTGTGGTGCACAAGGACGACATTTGCTCAATCAGGAGCATCGGCGGCCACTTATCCTTGTTGAGCGACAGATACCCTGGGGCCGCAAAAACCCGGTGATTGATGGTTAGTGCTGAAGACGCCACTCCTCTGCTCACGTCGTCGGCTGGGTTTAACGTCCCCGGTACATGTCTCCACTGCTCTGGCTCCGAAGCGTTGAGAATTTCGCTGACACGATTGGTTGTGAATCGGTCGAACTTGTAGTGTTTTGAGTTTATCCACCGCAGCACAGTTTGGGAATCGGACCAATAAGTTGTTTTTTCCTCGTCTAGTGATAGCTCTGTTGCTATGCTGCTTGCAAGGCGGCAAGCCAACACTGCTGCCTGCAACTCCAATTTATTTGTCGTCAATGGGGGTTTCAACGGCGACACTCTGGCCTTGGCCATAATAATACGGATGATAACCTTCTCTTCCAGTTCCCATCTCGCATAAGCGATTGCGCCGAACCCGATTTCTGATGCGTCACCAAACACATGCATCTGAAAGCTTGGACATTGGCGGTGAAATTCTTGAGCTTTTAAGGAACGGGGCAACTGTAAGTGACTAAGGATTTCCAAATCTTGATACCAAGCGCACCATTCAGCTGCTAGTTCCTCTGGGAGACGGTCGTCCCACTGGATCTTGGCTTTCCAGGTTTTCTGTATCATCGTCTTTGCAGTTAGAGTGACCGGTGCTATCAATCCGAGTGGGTCGAATATTGAGGCCACTGCTGACACCAACTGACGCATCGTCTTTACCGCTCCCAATTGTTTGAAGCGGAAACAGAATGCATCCGCCTCTCCATCGTACCAGTTTCCAAGCATCCGCTCAGTGGGCAGTTCGTCGAAGTCCAAGTTGAGCTGTGGTTGGTTTCTCTCCGACGGGGGGATTTCAGCCAGTAGTCGGCGGGATGACGACGTCCACTGATTCAACCTGAATCCTCCTCTTCGTAACAGCTCAGTTAATCGGCCACACGCATGAGCGGCTTCTTCTTCACTAGCGAAGGAGTCCAGATAGTTGTCAACGAACATATTGCTGCAGATCTTTTCTTTCATGTCGCCAAACTCTGGATTGTCTTCGAGTGTCTTTCTGATGACATACAGACACGAGCTTGGGGAGGAGACTCCTCCAAACACTTGCACCATCATCTGGTACGTTTCTATATCTTCATCTCGGCTCCGTCTCCAGAAGAAACTTAGAAAGCGTTGGTCTTCTTCCTTTACTCGCACCTGTAGAAACATTTTTTCGATGTCGGCTGACACAGCGATGAGATCTCTTCTGAAGCGCAGCAAGACTCCTACCAAATTCGGGTAGAAGTCGGGTCCTTTTAACAGCTTGTCATTTAAGGAAACTCCTCGATGGGTAGCGGATAAATTGAACACAATCCGCAATTTGTCTGGTTTCTGTGGATGGATTACATGGTGATGTGGAACATACCATCGCGTTCTTCCTGTTATCTTGTCGTCCTTCAACTCGTCTCTAGTCACTACTCGCGCGTGGCCAAGACGAACGTAGTCTTCCATTCCTTGGACATAGCGTTCATACAGCTTTTCTTCCACCAATCGGTCTTCTTGACGGATGAGCTTCTGTCTGGCCGCCGTATAGTTGTTTGGCAACGGTGTCCTTGGGACCTTCCACGGTAGGCCGATTTCGTAGCGATCGCCAACCCACTTTACTGTGGTTTCGAAAATATGTATAGCTGCTTGATCGTCCTTCGGGATGAGCGGCCTTGCTTGTGGTTGTGTACCAAAAGACTCCGTCGACCAGAATCTCTCAAGATGGTTCCTTTCATCCTCCGGGTTGATAACGGCGAGAGCGTAGGTACCGGTGGCTTTATCTTCAGCTTCTTGGACTAGCTTTTCATCGATTCTTCCAACGATACTCCAGCCCAAAGGAGTTCGCAAACCGTAGGGTCCAGCTTGATTTGGTGGGGGCCTTCGTACTTCTATCGGCAAATGCGCCTCCACAATATCCATGCCGATGAGAATCTTAATTTGGGACGAATCGACGGCTGCTACTGGCAGTTGTTTCAAATGGTCCCATTTAGATTTTTCTTTCGGCCAATTAAATTTACGCCGAGCCACGTTAAGTTTCGGCATGACAAGCGCTCTCTTAACGCCGTACATCACTGAATGGTCCAACGATGTAATTGTAAAACTGGTCGCCTTAGTGCCCAGCTCTGGATCTTGGCCGTGGATTGTCATAATTTTCACGTGACTGTCTCGTTGCGGTAGATTAAGTCTTGTTGCAAGGTCCGCTCGGATCAGCGTCGACTCACTAGCCGTATCCAATAATGCATGAGTCAACACCCATCCCGTCGGGCTGCGGATTAGCACGGGCAAAACGGATAAAAGGACAGTTGGTTGTGCCCCTTCACTCCCCACGGCGTTGGATGAGACTGCAGCGCCGTCCTCCACGATACCTGTTGCGAGCGCTGACCGAGACGTCTGTGCCCTGATGCTGTTGACACGAGGTGCCCCATGAAATAAGCTGTGATGGTTAAATTGGCACCCATCGACGTCGCATGCCTTTTCCTTTTTACAGTTGGTGCTGTAGTGGCCCCTGCCTAGGCACCGGAAACAATTACGTAACCGGTTCACTTGTTCCGCTCTGGCAGTTGGTGTCATCTCCAAAAATGTTTTGCAGTTCAACAGGCCATGGCCCGGTCGCATTTGGCATACTTGGCATCCTCCATCCTGTTCTTCACCAGTCGCGAAAGACACCAACTTCTGCTGGATTGCAGATACTTTTCCTCTTGGTTGGTTGCTTTGATTGGGTTGTTCCTTTTCCGGAATGGAAGCTGCCCTTGTTTGGGCGTCGGCCGATGTAATTTCGTCTAGCCAGGCATCCAGCTCGATGATGCTGGGTCTTTTCCGGTAGGTATGTCTGCCCCATTCTTTCCTTATATCCATCGGCAGCTTGAGCAGCAGTTGTTCCAACGTGGTTCCGTAGCCTAGTAGGTGCGTTTCGCCTAATGCTTGCATCGTAGCCACTGTGTCATGCAGCTGAGACGAGAATTCATACAACGTTCGATGATCGTTGAACCGACAAATTGGTAGGTTGAGAAGTGCGCGGATGTGGTAGTTCACTAACGCGTCTTTGTCTCCGTACCGTGCCTTCAGCTCTTTGATAGCTGCTTCGTAGGTCTGGGGAGACTGCAACAGATGCGCCATCCTCTTCTTTACTTCCGATGACAAAACATCATTAAGAATTAGCAGTTTTTGATGATCCGATAATGTAGTATCGTGTACAAAACTTCCATACGAGGCTATGAAATGCGGCCATTCCTTTGGACTGCCGTCGAAGGGTTTTAACCTCATTTTCGTAATGAACGACTCAAGCCACGTTGCATTGGTGTTGATTGAATTTTGATTCGGGGCGTTGGGTTGTAGTATCGGGAATCTAGGAGGTAGGAAGATCGAACTGACATCCTTTGGAGTGGAAGAATATCTCGGCTGACCCAGCAACCCGGTTGTGGATGGAAACCAGTCAGCCAATTGTTGTTGTTCGATTTCGTCTTGTATAGCTCTTTGCTCCATCATTGCTTTTAGTTGCGTATCCTCCATCTTCCTCTTCTCTTCTAGTTGTATGAGATGCATATCCTCTTCGGCTTTCCGTTTGGCTTGAAGAAGCTTCAACTCTAATTCGCTTCTTTTACGTTTCGGCTCCGGAGGTCCGCTGTCTGGCGTAGGATTTGTGGTTCTGTGCCTCTTCCCTTTGCCGATTATCGTCGAAGCATCCCCGTACTGGTCAGTTCTGTATTGCTCGATAGCGCGTAAGCATACATTCGTGTGCTTCTTCACTGCTTCCGTCCAAGGGTCCGGATCGGGTGGATTAGCGTTCCTGGTTGCGTCCTCATGGATGCTAATACATTCTTCTGCTAGTTTGATAAGATTCTCGCGATGGATTTGCAAAGCAGCTTTATCCATATCTGTTTGTAGATACTCCTCCGTTATCTGTCTGACCATAGCTGTTCGTTTCTGCTCCATGTAGTCACGGAGGTTCACTAGGAAGCTGGTGGCTTGTGGGCCTGTCTGACCAGGCGTCTCTGTCTGAATAGGTACTTCTGACGCACCAGGTGCTCTTGACTGACTAGAGCTCATTACTGTCCCACCTGGACCAGCGGTTGGAGTAGTGCATGATCAGAGTTTACCTATAATTTGATTTTTATGATTAGTTTTCGTCGGGGAAGCAATTTCAATTTCGTCGTACTTATGATCTGCGTTGCTTTACAATCGTCAAGTTTCCAATGTTTCCTTTGAATGTTGGGCGGAGGAACAGATTTGATTTTCACCTCAGTGTTCTCAAGTCGTTGCTAGCTCCTTTATTTAAACAGTTTTTTTTTAGAATTACGTTTCTTTGGTTTGTTGTAAGCATTCTATCTCCGAAATTTAATCGTCGTCGGGTTATGATCGTCGGGTTTCAATCGTCGGATTTCAATCGTCGAGTTTCAATCGTCGACACTTGTATATCGGCGATTTGTATTCGTCGAGCTAATCTATTGCATTCAATGGAAATATTATTTAAACGTTTTGGAGCTCACACGGTGTAGAAATTACCTGTCTAAAAGACAGAATAGCTTGCTTACACAGCTCACACTCTGTCAGGTTAGGCCTACGCCACTAGAACCTGGAAGAATAGTAGTAAATTATAGCAACCTGTCGATTAACAATGAACTGCATGTACATTGATACAATTGGTGAATTTCTGAATGGATGCTGGCAGGACCTTAACGACTGAAATAAGATTAATTCATGTAATTACAACCTAACCCACTGTTATATCTGGTAAATCATGCAAACACCCAGTTGTTAATATTTCATCAAGAAAGAGCAATGATAACCGCCTTATATATGAGCAGACATGTCCCTTATCGGGCGCCACGTGTGACATGTGGGGAGCAATGAATTCAATTTCCAAAGTCAATGTTTAACCTTTTTTTTATTCGACTGTAAAAATTCCCACAGAGGTCTTTGAAACTAGGGCATGTCTGCTAAAATACAACACACATAATTACCTCAACAAAAATGTGGAACAATTCGATTTAAATCAACTTGTTGGGAGAAAACCAGTCAAACTTTTCTTAAACTTAAACCTCCTTCTCCCGAAAACATGTGCTTCCTCTTGTCTTTCCTTTTGTTCTATCGTCTGCTCCCTTCTTCTTCGTTCTCTGAAGCCTCTTCTCGAGTGCGTGCGCCACACCATGAGTACAACTCATCATTTCCGTTCCTGTTATGTCCAAGTTTTTTATTTGAGACGAATCAGCTCGCGCAGCCTTAAAAGATGAAGATCCACACGCTGCACTGTTTTTTGCCTAAAACATAAAACAGCTAAGAAATATGAGATTCTATGATGTAAGGGGACGTTCAAATACGACGTCACGCCTTTTTACCACATTTTTGATCCCCCCTCCTCCCTTCGTCACGGCCTGTCACAAAACCTTAGACCCCCCCCCCTCACTTGACGTCACAAAAAAATCTTCGACCCACCTCTTTTTAAGGCGCAAAAAGGGCCTTTTTCTGGACGTCTGGTTTTGCAAACCCCCCTTCCCCCCTCGTCACACTTCTGTCACAGTTTCTGTGACCCCCTCCCCCCCCCTCAGACCACGACGTCGTATTTGAACGTCCCCTAACTTAGATGTAACTATGATGGAACTTGGTTGTTACCTGCGGTATGAACTTCTCAATTTCTGTCTGGTGCTGAAATTGTTGTTTATCCGAGGCCATTATTTCTTCATCAAACAAAGATTCTCCCTCACGACTTAAAAAAAAACATTTTCAATTACTTTTTTGTCTCAAATATTAATCAAATTAATAGTTACTCTTTTGCCGAAGAAAGACGATACAGTTTCATATTTGCATCTGCGTGTACTCCATGGGGACATGGGCCGCAAGCTTTACATTTACCATGTCGTCGAAGAATATCTTTTTCGATACGATGCCGTGAGTATTCGTATTCTCGTCGACTGCGACTGAATAAGGTCTTGTTTATAATGTTAATCTGCATTATAAGGATTAGAGGACACGAAAAACATTTCAATATTTGAGTAAAAAGTACCCTGTCGTCCTCAAGGGATATTTCTTCAAAAGCTTCGATAAATTTTCCTTCCGATGTCCCAGGTGTTTTATGTCTTAAATGGTACCACATTTGTAGAAAGCGATCCTCAAAGTAGTATGATGTGTTTGATAATGATCCTGGCCAATAACCAGAGCACATGTATTCCTCGTTTGTAGCTTCACGAGAAAAACTACCTACGTCACACTGGAACAACGTGGAGTTAATATCGAAACGACCTAGTTGAATCATTATTTTGATAAATAGATCTTATGAAAATATATTTGACCGAACAAACCTTCTTTTGTTATGACAGCAATTCTTTTACTTCCACAAGTTATATGGATGGAACTCTCTGATCCACATGAATTACATGAAGTTGGCTCGAACAACGGTAAAGGAACTTCTAGAAAGTGATGTATTAACTCAAGTTTGACAAAATCGATTCTATGGGACTTACTAACCTGACGTCATCAAGAGACCATTTTCATCAAGACTTTCACATGGCGAAAGTACGTACAAGATGTTGTTTAACTCACACACTCGATTGTGCGTAATGAGTCGAACATGAATTTGAAAGTCACATATACCACACAAATTAGTTCGACAAGTTCGACATCGTACTTTCGAATCCTTTTTTTTTGCAAACCATACAAAGGTTCATGTTACCAAGGCTGCTAAACTCAATAAGTTTGCTTTGAAGGTGTCCTCGCTGTTGTATGAATTCCTCTTCTTTTTTCCTTTGGCGAGACTTCCAGTCAGTCTCTTTTTCTTGATAGCTGAGCCGATTTCTAGAATTTCCAATAGGAACGATACAAGAATCCACATGTTCTAGTTCCTCAAGAATGGCAATTAACGTTGAATCCACTAACACAAGATAATAAGGATCTTTAAAGTAGATAGATAAGCAAGTTTATTTTAAATAAGTCACGATTACCTTCAACATCATCTCCTTCGGTAGTATCTCCTTCTTGAGCTGAAAACGGTGTAGCAACTTGTAAATCTTTCTTTTCGTTCACAATTCTTTTAATCCTCACTCCATCCACACGGGAAAATTTCTTGCAACTAGATCTCTTTCTACATCCTATCTTTTTTACAATTTTTTTTTTTTTGATTATTTTAACGGTGCCACCAAGAAGGACAACTGTCTCTTCGAGGATTACGGGTATCCATTTGAGGAACCCTTAACGCACCGGGCAGAGTGAAATAAGCGAGGAGACACTGGAAATCAGTGAATAGTTAGGGAATTGGGGTGGAAAATAAAAGGAAGAAATGGAGAAGAAAAAAAAGGAAGAGATGGAAAAGAGACTTTTAGTTAAGCACTATGAAGTTTCACAGACGGAAGATCAATTCAGAAGATTTAAGGAAGCGAATAAGGCAATTTCTGATCTTAAGTTGGAGGGGGGTATTCAAATCAGGATTTAGACCAAGAATGTTCTTTAAGTTAAATGGAAGTTGATTATTAACGAGGAGATTTATCAAAGGGTTGCGCTGGGGAGCATATTCCGGGCATTCGATGAGGACATGCAAAGTGTCCTCAGTCTCAGGGCAGCCAAACGAGCATCCCTCGTCAAAGTCGGAGTCAAACCGATTCAGCCACTTGTTCAGTCCATTTCGGTCAGATCTCAGGCGATGTAAAATCCTTACAATAAAATTGTCTTTATGGAGAAACCAAGGTCGGAGACCCAGCTTCCGTCTTGCAATTAAATTTAGGTAGGGGGCACAGGCATCAAGCGAGTGGGAAGTGCGAAGGATGTGGGCTGAATGAAGGAGGGAGCATAGTTCAGGATGGGTGAGTGGGTTAGAGATCGAAGGGGGATTTTCAAGTAGAAGACAGTCGGAGGCAGCTTTATCAGCTCTTTCATTACCCGAGATATGAACGTGACTAGGTATCCAGACTAGGGATATTCTGGTGCCGGCGGATCGGAAGTTTTGGATAATGCGGCGAATAGAGTCAATAGTCGGATGGAGACTAAATTTATTGCTCATAATGGAAGTCAGCGAGGATAAAGAGTCAGAGAAGAGATGAATAGAAGGGAAATCTAAGTTGTAAGCAAATTCGAGAGCCTTTAATATGGCAATGAGCTCGGCAGTAAGAATACTGGAATGGCGAGTAAGACGCCAGGCAGCTACATGATCGCGGGTAGGGATTACAAAGGCTGAAGAAGCAAATCCACTGTCATTGCGAGATCCGTCGGTGAAAATGTTTAAATTATCGGTAGGTAAGGATCCGAAAAGTTCCAAGAAGAGGGCTGAGGCACGGGTGGGGTTGGAAGTAGCTTCTTTTTTCGATAGCGGGAATTTAATAAACGGGCAGGAAATAGGAAGCCAGGGAGGAGAGACAATTTTACCCTTTGCCTCCTAATTTAGACGCTTCAGCCTCTTTGCTGTTTTCCTACTTTCCAAATCATTTTCAGAGTTTTTCTTACCTCGTGGCCTAACCATTTTTATCTCCCACTAAAAAGCCTCAATGAATGAACAGTCGTAATTAATAGGGTTACAATAATTTGTGAAAAATTATTAACCAGTCTTTTATAGGTGTCTGCTTCATGATCGATTATGAAATATTTGCGATATGAGATTGGCCAAAGATATAAATAATGTTTTAAGTTAATTTAAGGCTTAGTATTAATAATTACACAGATTTTTTTAGTAATTATTAATTAATTCAGTGGCTTTTATAATTTTATTAATTATCAATTACCCTAATTATTATGTTGGCAGCAGTTAAATCGATTATGTTCTTCAGTAGATAAAAAAAAGTGTCTTTTCAAACCAAAAATAAGAAATAAACCAAATAATTGTGACGCCCTTAAATCGAATGGGCAAACTTTTTGAGATTTTTGCCTACCACACCTATGTGGTGTGAAAGTTAAAAAGGGAAGAAATGAACATTTTTCTTTGTTACTGTGCAATATAATAAGACATTTATGTTATTTTAGCTTTTTCTTCCCTTTTTAATTTATTTACATAAGTGTGGGAGGCAAAAATCTCAAAAAGTTTGCCCATTCGATTTAAGCGCGTCACAATGCTACGTTGCCATTTGCCAAACTGGAGGGAAAATGGCCGCCAACCATCAAAACACGTTACACACTTGAGTCTGGCAAGCATAAGGAACCGAAAGGTGGTGACAGACTTTTTACTAAAAAAATCACCGTTTCGTGAAGAATATTATCAGATTTTTGGTTTACTTGAGGATTATGGGTCATTTTTTGACATTTTTCACGCTTTTCGGGAGCGGCTCCCGGCTGACAGAACCGCAGGCGGACTGGCAGACTGATGTTTTTCGGAAGGAAAAAGTGCCAACAACGACTTTAGGGGGTCGAATCTTTTTAAGCCGATGAGGGGGAAAAAAGTGCCCGGGCTCTCGGACTAGGGCCCTTAGAGAGAGCGGAGCCTGTCGCGTTAAAGACCCCTAAACCTTCGGTTGATTTTGATTACAAAATCCCTCAGGGATAAAATAACTTGATATTTTCTGATATCCAATACAAATAGACGATTCCAACTGAAAAAATTCTTGAGTCCAAGCCGGTCCAAGCTATGGCCTACGAAAATAAAGAAACAGGTATGATCATTCCTCAAATTTCCGATTCATGGAGCATTAATGTTAGATTGCAAACCAAACACGCTGTCGCACATCGCCCGCCTTTTGTTCTCAGGACTTTTATTGTCAAACAGTCATCGCTCTCCGACGTTCTTTGCTCTCACGTTGTGTGCGCGTCATCCTCGTGTTCTATCTATCAAGAAATGTTTGTACGTTGAAGACTGTCGTACTATCGTATTCAAGAAACTTTTTTCTTCCGTGTGTGTGTTACAACTCGGACACTGGTATCCGACAGTAAGTCTAAATCTTTTTCCTTACATCTTAAATCATGTCCCTATCTATGTACAAGATACTGATGATCTATGATCTGTAATCAAGATCTCTTAGGTGGGCTATATTGAACACCACCTGGCCCTCGCTGTGACGAGACGGCACTGTGTAATCCCTCTATACCTAAGCTTATCAAGAGAAGGTAAATACAAATATACAAAGAATATGCTTGCCCTTAGGAAGGCTAATCCCTTGTTCGTGTCACTATTTCCAACAGGTTATGTGCCCAGTTACCCTAACGTGCTGCATAGCATAACACAACAAGATGGATGCAACATCCTCAAGAGAAGGCAGCGTTAAAACTGTAAAGTTTAACGGCAAAAATTTCAACATATGGAAGTACAGTCTCTTCATTAGACTACGAGAACACAACCTTGACTCCATCGTAGAAGGGACAAGGCTTAGACCAGCAGTGGTTAGAGTAGCTGGAGAAGTCACCAATCAAGCTCAGATAGACGCATGGATGAAGGATGATAACTTGGCCATCCACTATCTGTTTAATACATGCCTTGAAGAACAACAAAGTTCACTACTGACCTGTGAAACTTCTCACGATATATGGACTTCAGTCACAAGCCAATATCAGCAAAATTTTATTGAGAGAAGACATGCAATCCAACAGCAATTTCTGAATCTTACTTTTAACGCTGAGCACGGCGTAAGAGCTCATGTCGAGAGAGTAAAACTTCTGTCAAAGGAACTAACTGATGCTGGGTGCCCAACCGACGAGGCCAGCATCTGCAACAAGATTCTCACATCCCTGCCAGACACCTACGATGGCTTCTTCACCGCCTGGGAAAGCACTACACGAGCTGATAGAACCTTAGCAAACTTGACAACACGGCTATGCAACGAAGAAGAAAGAACCAAACGGCGACGCGGCAGTGGCAATAGTAATTCAGACAACAAAGCGCTCTGGGGCGGACCACCAGACTCAACACCATCACAATCCTTCGCTCCTGGCTCCCATCACCAAGGCTCTTCAAATAACAACTCGAGCCCATACCCACAACGAGGACGACGGGGGAGAGGTAGAGGAGGAAGGAGAGGATCTGGCGGTCGCGGCGGTCGAAACAATCGCTTCGAATCATCGAATCAAGGAAATCCGAAAAGAATTGGTAACTGCAACTATTGCGGCTATTACGGCCACTGGGAAAAAGAATGTCGTTTCAAGCAACAAGATGAAGCCACGCAAGAGAACACTAAGGCCAACTCCGCCACATATGAAAAACCGGACCCGAATGCCGAATTCGTTCAACTAGATCTCACCGGGCAGAACACCGGTCTCGTGGCCCACTCAACACGTCTATTGTCTCGAGCTCCGCCAAACAGCGATTTCTATCTGGATTCAGGTGCCACCCAACACATGGCCCATCAACGCTCATTATTCACCAATTTCAAGCCCATCCAAGCAGGACAACGATGGATAAGCGGAATCGGACAAAGCCACGTCGAGATCCTTGGGACAGGCGACATCATTATTACATCGCTGGTGAAAAAGGCCCATCAAACCATCACTCTTCTCGGCGCCTTATATGCTCCCAACCTCGGAATTAATCTAGTATCCGTTGGATCCATTACAGCCAAAGGAGGAGAAATACATTTCATCAATTCTCACGTCGAAGTTGTACGAAATGGAGTTCTGCTACTCACCGGCGAACGCGTTGGCGAAAATCTCTATCGACTCAACATTTTACCAAGTACAAGAAACGCCACGCCACATCCAGTCGTCGCATCACTTTCAGCTCTCACAAAATTCCCTCCAAACTCGATTCAAGAGTGGCATCAACGCCTCGCCCATTTAAATTACCAAACAATTATTAAAATGGCACGGGGCGATGCGGTGGTCGGTCTCAACCTTCCAACCGAAACTCAACCCCCGATGGAAAGCTGCCACGACTGCGCCGCTGGTAAAATGAAGCGGTGTTCATTTGACCTAAGTTCCACACCCAAGTCTACCCGCATCGGCCAATTAATTTCTTGCGACGTATGGGGACCAGCCCAAGTGCCAAGTATCGGAGGAGCCTTGTACTGCTCCACTTTTCGAGACGACTGCAGCGATTATCGAGCCGCTTACTTTCTTAAGGCAAAGTCAGAGGTTGCCGCATCGGTTAAAGATTTCATCAGTCTACTTCATACACAGACCCGGGAGCTGGTAGTATGCATCCGCACCGACGGAGGAACGGAATACGGCTCGAACGAGTTTGAAGCGTGGCTCCGGAAGAAAGGAATCAGACACGAAACAACCGTCCGTCATACACCGCAGCAAAATGGAATCGCCGAGAGGGACAACCGCACTCTATTTGAAGGTGTCAGAATACTTCTCGCCTCCAACAAGGCACTGCCCATTACTCTTTGGGCAGAAGCCACCAACCACAAGATTTATGTCCTAAATCGGTCGCTATCCAGTACCTGCCCCACTATGACTCCGCACGAAGCCTGGTACAACGTAAAGCCCGATTTGTCGACTCTGCGCATATTCGGCTCGGAATTTTATCTACTTGTTCCCAAACAGGTCAGAGAAGGTAAACTCGAAAACGTCGGGCTCCTTGTGTACTTCGTGGGCAATTCCGAAACTCAAAAGGGTGAACGATATTATGATCCGTCATCCGGAAAAGTAAACACAAGCCGCGACACCACGTCAGTTCATCGTCAATTCGAACCCCGTTTATCTTCTTCCGATTTGACGACTGCGCAACGTGATGTGACAATTTTCCCCCCGATTGGCGTCTACACTCCCAATTTGACGCATCCAGAAATCGAACTACCGACTCTCCCACAGCAAAATGTTCCAGCACACGAGCTCGAGGAAGGAGAAGATGTGATCAACCACGGGGAAGCAACTGATGTTGACCTTCTTAGGCCATCACAGCTATTTCCTCATCAAGACGCACAACACACCTCGTCAGCCCCATCACCAGCAAAGAAGCGGAGATCAGTGCGTATTCGAACTACAGAGAAAGAATCCCAAGTGATCGGCAGCCTGCCACTTCCAACCCCTCGTCGCTCTTCCCGCGTGCCACAACCAAAACATATCGTCAGCATGCGCGCATCTCTCGCAGCCGACACCGTTTTGATTCAGGAGGAGGAGCCGGATCAGTATCAGGATGCCATGACCAGCAATAAAGCAACAGAATGGAAGGCAGCCACCCAGAGGGAATATGATTCGTTAATAAAAAACCATACCTGGGAGCTCGTGTCGCTACCCCCAAATCGCTCCCTGATACGAGCTCGATGGACGTTCAAAATAAAGCCGGCCTTCAAGGCGTCTGATAAAATCTACAAAGCTCGCTTCGTCGCGAAGGGCTATTCTCAATGTCCCGGCATCGACTACAAGGAATCTGAAATCTACTCTCCCGTGATGAAACACGATTCTTTTCGCGTCATGTGCTCCCTTGCCGCGGTTCATGACCTTGAGCTCTTTCAACTTGACGTAAAGACCGCGTTTCTATACGGCGACCTCGACGAAGAACTCTACGTTGAGCAGCCCGAAGGTTTTGTCAAACCTGGGACAGAACATCTAGTCTGCCGTCTACGAAAACCGCTATACGGTCTCGTCCAGTCGGCAAGAAAGTGGAACGAGAAGTTCGATTCTTTCATCACACAGTTCGGCATGAAACGTTCCATTTCCGACCCGTGTATCTATTTTCACCAAGGCGAATCCACCGATGATCTCACTCTGCTTGGAATCTGGGTGAATGACGGTGTTCTAGCAACTAAGACGAAAGCAAAAGCTACCGCGATGATCCAGTACCTGGAGAAATTCTTCGAGGTGACATCCAAACTAGCCAGCCTATTTATTGGACTGGAGATCACCAGAAAACGAGACGAAAAGAAGATTTTTATTTCCCAACCAAACTATATCCGATCCCTCCTGCACAAGTTCAAAATGACGGATTGCAACCCAAGCAGTGTTCCAGCCGATCCCGGATCTCGCCTAACAGTAATGGACTGCCCTTTACGCAGCGGTTCAACTCCTCTCTCCTCAACTCCATATCGTTCAGCCGTCGGAGGGCTTATGTATGCAGCAAAGATGACACGACCAGATATTCTATTTGCCGTCACCGCCGCATCCCGCTACAACCAATATCCCGGAACCGCCCATTGGGCGGCGGTGAAACGGATCCTTTCCTATCTAGCCGGAACGATCAACCACGGCCTTTGCTATAGCGAAACGGATTCGGTGGATCACCTAGTCGCTTACTCCGACTCCGATTTTGCCGGCTGCCCGGACACATGGAGATCAACCTCCGGACTACTTTTTACTTTCAACGGAGGGCCCGTCTCGTGGACAAGCAACCTCCAAAAACCCATCGCTAACTCAACTGCAGAAGCGGAATACTACGCAGCAGGGCATGCTTCCAGAGAAATAGCCTGGCTGAGGAGCCTACTAAAGGAAATCGGTTTCGAACAATGCGATCCTACACCTTTTTTGTGTGACAGCAAAAGCGCGATGCTAATGGTGCAGAACCCCGTCTTCCATGATCGCAGAAAAAACATTGATATAAAATATCACTACATCCGACAGCAGTACCAAGCCATCGAAAAAGTCATCGAACTACGATCTGTCCGCTCGGAGGACGAATTAGCAGACTTGCTCACGAAGCCCGTAAAATCCCAAGAGCTCAGATTAAATCGACCCCGCATCGGCGTGGTTCCAGTTCCACAGGAATAAGACGTCAGTAAAACGCGAAGATCAGGAAGCCTACGAGACAACGCATATATGATTTTTTTATTCGGTTCCTTACTTTTTTTTTTCTCCTTACAATTTTGCTACCATATCTGTATTAAGGGGAAGCGTTCCCATCGCTCTACTATCTTTTTTCTGTTTTTTTAACCCTTGTTTGGTTTGAGGGGAAGTGTTAGATTGCAAACCAAACACGCTGTCGCACTTCGCCCGCCTTTTGTTCTCAGGACTTTTATTGTCAAACAGTCGTCGCTCTCCGACGTTCGTTGCTCTCACGTTGTGTGCGCGTCATCCTCGTGTTCTATCTATCAAGAAATGTTTGTACGTTGAAGACTGTCGTACTATCGTATTCAAGAAACTTTTTTCTTCCGTGTGTGTGTTACAACTCGGACACTGGTATCCGACAGTAAGTCTAAATCTTTTTCCTTACATCTTAAATCATGTCCCTATCTATGTACAAGATACTGATGATCTATGATCTGTAATCAAGATCTCTTAGGTGGGTTATATTGAACACCACCTGGCCCTCGCTGTGACGAGACGGCACTGTGTAATCCCTCTATACCTAAGCTTATCAAGAGAAGGTAAATACAAATATACAAAGAATATGTTTGCCCTTAGGAAGGCTAATCCCTTGTTCGTGTCACTATTTCCAACAATTAAGAAATCAAGACTCAAGTTAATAGTTTTTTAAGTATTTTAATTCAATCTCTTTGCATTTGTTTCCACGGAGGTAAAAAAACCTAAAATATTTGCTTAAAACCTTCCGATAAATACCTTCAAAATTTTCTTTCTAATATTCTCCAGCCCATGCTTGTTCTTATCTATACTATGCTTAGATATATACTAGCACGAAGGCCACAGGAAGAATACATACAAAACTCTCCATTTGACACGGAGTAAAATACTTCTTAACATTTATGATGGCACAGCAACCGATGACACATCTGTAAAAACTAACATCCAATAACAATGTAATACTTTGGCTAAGTCAATTATAATCTCAGTACTGGTACAAAACCAGTAAGATATAAGCCAAGGGAAATTAAATATTGGGAGGGAAAGAGTCTTGAAACCCTCATCAGCAATTTATGACGACCTAATACAAATCAAAATTAAATACGGCACTGCAATAAAAAACAAAATACTAAACTTAACAACCTTTCCAGTGTGCATTTTGACCAGGATTAGCGGAGAAGACGATGGATGGAAATCCCATAGGAGCTGCAGCCATCAACCGACCAGTTTGAAGACGAATCTCTGATCAGCCTTCGCCATCAGCCTTTAGATGTCAGACCGTAACGTGTTAGGCGTTACCAAATTCAAACAGGGCAACCAAAAGAGTTTGTAGTTTGTACCGAAATTGTAAGATGTTTATTGCATTATAATGCCGAAATACACGAAAATAAGAATGATATTCTTGTCGATACATATTAGTATAAAACTGTGTAGTCTAAGTGCGTTTTTGGTTCAGGTTTTTTATGATTTTTAGTAAACCTCGGCTTTTACCTCGGCCTTTTCAGATAAACTACAATTTGCCGATTCCGATCGTGGGGACTTTGTGCGGGCGATTCATGTTGTGTCGCCGATTAGAAAAGAATTTGCGATGATAGTGTTTACAGAAATTTTGAAAATAAAACAAGTTTCAATTGTTTGGTATACCCGTCTCATATTAGCTGAGGTGTATTCACATAATCGGCTCGTCATTAAACGTATTCCAGACTACACCACCTTGTGCAATGGTACCCTTTTCCAAGGAAACAATTTTTGTTTACATGCGTCGAAATACCACACAAAGAGCCCGACACTGGGGGCAAGGCATTGGGAAAATAATATTGCAATATGTCGCCAAGCAATTACAGCAATAGACATGATTACAGCAATCCAATGCGGTATTGCAAGCATTTACCATACAAATTATACAAGGATCGTGATCCGTTTGAATGACATCTTGCATAAAATCCATATTGGCGACATCAAGACCAGAAACAAGCGATAACTGTGGAATGGATGTAGGCATACGTCTAATAACAACGCACAGGGCCCGGCATAGGGGGCAACGCATTGGGAAAAATGAATTAAGAAAATCCAAAAAACTTACTTGCCGTCACCTTGCGTATCTATGTTCCAAACATAAAATTCTTCATTATCAACCAATACATCAGTTCCGCCGTGCCTTCCTGTTACAAAGCGAAAATCGACTGCCATTGTTTAAAGAAGCTATAAGCCAGATGTTGATGGATAACAATTCAACTTTGGCTAGGCGCAACAAGACCACGATGACCACAAAAGGAAGATGGTTGCTTAAGAAGAAGCGTATTCGCTAGGGAATTACGTTATTAATATCGTCATCACCTGGCGTGAAAACCAGGCATTTTACATAGTGAATCTACCATGAATCTTCCGCGGATATTAAATATAAACAAGTGAACATTAGAATTGAAAAAGCCTTGTATTATTTTTCAATTGTTTACATGCGTCTTAGGACTACACACAAAGCCCGACATTGGGGACATGGAATTGGGAAAACTTCCATTCGATATTTCCTCATGCAAATGCAGCAATAAACATGATCACAGCAGTCTAACGCAGTGTTACACGCATTAACTAAACAAATGGAACACGGATCAACATCTGTTTCAAAACATTCTTGCATAAATCCCTCATCCAGCGGTTGGAAATCTAAGGCTATGGGCTGTTGTAAGGCCACTATTTCTTCAAACCTAGCTCGCGCTTTCATTCTTTCTTGGACGTTTACAATTCCTGCAATACGTTCCTCTTCTCTTACCAAGTCTGATCTATTTAATTGGAATTGAAATATTTCGTTTTCATGGTCCAATTCCTGTTGGTGACGTAATGCGTCATCAAATGCATCATCCAACAAACCCACTATCCTGTCAACTGCCGGACCAATTAAATCCCGTGCACCTCTACGGCGAATACGGCCTTGGGCAACGCGACCGGGACCTTGCGCACCTGGCGGGCGAACTGGTCCTCACGCACCTGGTTGACGGCCTACCCTTCGAGCACCTCGCGGGCGACCAGGGCCTCGCACACCTCGCGGGCGACCAGGGCCTCGCACACCAAAAAATTCGATTTTTCGGGCGACCAGGGCCACGCCTACCTCTTGAACGGCCGGGGCCACGCGCGCCACGGCCAACACCAACCCCATCATCGTCATTTTCTGCTCCAAATTGTGGTAAATCCTCAGGTTGCTCAAGAGGGAGAAAAAGAGGGTCTTCTAGTTCGTCTTCGTTGTGTGCGTCAAATACTGCCTGAAAATTTAGGTTTGCAGGAACTAGAGGCTCTTCAACAGGATCAGGTTGTTGATAAGGTAACAGGATTTGAAAAGCTGCTTGTGCGTGGACCAACTCAAGATCGTCATCATTCTAATAAAAGCAATAAACGGTGTGACTCAATTATAGGAATTTTAAAATGTTTGAATAATGATAGATACCAAATTTAGAACGTCATCTCTAATTTCCGCGTTAGGTAATCCGTGTTCCGGATCGAAATGATTTTCAGCTGACAATAAAAAGTTGCGAATATTGATTCGCCCGGCGTCCAGATCTGCAATACCATTGGAAATAACCTGATCTCGAATCCTGTAGCGAAGTCTTCTTGGGGCTCTTACTCGTTCACCCGCAACAATTCCAACATATTCATGCCTAGAAAGGTTTGCGACTCTCCCGAGAATATCTAATTGTAATAAAATTTCAAACCTCATTAAATGAAATCAACAGTATCAAATGAAGGTTAAGCATACGCATGAATGTCCAGAAGTTTAAATGCGATCCATTCATCATTTGATTTAGACGACGATGAAATGATTCTACTGCATTGTTTGTTCGATGAACGTCCCGCCATACACAAAATCTCGGAGGGCCAACTCGTTCTAACCAGAAAGTTCTAACATAGCCCATCAAGCGGGCCAAAGCTACACGGACGTCTAACTCGAGAGCATGGTTTTCCTCGTCAATGTATCTGCAGATAGCCTATTGTTTTGAAATTAACAGAAATTAGACAACCGTTGAATGTTAACAGTCTATTATAGTGATCTCACCTGATATCCTTCATTCGCCATAAAAGGTGGGACAAGTGCTAGAGCAATAATCATGCCAACAGCTCTTCGTACAACACCTCCGATACGATAGGCTCTTGCCAAACCAAGATTACAAGCACGTTTGAAAATAGCCTAGAAAAAAACGGGTAAGTACATAAAGACTAAAAATATGTAAATATAATTACCGAGGCGTAATGGAACCAACAACCCCTCGCTTGTCCTGTAGGAAAGCAATTCGAAAGAGCCTGTAAAATAGCTATTTCAAAATCACCAACTAGCCGAACTGGCGCTGGAACTCGGCCTGTATGCTCTAAGCAGACTTCAATAATTCTTCTAAGGGCAAGCTCGTAGAGAGCTTGAGTTTTTCCTGTCATGAGGACAAATCCAACTGCCACTGCCTACAATGCAAATTATAGTACACAAAAAGTATAGCCTAATGATGTAGCCAGGAGATTTTACATATCCATTTATCATTGCATGAAGTGTGGCCATTTGATAAAAGATCCGAGGAACACAGTTAAAAGTTGCATCGAAATGGTTTTCGTCGGTCTCGATCAGTGCTTGTAGTGCTTGAACATTGATGAAAACTAAAGCGATTGACGATAATATAGGTGCACTTGTGGAAATCTGTTTAAAATCAAAAGAAACGAAACTAGAATGTTGATTTGAATAACTATATATAAAAACTTATTAAACAACGCTTCCTCTACCTTTCTACGGCTTCTGTGAAAATAGCTTGAAGCGTTTTTCTAGTAACACGTGCTTCTTGCTTACACCATGCTTCGGCTTCCATTAGATCAATTTCCTCCCCATCTGGGGCATGGCTATGGTTTCCGGTTGCTATATAATCCTCGCCTACTAGACGTAGCCGAGCCCGACAATGATGCGAGCTGTGTCGCATGCATCTAAAGCTAAACATTTTCTATTTCAGTCATTACCTACAAAAACCTGCAAAAATATATTATACTCACAGGTTGACTCCGTTCATGTGCCAAATATGATGATCTTCAAGATCAACGAGCACATCATGTCCGTCCCGTCTCCCGGGTCTTCGTACGTATCGAAAGCCGGCTGCCATCAAATGGCAAAAAGATGTCGGTGAATGAAAGATGCAAGAAAATTAAAGACTTCTCAGTTTAAACCTAAGAGGATTGTGAACTTGGTAAAGATGGTAAAGCAGACGCTTTTTACCCGAAGAACTGGGCGTATTTCTAAAATCCCTTGAGACGTAGTGTTGAAAAGGTGCAACTGATTCCTTATTTTTAAAAATGGACATCGAAGTTTTCGGAGTTCACTGGTATTCACATCTAAGTTTAAATAGGCTAAAACGGCTTGCAAGTAATTCATCGACGGTTGCGAGATAGAAAAATTTGATTGCCGCATGTCGACAGGTGAGTCTACAGGCTAACACCTAAGCGCACGTAAAAGTAAAAATAATAGACATGAACTAGGAATACTAGAGATTTTCATCTCCACGGATAATTTTAAATAGTGTATCAGTATCATCACCATAGCAGCGAAGGGTAGGATAGTCTTAATGATACTTATAAGTGCGATATCACGCCTGAAAACTCGATTAACGATGGTAGATTCACCCAGCGGTATTTCAAACCGGGAAGCTGATTGAATCTAGGCACAAAACAGCTATAACCCAATGTCACTCACCGTGGGCGAAATCACTAAGACGAATCACACTCACCCACAGTGTTCCGACAATAGAAAAAAAATAAAAGTATAAGGAAGGTGAATAGGTCACCGATAGCTCACAATCACAGATAGAATTGAGTTTAGGGTTAACGTACAACCCTACACAATCACAGAGATTGATGTAATAAGACGTTCGATCACCAAAACAGCCGACTGTACTAAAAACGTCTAACAATTGCGAACTGTCATCGTTATAACAACGTTCAGCTTACTTGAAAAGCCTAAGGAGATCGAGGATCGGCCTCAACCCGTCTCATTTCTTTTTTTTACACATATTACCGTCGCTGTATCCTATAGCCTACACTTAATTTATTTTTTTTAAATCTCATTTTATTGCTACGCTCAAATTCATTTTGATCGGAGGTCGTAATCTGTCGTTGACCATAACGATAGCACTTCACACACAACTATAATATGGAAATAAGAAGAAATAAGTCAACTCTGATTCCGTTCGAATAATTCCGTCCGAATCAAACTTTTTTTCTTCTCTCGGCCGCACCCAGCTGATTCGTTATTAACCATTGTAGTAATTGCTTGTGCCACGAGATGGCCCGAGACGAGGGACGGAGGGAAGCTAGAGAAGGGAGGAAGCAGAGTGTCCCGACGCGAGGAAGAGAGAGGAGCGTCAACGTGTAGTCTTAGTGTCTTGATACTTAGTGACATGGATACGGAAATACAATTCAGACTCGTTAACTTCTGTGTTTAGTTCTTTAATAGCTAACACGCTACACTTGGTGTCAGAAGTGGGATCCAACTCGAAAAAAAAGAAATCTTCACATTTCTTTAGTGATTTTTCGCCACTTCCGGTCGTAAGCCACGTGGTGGATGTGTAAGTTACTCTTGTGCCTATTCCATCATTCAACAATGCAAATTCTTAGCTTTCTGCCCAGAAAGTAACCGTAAGTGAACCAATTTGTGTGTCTGTCTCTTTGTTTGTGGATTGCATTCGGGCTTGACGCCATGAACCCTGGGCCCACTGTTTGTATGGATGCCTGAAAAGTGAAGCATACGGTATCACGGCAGTCGGGGGTGAGTGGTGTTGATGTCTCGGATGTGCCTACTACTGGAGGCACTAGTATCTTTTTGGTTATTTTGCTACTGAGTGAAGTGACTTTCTAGAATGAATGTCAATGGTCTACGTTGTAGATGTACCCGCGGCAATTGCTCTGCGTGTGCATGTTCTCGTGCTGGTCGTCCCTGTACACAGGTATGTTCATGTGTGAGAATCGGAAACTGCCGGAACGTTATACCCAATAACCCTCCTGTGCCGCAAGTTCCTCCTGTGCCGCAAGTTCCTCCTGGGCCACCCGCCCCCCCTGGTTTCGCTCCAGTTCCACTGGATCCCGGTCTCGCCCAGCTTGTCGAGACGCTGGTCACTCGACAGAACGAGGCGTTGAATCAGAACCGTGTTGCGTTGCAAATACAGTTGGACGCCGAACGTGAACAATTGCGCGATATTTTAAATGTTGCAGCTATGAGAGGTGGTAATGCCCAACTACGGCAACTTAGTTCGGTGGGGCTGGCTGCGATTCCTGTTTTCTCTGGTGGAGCACACGAGGACGCTGTACGATGGGTCGATCTTATTGAACGTGTTGGCCAAGTGGAGGGATGGGAACACGCTGATCAGCTTCGTGCCGCTTTGGCTAAATTGGCTGGGGCGGCTTATTATTGGTATGATACAGCTGGACGACAGCACGACGCATGGCCGGCGTGGCGTGCAGCTCTCATTGCTGCTTTTGGACGTGCCCTGACGTTGGAAGAATGGGGGAGAATGGTTGAAAGTCGAAGACAAATGCCCCACGAAAGTACATCCAGTTATATCTACGACAAGCTACAGATCTGCGCCGGCCTGGCATCGGGACTATGTTATTGCGGACGAGTCTGACGAGGCAGATCCTCGTGTTCACTGTGTCACATTTTCACTTTAATTGTTCTGTTCTTTTTTTTTGGTGCTATTCAGTTACTGTGCTGCAATGATTTGTTTGTTTTTTTTTCTTTGCTTTTCGCTGGATTTTTTGTTTTGTCCTATCTTTTGTCGTTTCCACTGTGTGGATTCTTTGGCGTTTCCTTTCGGTGGTTATTTTTGTTCACTATGCTTGTGTGTTTTCATTTTGCGTGGTCATCGCTCGGGACGAGCGATTGTTTGTCAGGATTGGTCGAGTGTAGTAATTGCTTGTGTGTTTTCATTTTGGATTTTGCGTGATCATCGCTCGGGACGAGCGATTGTTTGTCAGGATTGGCCGAGTGTAGTAATTGCTTGTGCCACGAGATGGCCCGAGACGAGGGACGGAGGGAAGCTAGAGAAGGGAGGAAGCAGAGTGTCCCGACGCGAGGAAGAGAGAGGAGCGTCAACGTGTAGTCTTAGTGTCTTGATACTTAGTGACATGGATACGGAAATACAATTCAGACTCGTTAACTTCTGTGTTTAGTTCTTTAATAGCTAACACGCTACACCATTTCTTCCTCACAACAAAACAAAACAACATAGAACAAAAAAGAAATGGACTGCTTTTATTAGCAAAAATTTTGTCTGTTTATTTCACATTAATTAAAAAAAAGTCATTTTCGATTACAAGCGCTGTCAAGTCAGTCAAAGCAGACGTCTTTGTTCCAAGTTAAGTTGCTAACTTGATTTTGTTTCCAGTGTTATTGAGTTCGTTTCAGCGTTGTTGAGGATACTGGACACATTTATGCTGCTGATGCTAATTGGTAATTTAGAAACTGTTAAAAGCAAGGAGGGATAATGAAATTCGACGTTCCATTTTTTTAGTTAACACTCCCAATTTACACAGGTTCCTGAACCCCATGCAGAAGTCTCGAGCACGAAACCATGTCAAATTGTCCCCTATTTTGGCATATGTTTCCTTTGTGACAGGAAGAATTACTCTGGAAATATAAGTATAATGTCATCAACTGAAAAAAAACAGCAGTAATTATTCAAACAGTTTAATTTTGGAGATGTCAGAAGTTAATAGTGTTTTTCTACATATTCTTGGAATGTTCCTTATAGCCCAACAACACCTTGAAGAAGTTTATGCATTTTGCATAACTGGGTTTTTTACAGCATGGATCCATGCTATTCATCGATGATTGCTGTGCTGTTCAAGTTGCGTTACACCAATGCAAAAGTAAGTTGCTGTTCATTAGAGTTTTACTCTTTAGCTCTTTACCGTTTTACTAATAGATTTTTATTGTAGATGTGCAAAATTGATTACCAGTGTGAAAAAGGAATGCATGTTGAATTGGTCTGCGTGTGATGTAGTGGCAGATTCTGCAGATGGATCACATGTAAAACAGGGCCCCCTTCTGCGCTCTAACCCTGACCCCTTTCCAGGAATAGTTTGGCCTGGACAACATATTTCTATATTGATACCATGGGTATAGTTTGGCCTCAAGAAAATCAGCAAGCACTTACAAGTGCCGGCATTTTGTTTTAGAGTTTGCTTTCTTGAATTCTATAGTTTTGCTAGTGTTTCTTTCTAACGTTGAACAACTGATTGTCTAATTCTTGCCCTGTTGAAGTTTCCATGAGACTGCAATTGGCACAGATGTCTTGTTTGGTCCAGTTGTCCTACAGATTATGTAAAATGAGGACAAAGGCTTTTGTTATTGATAAGTCGATTTAATTCATTAATGAGATTATACTATTATATTTTACCAATCGTTCTTTCAGATACCGACGGGCGACGGAAGTCTCATTAGTCCACCTAAGTGCAGCCGGAAATACTCTGACAACAGTATTAAGAATCCTCTTGTATGTATCCGTTACACTTAAACGGCCGAGAAGAACCGACTTGCGTCGTTGGCTAATATTACATTTACATTATACGAAAAACCAGTATCAGTGGGTCTTGTATTTATTCTTCTTTCTTCCTTTGTATAGGATTTGAACCCATTCTTTTCATCACGACCTATATGGGTTTTTATCACTTCCTTGAAAACAATATGAAGGGATTTAGTCGGATATGACGCATGGTTTTTCTGTTGAATACGAGGATAACTTCGTATACTCGAACTGGTAGGGCAAAGACGGAGAAACAAAAGTTGAGCATTGACAAAAATCGTGTTTAACGGATTAGAGGCGATGTCAAATGTCTGAAAGATAACACGACATGAACCAAAACCGAAAAATGTTCTAGAGCCCGAGAGCTCGTTTTGGAAGGCGAAGATGTCGCAGAACTTTCTTAAAATGTTGACAGATTTCGTCCAGCATCAAAGCAAAGAGCCGCGGTGCAGCCGGTGTCGTAAAAATGTAAAATATTCACCCACTGTGTAATCAAAGAACGAGTGAAGAAAACAATTATACCAAGCGCAACAGAATGTCCCAGCGGTATTGAGAATATAGGTGCCAAGGACGAAGCAAGTGCAGCCGCTCTCAATAACAAATAATGAAATCCATGGCAAAAGGCAAAACAGAAAATCTTAATCCGGCTTACGACCGTTCCCTCTGTTGACGGATTTCATGGTAAAAGGGCAGAATACTTGAAAAGGCTGTTTTTGTTTTTAACATAGTACTCTTTTCGTTTTAACAGCTTGAGCTGTAATTCACTCTTAATGCCAAAGGCGTTAACCACATGACGCAGCGTAGCGGATTGAGTCTAATACGACTCCTAACAGATCAAAACGTTGCTTTGCAGCCTTCCGAATCCATGGGCACCGTCTTCTTTGGATATCGAAGATAATGTTGAGAGTATTGATATTAGCAAGCCGTCAGCTGGTGATTCGGTTTTATCCTTCATATTTAAGTTAATATCCAGTCATTCTTTTTCTTGTAGAAGAATTTGTTAATGGTGCTCTCTCAGACTCCCGAGGGGAATCCTGACCAAGAAATGAAGACGGTCTGTCTCTGATTTTAGTAGTATTCGTCATTCGAAAATTGAACAATCTAAATGTTATGCCATTGAAGACCAAAATAACCCGTTGTAACAAACTGTGGGTCGGATGGATTTCCGACGTACAGCGGATGCGCCTATAATAGTGTATGAGGAGCTAGGATTGCTAGTGGAGGTAGTTCGTCTCTCGCAAATATCTGAGAACTTGATGAAGTAAACTTTCAGTATTGGTCTATTAGGCTACCATATTCAAGATGCATCATCTTGTTCTCAGGAATCCGGCTCGGACCATCGTTGTTTGTTTGAAGATCTCAAACGATAGTTCCTCATTGACCAACTCAAATGTATATAGCCCTTAAATCAAGTAAATCAATAGATACAAGAAAAATAACTTAGAATCTGTTACTGCCCCTTTATTTTCTACTGTGGCGAAAATTCTAATGTACGACTTTTTCGTTTAGATTTTTATTGTCCATTGTGAAATAGTTACATGTTGCAACATAATCATATAGCAGGGCCATAGCAAATTGTCGTCCAGAGGCTATATTACGTATTATATCATGTGACCGCATTCGTTTTTTAACACAACCAAAGCTTCTGTGTTATAAATTATATAAATACAAAGAATATCGACATGCAAAGCTAACTAGCCATAAGAATCTATAATAAATTCTGTTTATTTTTTAAGTTGCTCCTTGCCGTACGTTGGCTGTGAAGCCATTCAACTGAATCCTTCCTTCTGGTCCGCTCAGCGTTAAAGTACCAATGAACGTGATTGACCTGCAGCAAGAGCAGCAAACTTAACGGCCTTAGGCAATTGCCCAGACGACCAATGTTTGTCCTCTTCTGCAATTTTGCAAAGACATGAGGGACGACATCAGTAGAATCAGTTTTGACACGAATACCTTGCGGAACATGTTATAAAAACGTGGATCCTTTCCAAATTTGGCTTGGACTTCATCGTGACAGCGTAATCGACTTTAAAAATACGCGGCCTCACTGGGGTCATGCCTTCATGGATTGGTTTGAGCTCGCTTAAATTTGGCGGAGGAGAAAGGATCTCATCGTAGAGACGTCGCGATGCAGTTACAACCAGTAGTCTATCACTTCAATCGGAAATGGTGATATTCTAAGTAAATTTGCCCAACCATAATAATTCAAAAATTTTCAGCCTTCAGCTGCTTCGGCCGATCAGGGATGGGAAAGAATGGAAGAAAGAGTTTTTTTTCAAATTAAACTATTGCCCTACACTTGCGTAGGTTAGACAATAAAATTACATTCACTTCCGTAAAAATATGGTCCTTCGTGAAACTCGCGACATACTTGTTGCTTGTTTATTGATAGATCAGTCAGATTTCCCCTTGCAGTCCATGGAGTATTCCTTCTCATAGATAGATGGCGGTAACAACAACCCGTTCAACGAAAAGTCCTAATGGCGGTTTTTCAAATTAATTTGTCGTTCTGTCGCAACGTTATTGTGGCATTAAGGCTCTATGACGCCTTGAATTTTGATGTATACCCAAAGATAAATTTCTGTGACGCACAGTCCATAAGAAAAAAAGTCCAACTGACGTTAATAATTTGCAAATTACCATCTTTTTTAAGAATTATATTGCCGTTATGTCTTCTTGACAGACATTCTCTATGTCATATAGTTCATAAGTGAAAACATATATTTCATTAAGTCCTTGTGGCGCAGTTCCTTATTTCTCGACGTCCTTGTGTCCCTGCCTCTATATTTCGATTTGTGGCTAAAACCATTACAATTCAAAAACCACTGCCAATACCTCAGAGAGATCATTGTTTTTTCGAACTTTAACTCATCTTTGAATATTTTTTCTCATGTATACTTTAGGCAACTCCTTATGATGCCGACAGACAGTTTTCTGGCTGCTGATGTGGACGAAGCAGAAAAGATCATGCGAAATAAGGCAGTGACCAACGAAAACAAGGAAACCATGCTGCAACATCTACACGTAACTCGGAAAGCTCGCAGAGATATCATTTTGAAAGGACGAAACGACAAAAACAACAATTCGGAGACGTTTGCTGTCTTCATACTGAATAAATATCCTCTGCTTATTCGACTCAATGCTGCGGTATGTTATAAATTATAATATTCGAATTTCCCAGCGAGATTACAGTATTACATATAGGCTGACCTTTTTTTTAAATTAGATTGAGGAGGAGTTTACTTGTTTGACTGGCAAACATTTTAAGACAATGTGCGACAACTGAGAAAGATATCGTTTAAAAGTTATCGATGTCGCTCTTCAAAAACTGAAAGGAAGTGGGTCTAAAGATAAAATTCAAGAAGCAAAACAGGCTGGAGAAAGTTTCAAAACTGAAGCGGAAAATCTGGCGATTTTTGAGCTCCTTCTGCACCTTCTGCCGAATTCCAACACAAGAGAAATGGTGAAGGGAGTGAAAACAAGTAGCTGTCTTTCTCTAATATTCCACAAATTTGAGGTAGGCCTATACTTCCCTAGCTTTTTTTTACAGCTTTTGTAGAATTCCCTTTTAAATGCAGTATTTTTTATTTAAATATTTCAGGTGGGGACACCGATGGGGGAAGCTCTAAGTGAAACAGAAGAAATCATTCACCCTGGCATTTTACTTATTGGACAAGACTACTTTATTAAAAAAGTTAATGATCTTTACATGCATCTCACGAATGCCAATTTTGTCTCTGCTCTCTGCTATATGGTGTCCTTCTATTTCGTTCTTAACATTTCGTATCCGTTGCCTCTGAAGTTCGTATTACTGTATCTGGAAGCAATGTTTGAAATGGCCCTCTCCATCAAATCCGTTACGGTTGTGCGACTGTTAAGTCATTTGGATAGTCTTGAAAAATAAACCACCTTTAACCGAAAAATGTTAAATTCTCATAAATCAATGGGTAACGTCGCGTTATAAGAGGGTTGGCTAATGTAATCCAAATGGTGCATGATGTAACCCGACGATTTTTTATGGCCGACACTGACCTTGAGTTTTATGAGCTTCAGTTTAAATCAATAATAGTTAAATCCATACCAATCTAATTGTTATGTCCAAGGTTAGCGATTTTCCTCTGTTTAATTCATTTATCCTTTAGCTTTATAAGATACAATCAAAACCGATGTAATCTGTTATTTCCAAGGCAATGGATTTGTCTTCTGGTTTAATTAGTTTTCATCTTAGCATATAAGAAACAAATATAAGTTACGTCAGATGTTTCGAAGGAAAAGTAAGGAAAAAAACTAAAGGAATACCGAAAAAGCTTTGAACTGTACGACCTCTTTGCCCTTATAGCATTATGATTTTTCCTGGCATTCCAACTCTCATTGATAGACAATGAAAAGTTGCTTTTTTACTAGACCCATGACTCGGAGCAGATGGCAAGACGGCATTGTCTAGCTAAAGCTAGTCAAATGTTTACTTTTTCTATACAGTATTTCTTAGAGAGACGGCACTGGATGAGATGGAACGAAAGAGAAGGTTATGATTGAGGCGTAAACAGCATCAGCAAGAAGAAGTCTGGCAGCGCAAAGAACAGGAATGTAAGGACTCAAGCGCAAGGAATAATTTTTGTTTCACCCCTACAAAAGTAGCTCAAGTTAACTGATTCTTTTTCATCAATGACTCAAACTAGCTGGGCGACCGTTTGAACAAGGAAATGATGAAAGTAATCAAAGTGATGCACAAAACCACTGGTCGGGTAGAGAGGAGTACGACTGACCAACAACTCAATGACTAGCCCTTATTCACCCAGCATCGTCGTTGCTTTTCCAACCGACAAACACCTCGACTCACTGGCCATTGGCTCCCCTGGCTCAGTCATTGTCCTTATTTTCGCAGAACGGGAAAATGTGTGACGTCGCGGCAGTCGCCGTCTAACAGATAAAGGACGATCGCGATGCCTTGATCCACTATCTCAACGTCATCAACAAAGACATTTCTGCCACTGAGGTGCTCTTTTGTTGTGTGCATCACTATAGCCGGAGTCATATATAGATGGTTGCCACTCGCCGTGTTCCATACGGATTTTTGGCTTCTGCTACGATTTGTTAGACAGCTTTTTTACCAGGTCTCGTTCGTTCAACGCCATCTGTCAGTAGAAGGTCTTACTATTTCCTTATTTTCGTAAACCATCATGGCGCCCATTCCCCATGTGCTCATCATTCTGCCAGTGGAATTCTTTCAGAAACTATTATGCAAAAGCTTATCAATAATTACCCTTAAGTCTAACAAACTTAATGTTGTTAATTATAGTTCTGTATTGTACAAGAAAACATCGAAGAGCAGCAGGAAATTATCGCTAACCTGCTCACACCATGCACGATTCTTGTTTAGGGCCCCCGTCACTTTCGTGACAAAAGATTGTTTGAAGGGTACATTATCAATAGTTAATTTCTTGCAAACCAGTAGTCGTGGTTAAAAAAGTATATTAATCATTGATTAAACTTGTCAAGTATTTTGTACAGATCTTGAAAATGAAAGGAAGTCGTAGGCTACAGGTGTTATGTAAATTCTCATACTCCTTCCAACCTTGAATATTCGTACAATCTAAGCAGATATTTGCAATAAACATAATGCAGATATTACACCGTAATGCCATAAACACGCCATCTAAATTACCTTTGGAGTATGGAAGCCATATATATCTCAACCCAACATCCACCTATAGTTCAATGCCCACCTAACACTTCATGGTTATTCCATGAAAGTATGTCATACTACATGGTTATTCTCTCACAGTACTCACGAGGGTATTAGAATCTAGGCTTAAATAATCCATTTTTCAAGAATAAAAACATTATGCTGCATTTGAAAATACTCAATGAAAAATACTGTAGCAGGATAAGCCGGCGAGCATGCCGATTTATTAACACAAGACAGGGGAAAGGGACACAAATACAACAATTACATGAAATACAATACAAAATGGTACACTCAAACGCGAGGGAGCCTGACGTGGCTACTCTCTTGACCACCATGCGCCTCACCGCGCACGTAAACGAGTGACAATGAGAGAAGGGAAAAGGGGGCGCACATCACCTTGTGCCATCTATCGGAGGGAAAAGAGGGGTGCCAATAGCGCCACACCGTAACACTCGGCCTTTCCTGGCTCGCTATTTTTAAAGGGGATGGGTACAAAATGCAGGATAAAATCAATACTTTAAAAATGGCGAAATCTTAATCAAAATTAGAATATCAAAATTGCACAGTAATTAGCAGAATGCATGAACGCCACAATTTGAATAAACATATTGGGGGTTACACATCTTCGGATTCCAATTTAGACGACTCGAGGATGCCAATCAGCCAGAAATTAGGGATTGTCGACCGCTCACTCCACGTTAGATGAGGGGAGAGGAGGGGAAGGCAACAGCTTACATCAGCAGAAACCGGAGCTTAGGACGAATGGCCAACTCGATCGGCTGCTCAGAATGTTCTTCAGGCCGCAATCAGTCGAAATCAGCAACTTACGAGTGGATGTCTCTTGGGATGGCCTGATTTGAGCGGATCGAGTCCAGCTACCGATCGGGAAGCTCCGTTGTCACGAACAGGTGAATGCCTTCCGGCGATCTCGTGGTCCATGCAGGGCGGCTCGTGAGACAAGCCGTTCAAAGGCCCATTGCATCCCACTTCTGACACCAACTGTAGCAGGATAAGCCGTCGAGCATGCCGATTTATTAACACAAGACAGGGGAAAGGGACACAAATACAACAATTACATGAAATACAATACAAAATGGTACACTCAAACGCGAGGGAGCCTGACGCGGCTACCCTCTTGACCACCATGCGCCTCACCGCGCACGTAAACGAGTGACAATGAGAGAAGGGAAAAAGGTGCGTACATCACCGTGTGCCATCTATCGGAGGGAAAAGAGGGGTGCCAATAGCGCCACACCGTAACAATACGAACGGGTAAAAGAGGAAAATAAGTTATGCAATCATTTGATTTAGTAAATTCGCTGCATTCATTCTTCAACAAATTAAAACTACTATGCTTATTATGACTTTTCTTTTAAGTTGAAATGGTCGTCTCCCAGAGAATGTTTTGACTCTGCACTACTTGGATTAGATACGAGGAGCTCGCGCCGACGTTCAAACTGTCACATAGTTCCTACCAATCCCCGCTTGGTGGCGCTGAACGAACGAGACCTGTCCAACGAAATACGACGACCCCCTTATGGGAGTTATAACATGGCGAGTGGCAACCATCTATATATGACTCTGCTATAGCGTCGCCAAACTGGAACCAACTCGATCGCGTCTCCCACATTTTGCTGCACACCGACGTCGAAAAAGTCATCAGAGACGACGCACTCAAGATAGACTGGCCCCGTTTGAATACGGTTTACCTCGCCAAGTGAACGACCATCACCTTACTCTTTGATCCAGTCTACCGATCAACTGATACCGAGTTCCATCGCATCCGCAAAAGAATCAAAATGAAATTTTAGAACGAAGGAGGGAAAGAAGTTTGCCTCCATTCCGCCAGACAGTCGGTGGACGAGCCGACCAAAGTCGACCAAATTCTCTCTGCAGATAGAAATTCTTCTGTTCGGGCCTGTTCGGGTCATGCAGTGTAATGACCAGGCTGGTTCCTGCTGCCCCTTGACTTTGCCCCACGCTGGCAAACATTACAGAAAATCCGGTCAGATGGTCTATAGGGGGCCGAGTTCAAGAAACGAATCAGTGATGAGTTCTTCAGCACAGTTGAGCAACTAAATTGAGGAGACTGTTGGTCAGAATTATTCTCATAAGTTCTCATAATGAAAGCCGAGGTAGGTAAAGCCGAGCAATTAATTTTTTCATTGATACGACATTTAAGAACATCATGACGCCTACTACCTGTTGAGAAAGACGGTCAGTCGTGCGTTGCCGTCCCTTGGAAAGAAAACTACATTTCAGACAAACTCACCGTAATTTCCCGATAGGGATTTTGTCGTTGTTCGCTTATGACTACAAAACCATACACAACCCACCCACAACAACCCTCCCACCCACCCACCCACCAACCCACACAAAAAGAAAATTTTACGGGCCAAAAGTAAGGACATTATAGTTTAATACGTTTTTTTTCCCTTTTCTCTCCCGTGATTTTGCATGGCATTTTCATTTGTAGCGTTTGACGGCGGATTGCAACGTCAATGTTTGCAGAAAATCGTGTGGGTGGAACTATTTTTTATTAATCATTTTCGATTTTTTTACTCGATTTCACCAAAACTTTTTTATTTCCCCATTTGATATTTTCGTTGACAGCGTTCATCAAAGGATTGAATCGTCGTTAAATTGGGAAAATCGTACGGTTTCAACTTTTTTTATGAATTATTTTCGTTTTCACGGGTTTAAAAAAAAATTTTCAGTCCAAAAATTGCTGCTTTACTCAGTGAAAGTGTCCAATTTCCACCTCATTTGCTATTTTCATTAACAGCGTTCATCAGCGGTTTCAAAAATAATTAAATGGGGAAAATCGTACGACTGGAACTTTTTTAATCAATAATTTTCGTGAAAAAAAAAATGCAGTTCCAAAAATAGCCGCTTTCCTCACTTATTTTTATCCAATACAAAGATTATTTGACTTTGTCAGCAAGAACGTTTATCAACGGATCCGAAAATCGTTAAATGGGAGAAATCGTACTACTCAAACTTTTTTAAATAATTATTTCGTTTACACGGTTTTTTTAAAATGTGTTGTTCCAAAAGGTGCCGCTTTGGCGTGTTTTTAAGCACCAAAACCTTATTAGCATAGAAAACGAGTTACTGCTTCACCTACTCCTTATCTCCCCACCCCCAATTCTGTCCACCTGATTCAGGAATATTTTTATGAAAGCGATTTTGACAATAGCGTACACCGCTAAACCGTATTTTTTATTTTTTTTTTTTTTTTAGTTTGTAATGGGCGTACTCTAATGGAGCGCTGCCCAGTGTATTACAGATATACATTAGACAATTTGCATGTGTACAATGGGGCATTTTCATTGGGTTGATGGGTTACATTTTAAAGGGAAACTGGGCCTGTCGGACGGTGCAGAGACCTAGCACTGGTTCACGCTAACCTCACTGGAGATCTCGTGTGCCCTTTAGTTGTGCCTGTCCAGCTTGGTTGTACCTTCAAGGCCGACTGACGGCCGCTGGCATAGCCACGGACACACAAGACCCAGCGAGCTGCGATCCCCAGTGCCCCGACGTGGAAAACTGGTATGAAGAAGAGATATGTGGGACGCTAGGGCTTCTGATAAGCTGTGCAAAATAGAGAGACGAGAGAGACAAAAGAGGAGAGTTTCGGCTCCCTCAAGTACTTGTCTAGCAAGTGGTTGAGGAGATAACTCTCCCAAATAGAGCGGATGCCGGCAGGGCAAGCTAGCCGTTTGTAGTTAAAACAGGTGCTAATAAAAACTCTAGATGCCTCGCCGAGTGTCACTCCGTGGAGTGTATTTTAGACGTCCGGTTAGGCCAAGATAATGTCGCATGACATTCCACAACTCTGGCTGTTGCGGAATCATAGAGACGGGAGGTGGCCATACACCGGTTAAAATTAATGAAACTGTTTTAAATTTGTTCCTTTAAGTATTTATCATTGAAATACCCACGTATCCCTATCGGGAACCTCTCGAGCGAAGCGAGATTTCTAGTTCTAATTGTCTCCGCAACCTGATGCTGCTGATTTAGTGTCGGATTGTAGAAGACGGTCCTTTGGATGACCAGCGGCACCCAATGGATGACTGGAGAAAAAGCATCAGCACCTAAGTGAATTACAAGGTTTCAAGTCAAATCAAGAGGGATTTGCTCAAAGTGATAGACATTCTACACCATTTCAGCGAGCATTTAAGACCATTTAAGTGGCCGAATTGGTGAAATAGATCGAGAAGTAGACGAGCTGCTGGGATCGCTGCAGCTGTTTCTGCTCCGCCTATCCCATTTCTACCTAGGACTCATCGTCAATATCGCACTGAAACATTTGGGCGACAGCCGGTCCAACATTCATCTCCGATTCGCTGTCATGAAAAATTGACGTCGTCCCTATAGAGTTGAATTCAATTGATCTTGATAAACATGACATACTTGAACTTTCTAGGTTATAGTTCAAGACAAAGTAAAATTTACCTGTCGTCATGTTGCAGGGGAATACATTGGGTCGTCTCCAGTCCAGTAAAAAAATGGGCTTTTTGAATTGATGCCCCTCAAATGCCTGGCTTGGGAATAAACAACTTTAAACGAGAGAAAAGTGGGAAAACCCCGTTCCTGGACGGAAAGAAAACCAACAAACTATACGCTGGTCGACCGGTACTTGCCGGTCGGGTAACATTCGGATTACGACCGGCAGGTACCGGTCGACTGGCGATCTTTTGTACAGCACGCAGCGCCTCTGGTAGGCTCACTGCTAAGTAGTCTGCTTAACGTCCATTGAAAAATATAGCTTTGACAGTTGTCAACTGTATTTTTGCATCAGGGCTTACAAATTAAATAATCTGAAGTGCGAGTCAAGTCTAATTAATTTGAAATGCCACGATATGTTTTGCGTGTTTCTAAGAACCCCAAAAAGGATAAATTCCAATCGGGAAATTTCAATCAAATGGTGGATCGAGTAAAATCCCCAACAGTGAATGCCTCAATTCGGCTTTTTAAGAGGGGCTAACAAGCAGGACGGAGTACTCAGTTCATTGTATTCAGCTAGTTGTAAAAGAGCCAGGAATGATTCACCATCTCAACACAACAATCATTCAATAAACAAGAAAAATGGAATGGGCCCGAGTGATTCAGACCTTCCAGATTATCTAGATAATCATTTTCCGAGTAATTTTTAAATTTATCATTATTTTCAATGTATTATCCTTATAAATTACATGTATATTTACAGAAGAAATCAATACCAATGAAGAAGCAGTATTAACTGAAATAATGGATTCCATACGGCAGGAAGTAATTCCGAATGTTGACTGAGAACAAAACCAAGCTGCCAAAAACAAATAACAACAGAAATGGAGTGCAAACATGAAAAGATATGAAGATTTATGGTAAAATGATCACAAAAGCTTGTTTGAATCTGCAATACCTGCAACCAACATTTTTGTGGAGAATGTGACTTAGAAAAACACTTTAATCTTCCATTCCACATCCGACTTCAGCTTTGTGGGCTTGAAACTATCTTTTTGAAGCCAACACAATTTATTGATGATGGAAAAAAGGTTGAGAGAAGTATGTCTAGTGTTAATGAGTTACGTTTTGCGAGCCAAATTCTTATTATCGTAACATTTTTGGAAACAGAGGTTCCAGTACCTTGTTTCATTCCAGCTCAATGTCCATGCTGCGGGTTGTTTAACATGCTGAAGCGAGTAGGCGGTTCAAAACCCATGAAAGTTGTGACACTAGAAGGTACATTATTTGTAAAGCCATTGACCATTTTTTTTTATCATCACTTCAATCTTCAGGTCGCTTCGATCTTGACTCCACTTCCTTTGTCTGCACTTCGTGTGGAATGTCTAAAGAAGCGGACATCAAAGATTACATGCATCTGGGTTTTGGCCTGCATACCCGTCAGAAGATTGTGGTTACGTATTTTGTGTAACTGTTCTAAGTTTTTGGCACCGTTTAAAAAATAACACACCAGGAACATCTCTTCTTAAATACGTCGAAACTTTAAAAGCTATTTCAAAGTCATACGGCCGGGTAGATTTTGTTTGTCTTAAAGCTTTTTTTTATTTCCACATGACTATTTTTTTCTTTTTTATAATTGAAGAAAGATACGATTAATGATGTTTTATTCAACTTGGCCAGCCGGCATTATGAACACTACGTCAGATACTGCGAAGTTAATATTCTGAGAAGAAATACGATGGCTGTTATTCGTGTGGAACAGACCCGTTGGCTTGCCATTGTGATGGTAATCGAAAAGATTATCGTTATAAAATTGACTCACAGTATGAAAATAGATATTTATTTTAAATCAGAATTTGATTGATAGTTTCACCACTGATGTAAAGCCTCTTTTGCAGGAACTGGTTAAAATTTTCCCTAGTGACGAGAACATCGTCGAATTTGTCAAAAAAGTTGATGAGGTCTATCCACGGAAGGTATTCAATTTTGCTGTGAAAGAAAGCGAGCATTTTCTAATCGTTTGGGTCTCTTGTCTGAAATCAGGGGAAAGACAAAGAGAGTTGCGGCAATGCGCTGTATAAAGCTGGCAGAGCCGACTCGTACAGAGTCAAAAATCAAGATGAGACGGGCTTGATAATGAATTCATGTCGCCACGGAGTTATTTTTAAGGCGTTAGATATGCATGAGGGCGAAAATTACCGACTCGTTCTTTGGATGCTACAAACGTCTCACAAGCTGGGATACAAGATTTTTTGCTATGACGTAGTATGTAATTTTGTTCGTTTTTTGAAGAACTTGGTGGCGAAGGCACCAGAATACCAGTACTTACTAGACGAAGTGACTTTCTTCTTACCGAGAATGCACGGTAAAACACACGAGTGGGTGTGTCAGGTATAGGCAAAAACTTCGTAAGTTATGGTTCAACGAGGATTTATTTTATTTTGTTTTTGCAGCTTGAACATAGCGGTCACTGGAAGAAGGACGCTGGACTCACTACAGGCGAGATGCAGGAACAAAGCAACGCCTATATTTCCCGTCTCGGAAATGTAACTAAACATATGGGGAAATCCTGTTTGTAGAGAAACACGAGTGATGATCTTCTGAATTTTTTCTCTATTCAGCTTCTTTATTCACTTTATAGGTCGAAGAGACCACTTAATAAGTGCTATTCTTGATTGGAATAAAAGAAAGGAGGATAATATGGCCGAATCTCTTTGTAGGAGCCTCTTGATGGTAAAATATGAGCCAATGGCCACAACAAAATCCCTGTAAGCTATTAAACAAAAAATATATTGTTTTTTTTTCTAGGCCAAACAATTGAAGAAGAGGTACAGGCAAGAGTTCGAATCTTTGTTAGGTAGTAGAAATGAGTCAGAAATGCAGAGCCTTGCTGAGGAATTATTGGCCGAAGGGAAAAATTACAAAGGTTATTCCGTCAAACACAGAGTTAGTTTATTTACAAATTCACTCATTCAATAAACAGGTTCGAGACAATTAAACCATATGCCACAAACTACATTGGAAGATGAACTAGAGGGGATAAACTGGCACATACGTGTCTTGCAAGACAGAATAAAGAACGGCAAAGGTAGAAAAAGTAACCTATTTCAAACCCTTTTCTAACAAACTCTTGGTTTAGATGGTTCGAAAGCGCGGAATGCTCTTCGAAGCAGGATTACTCTTTTAAAAAGTAGAGGAAAGAAAGTGGTGGAATTGCTTAATGGCCGTCAAGAGCTGTACCGCATAGGCGAAGAGATGATTCAGTCCGGCAAATTTCCCTGGCAGCCGTTACAACAAAGTGGTAAAACATATTTTATTTGAAATATTATTAGAATTGTAGTGGTCTTATATAAATTTGTGTTTAAGTACCGTTCTACCAACGATACAAAGTAGTAGACAGCTGGATGCTATTTAACCGAAGCCAAGAAGAAATTATCCAAGTTTTTTCCCTAAACACATCGTGGGTTGCCAGGTCTGGAAATCTCACTTGATCTTCCAAGTCGAAGAATTTTGACAGAAGCGACCACGTGCATGAATGTTATGAAAATTTTTTTGTTAAATTTTCTAAGTAGTCTTTATAGTGTCGACATGGGATTCAAAAGGGAAGCTTAAAAATTATAAGAAAGGGTAGAAACTAATTCATAAAACAGCTTAAATCACTAAAAATTCCCTGTCTCAAGCCATAGCACAATAGAAACAATTATGAAATCATTATGTCCGCAACTCTAAAAGGGTTTGTAAAATCGAAGTAGATTGCCTGAATAGTAAGGAATCTGATAACAGAAGACGATTTTACACATTGTTGTTCGTTTTCAGTGCAGATTTATTTTTAAAACGAAGCCCCATAAGACCCCATGTAAAAACTTGACTGACAAGATCAAGTCAGATTTTAGAGCATGTGGCAACATTGGCCAATTTCGGACCCGTACTTGGTCTATATCGTAGAAGAACTTTGGAATGAAATAGAAGAAGACATAGTTGTGCTGGATTTGTATGATGAATAATATTCTGACAACCAGAGCCCTGAGCCCTTTTTCACTTTCTCTCAGAATAAGTTACTGCTCTGAAGTGCACTATGTTCACTTACTTTCTTAATGTGTTAACATAACATTTTTGTACTATCGAGACCCCAAAACTTGAAAGGAGGCTGAAGGAACAATAAAAGATATGGGCTGTATTTTTTACCTAATCTTTGATACTTTCATACACATTCATTTGATATCAGTATAAAAGTAGAGTAGGCAAGATGGTTTTCACAAGCTGAAGTATACTATAGAGATAATGATAGTCCCACTTTTCATGACGAGAAGAATTCTCGGCTAACTCCATACTCACATAAGTGGACTTCGTTTGAAAATCAATTTCGATAACAACTAAATTTCATCTCAAAATGTTTCGATAAAATTAATATATTTCGATTGCCCAACTCATTGCGGACTTTTTCCAAGCAGTTTCATACACTTATGAGTAGAAAAGTCAAGACAAATAATTTTCAAAGTTTATTCTGCCTGAAATCGGCCGCAGTACCGTGTTTTGTCTCATTTCTTGCGATGTTATTTTCTATCGAAGCTTTTCCATTATTGAATATTAAGCAGAGAATTTAATTTTGTACCCCCTCCACCAAGTTTGAATTTACTCCAACCAAAAGTAGGACTTTAAATATTTTCAAACGTTTAATTCTTTTTCATAAAGTTCAACTAAGTCCTCTTTAGGCCCTTTATTCTACCTTTTGATATTATTTGATTAAGCTTGTTTCACAGTATATTATAGCGCTCGTAAAGATTTGTGTTTTTAAACAACCGTCGTAATTTTCGGCTTATTTCAAGAGCATATATATTTGGAAATATATTTAAAATGGCGGGTCGCCGACGATTAGTTTGCAAGATTCGCCCTTCGCCAACGCCAATTTGCCCTCGGCTACTTGCCCAAAAATAAGTCAAGTGACCAAGAATAAGCCAATAATTTGCTCGGACTCATGTTTGGATTAATTTTCTTTCACATTTCTTTCGAAAAAATCTTCCAAATTCCAGTCTTTTTCTCCAATATTTACGTAAAATTTTGAAATTAATCAAGTAGACAATCGGTTTTTTTTTCTAAAAATTTATGCAATTAGCGGTCGTTCAGAAGGGGCTTTTAAAGCCTGCAAATTCCTTAGAGAGCAGACGCCAGTCGAAACAGATATATTTCTAGAACCGCATGGAGACACCGATTGCTTCCGTCCTCTTGCAATATTTATTGTGGCACCAAGTTGTAGCTTCATACGACACTAAGACTGGTTATTTTTCGAACTATTGTTATTGTTGCTGCTGTATGTGATTGAAACAAAAGTGGATTAGGGCTCTGATATTGATATCATGGAGAAGAAAGTTGAAGACTCGGCCGCCAGAACAAAAGTTTGGAGCTCTAAATCATCCAATAATAGACAAGAAGAAAGGAATTCGGATCGTAATGAACCTGAAATCAGCGACCAAGAAAATCCTCAGGATGATGAGAGTGGATACACTGTACAGGATGGTGAATTCAGAGCGAGGAAGAAAAGAAGAAAACTTAACTACAGTACCCACCAAAAATGTGTACACCCTCCCATCCTTTTGCGTGTTAATGGCCCTCGCGCGCCGTGAGCTCCCAGCAAAACTAAACATGATGGAATATATTTTTTTTTTGTGAATAGATATTAAGTTAGTTAAACCCCCTAATTTTTTTCTGTCCGAAAATCTCATGCGCAAAGGCTGTACGCGACCTGACACATTAAATTGCAAATTTATTTCTGGCCTAACTAGCTGAGAGGTTTTCCTGAAATTACATTTGCGATATGTCAAGAAATATTGAAGGTACAGCCTTGCAGATTTTTTTCATGAGACATCATGCTGGTTTCAGAGCTCTGACATCATGCTGGTTTCTACTACTGTAGTGATTTTGAACAATATCCGTTGTGTTATTCTTATTTAAATATGCCGTTAAAAAAAGTTGCAAACACTGTTTGGCCGCACAGAGAGAAAGAGATAGGGAGAGGGGGCATCGTTCACCCCGACTTTTTTTAACGACAAATTTAATTTACAAACAACTTTGCCAACAACTCGGTAATTATTTATAGTCGTTACCCGTGAGATTTTAAACTTTTACGCTGTTAATGTTATTCCTGCTGCTTATTTAGGCTAGTAAAAAAACAACTTTGTCTGTCAATAATGTTGCAGTCCGACAACGTAAAAAGAGGAAAGGTACTAACCGAAAAAACACTCAGGTAATGGGATTGGGCTTACATTACGGTAAACATATGTTAATTTTTTTAAATATCAGGTGCTACGTCAACAATCAAACTCGGGTACATCAGTTGAACCTGATGAACTTGGTTTTACCGCCGATGCAACGGCCATTATCATCGATGACCAGGTAACGGTCGCTATCGATCGATAGCTGGCACATTCTCGAGAAATTCAATTTACGTCTTACCGTTTCTAGGTACATCAAATCAAAACAGTTCGACGTCCAGTTCGACGTCCAGCGATGAAGAGAAAGGCTGCCACTGCTGCTGCCCCTGTCAAACGCAAAGGCACTTCCGCCGGATCTCAGGACACTGTTTACATTTGCCCAAAATGCAACGTAAACTATCTAAAAGATAAGGGTGGCAATCAGTGGGTGCAATGTTCGAATTCTGAAAAGTGCCCCACATGGGGTCATGTTGAATGTATGGGAGGGGACTTCACTTGTGATCAGTGTCAACTCCAAGAAAGGAATTACGGCATTCCTTGTGATTTCAGTTTTGTGATCCATTATCCAGTGTAATGATTGAAGGCAAACAATCATATTCAGATAAAAGCAAACTCGATTAAATTCCAATACATTTTTTAAAATAATTGATCAATTTTTTATTTTTCAACCATCAATTATGTTGGTCCTCGAGGAAACAATTCAAGCAATCGTTACTGGGGAATACAAAGAGGATGTTGAAAAGCATTTTGTTTGGGAGTGTTTGCTAAGAACTTGCATACTAAGATTTATATTACCTGCATCAGATGAATGTTTGAAATAATAATTACGTACATACATGGCTGAAATTTTGAATTAGTTTTTGAAAACTGTTATCAGTTTAACTCGAGCTTCTTATCAATTTACTGTCAACCTCTGAGCTAAAATCATAAAAAGAAACTAAAACTGTTCAAAGTATCAAACAATAAGAACTTATTAGATCAGACATGATTTTTATTCCAATAACAATAAAACTATTATAATGACTTATAGTGTAAGTATTCAAGGTTGTGATTGCGAAAAGTTGAATCCGTATGCATAATGAAGTAAATGTTTATATTAAGTCCAATAAAAAGAGAAGAAACTTTGCAGGCAGGTTTTTTTTCAGGAATATTCGTATGTATTTTGAAATAGTGTTTGCACTTAATTATGTACTGATCAATGGATAGTATAATATTTAAAGAAAGCTATAAACTCTCAGGTTCTTTTATGAAAAGTAGCTGTTCCAAGTCCATTACGCTTGTTTACTGAATGTTTGTGGCATTTAGGTGACGTTGATGTTCGATCGTTTCCTGATTGCTGGAAACAACGAACTTAGGATTTTATATTTTGTTTGTTTGATCTTCTTAAGCAAAATAAAAGCATTCAGTGACAGTTGTCTAAAAAAAAATTTGAATAAAATCATCAACAGTTATAAAATATCCTTGGGGAATTTATCCTTTATAGTCTCGAAAAACACACAAGATATAACGTGGCAAAGCACAATTAACCTTGATATTTGATAAGCACAAAATACTTTCATTTCCGAGCCCTGGTAAAAAAATACGGTTACCCACAACTGTCAAAGTAATACTTTTTGACGTGAGAGCAGACTACTCGATGTGCTTATTAGAAAAGCAAGATCAGTTTCAGCGAGCCTACCAGAGGCACTGCGTGCTGTACAAAGGATCGCCGGTCGACCGGTACCTGCCGGTCGTAATCCGAATGTTACCCGACCGGCAGGTACCGGTCGACCAGCCTATTGTTTGTTGAAGAAAACGGCAGAAATCAGTCTGCGGTAATTACGATCTTTAGCGAAATTTACTTATTTATTCACTCTTTATTTGCTAAAATCTAAACGTTGAATTATTTTCTTCAAGTCTTGTAAAGCACACACTGTACCTATAATTGTAGCTTGATCCTCTCTAAAAAATACCGTCTAGAAATATCTAGGCTTAAATTGTCTTGAAATTTTTCTGGACAGTATGTACAGATAATTACGGACATCATGCAGTTTTATTAATAGACATGTATGGTGTCTAATCGACCTTGTATAACCTCGAATACCCCGGGCAGAATTTATGCCTTTCGGCGGATGTCCAACTCTCTGTCCTTGGCTGCCGAATTCAGACCCAGCCCTTCAATTTGGAAATTGGTGAAGAGGAAAGGTTGTTGGAAATGGAAGATTTGAAAACTCACCCACCCCCTGATCGTTAATCCAATGAAATCAAAAGACTTTTAAATCAATATTACATACATTTTACTTTTATGCCTTCGGAATATACTAAAGTAGATTTACCCTCAGGGATAAAGCTTACAAAACATATTTTTAGGCCCTAACTATAAAGCTTACAAATCTATTTCCAAATGACACGACGGGCTGGCGTGCAAACGCGATTTCATTCCATTTAGAAAACTTTGTATTTCAGACGTATATAAGACTCTCCCAGCTTTTCAAAAGAATCAAGAGGGTGGAAGTCAAGCAGGTCTTCAACGATGCAAAATCTTGTCTCAGCTGTCAGCTTTCTTTCGATACAATAACAATACAAATGGTTGTCAAAATATTTTGTGTCAAACAAATTCAACAGAAATACAGGTCGCAGTGGATTGTCACACACAATTGTATCAATATTACCGAAAACATAGCCTTGGTCATCTCGCTCAACTATTACAAAGTAGCCTTTTTTGAACAATGTACCGTTCACGGTTACACAGTCGGTGAGACGAACTGTTGTTTGACTATCCATTGAAAGATAAGGCTCAAAATCAGTATTAGGGAATTGTGAAATGTTGGCTTCTGTAGAGCTGGATATCTCTACACAATCAGCCAAAAAGTCTGTTGCTAGATGTGCCTCCAAAGATGAACATTGGTGCTTGTATGCTAATGTTAACAACGGATTTCGAAAATTGTTCATAATATGTGTAGGGCGCTTAAAACTACCATTAAGTCTTTCAAAATTCATGGCCCAGAACGTCCTCATTGGTCCATTTTTTTGTACAATAGTAGGTAAGTGAATTAAGTAGTGCATTTTTGGCCTTACAGGCTTACCCGGATACACAATCTTGAACAAAGTAAGAAAGGAGTCGTAAACAGATGCAAAATAGAGCAACGAGGATTGGTAAATAACTGGAGCCATGATCAAATCCATTATTTCTTGTAAAAGAATTACAATTTGCCAATGCATACTACGCGGATCAACTTTGCTGCCTAAAGCTGCAGGAAAGAGTCGGGCATATGTCCAAAGTTTTATTGATGACATTTTACTGAAATGCACTCCAGCGGCTTGAGTATACTTAATATCACATGGCTTGTTTCTCTTCTCTACTCTAAGAAATGACACAAGTTTCGCCATTTCGTCATTAACTTCATCGACAGTAAAATGTTTTTCCTGAATAAGCCCAGCAATTGCTAAGCCCAAAACATAAGGAATAACACCTTCAAAGAGGGTGTGCATGCAATCGTTTATCCAATTTTCCATTATATGGAAAAAAAGTAATTGATTAAAAATGCAATTGTACTTCACCCCACGAATATGGCACCCCAACTCAGCATTTAATAGAGCAGCGAGATCCAAGGCGTGTGATTCACGTGTTCTTGGATTGAAAAAACATTCTCTGGTACCGAGTTGCATTTCCTCCCTCGTACAATAACACAAAGCGCAGCTAAAGTCATGTGAGAAACTTTCAATCAGTCCAAATGTTTCATGTACAGCCAAATTATCGGCAGTGAATTGGAACATTCTCACATAGACACGAAAAATTCCAAGGTTAAAAATTTCAAGTTCGAACCCATCAGTTTCAAGGACACTTAGCTCGGCAACAATAACTTGCAGCATTGCATCCTGTCCAGATTTCTCTTTGATGTCTTTACTTTTACAGCAGGCCAGGAGGTCAATGTTAGAGAGAGAGGCGTAGTATTTCGGGAGCAAATTCAAAATCAGGAAATAAAACATAGTAGACCCATGTCGAACAGCTGCCTCGGATATCTGGTTGGTCAACTGCAAGCCGTCGGTATAAAGTTGAATATCTATTACAATAGCATTTGGCGCGTTATATTTGTCAACAACAGGTTGTTGTTTAAATTTTTCACCGTCTTGATACCAAACAAGTGCCCCGTCCTCACGTTGTTGATGCTGCTGGCTTCGGTTCTCAAATATGGCATCGCAAAAACGTTGATTTTGAAATTTCATGGCGACTGTGCTTTGCACAGAGACGTGCTGAGCTTCGATGTACGTGACTTTTGATCGAACAACTCCATCAGGACCGACGGCATTTTCAACCCGTTGTCCAATAATAACAGTCCTTGGCTCCACAAACATAGGATGTTTTGCATACAATTTCTGAATGTTATGTTCCGTCTTATAATCTTCGAAAATATTTTTAGCTTTCTCAAGTTTTTCAACTATAACAGCGACGGCAGAGGGAATCAGCTCAGGTTTCACGATAGATGCAACAGTCGAGTTTAATGCAGAAGTCATTTCATCAAAGAGTGTTGCTGTGAAATGTAAAAATTTAACCATTTCAACCGAAACTGTATAAGGTACGTTTTTCTTTGCTCTCAAACTCAGTAACATAGAAAAAATTTTGTCTGACATCGTCTGGTTCAACCCTTCTAAAGGATTCGGTTTCGGTTTGTTTGTTAAGTCTTCTGTTTCAGCAGTAGCAGCAGTATCAGCAGAATCAGCAGTTTCAGAAATTTCCATTGCTGCATCCTCAACAACATCCTCTACATGTATCGCAACATCGTCGTCATTCGCTTGATCTGGCAAAAAATCTTCTCCACTTTCGTCAACTGACATGTCGTCTGATGCTGGTAAGTCAAAATCATGTTGAATCTTCAAATGTCTTAAGTAGTTGTAAACAGAGGATAGCTCGACATTGCAATCAGTTTCTTGTCGGCAAACAATTGGGTCATCCAGCCTACCATATAATTTGTGAAGCCGTAAATGTTTTCGAATTCCAGCAAAAGACCCAACTTGAATGGGCACAGCACAAACAAGGCATATAAACATTGCTGACAATTTCAGATTTAGTTTTAGTAGCTGATCCACTGCTAACAAAAGGAAAACATTAATATTCTATCCTATATGCGTTAGCCTTTAATAGCAGTACTCAAAATACATATTTGACTTACGTAAGCTAATATTCTGATTACAGCTGGCCTCAGTAACACGTACCGTAAAACCGGCTAACTATTATATATACTTTAGATAATTTACTAATGTAGACGGAATTCAGAAAATTCAGCTATGTCAATTAGCTATGCTAGCGACACCCCCGTGTCGCTAGTCGACATAGCTCAAACGTGTTACAAATAAAATATTAATTAGATGGGAGATCTTTTATGCGACGTTAATTCCCCGGGCATCAAATATTTTCATGTCCACTAGTGTGACCGATGCCGCATCGGTTGATTGATAACGCCCATTTTTCGTATCAGTATTTGTTTTTCCTTTAATCATGTGGTGGAGTGCTCCCCTTCTTTTTCTTTCCGTTGAGCCATTAACCCAGTCGTTCGTGTTTCAATTGATTTACGTTCTCTTTGTATGCCTGTCCCCTCGTCTCATATGTTTCTTCCTAAATGTTTCAACACTTCTCCCCCTGCAACGTCGTCTATTATTTTATCCCCTCATTGTTCTCGTTTCGCTTCCGATTTCTTTTTCGTCTTAATGGCCCCCCAACGAAGGAGTCGTTTTGTAGAACCAAGAAGGAAGAAAAGGGCAGTGACGATGCAACGGCGACATGCTACAGTCGCCACCATCGAAGCTACGCGCTCTTGTTTTATTCGTACGAACACAATATACGAAAGAAACCCAGAGTGTAAATTTTTAGACTTATTTCATTTAATTTACACTGAGTCACTGGTGCATCGGTGACAACTAGCGACAATAATGCTGAAACGTGTCAGGACACGTGCGTTCATTCATGTGCATTCATTCACTTCACCACGTGTCATTGGTAGTGCTCTCGTTTTTGTGACAGTCGTTCATTTAATTACAATTAAAGTGATGGCGGATAAGATTTACGTAACTGATTACGTCGTTGAGGAAGTTAGTGAAAGTGGGGTGTATGCGGTCGTTTTCTGGGACGACATTGAATACACTTTCAGTGTCATCAACGCAACACCCATCCCCTCTTTATATCTACACGAAAAAGTATTTGGATATATCCCAGTTCGAATAAACGATGGCGAAATGTCCAAAAGATTAGGCACAATCTTTGCATACGGTGGTAGGTGGAACGAGTTATATGGATTTCAATCGTCAAATGTTTGTCGCCATAACTAACAAACTTATACTTTTATACAATTAGAAAATAAAGAAGAACTCAGAAAAATGGGGGAGATCGAAAAAGTGGAAAAAGAAAAAAGATATGACGAAGTGCATTTGCGTAAATGTATTTCTTGCATCAAACGTAGTATTGGAAACCATGGAGGTTGTCGAAAATGAGAATGTAATAAAGTCTCATCGCTATGATGAAAACCTGGACCTGATAAAAGCAGCTTACTAATTACTACTGTGGATATAATTTATTACTTTGATTTTATTTAGTCGTACAGGTATACGACTCGATCCAGTGGAGATAAGTTGGCCCAATTAAAGTCTATTAGAAAAAAATTTATTTCAATTCTGTTGCGTCACATTTGTCATTACAAAATGCTAGAGGCTTTTAGCCTTGAATGTAATTAGTGAGAAAAATTGACAACTCCGTCTAGGGCATTTTTCATACATCTACCGTTTACGTTTAGTTAGTCTAAAGCCACGGTCGAGAAGTTACGTTCCTGATAGCTGAATTCTTTTACCTACCAGAAGGCTAGACATGGCCAAAAAAGTCTACGAAGTAGCTTTTTGGCCAAATAGTAAGTCAAGTGCCAATCCTCTTTCAAAACTAGTTGTTGCCCAATCATTGGATGATCTAATTTTTCAAGGTAAGTGTTTATTTCACTTGGCAGTGTTGTACGGTTCGAAAGGCTTCGTCATATGTGAGTGTAAATGCCATGTAACTAACGTCAGTAACTTCTCCGTTAGTCTAACTGGTTTATTTTGTTTGTTCTCGACTTCTCGTTCACAGCCTCGCGTGAATTCCAAACCAAAGGAAGCTGTACCATCGTAAATTCAACTGGCGTACAAATTACCAGCGACGAAATTCTGGATCTGCTTCATCAATCGAGAACGACGTCTTTTTTCATTCAGGAATGTCAACTGCCTCCAACAACAGGAGACGTTCTTGTGACGGGAGAGATAGGTGGGCCAAATGAGGTCGAGGAGTTGCCTGGCACTGTTTCTCCTGATGCAGAGAATACTGTACCAGAGATCCCAGGAACTAATCAACCAGAACTCCCCCATCAACGAGAACCCATCAATGGATCAATGGATCACACCTCTGTAAGCTCTTTTACTCGTATGGTTTTTACATTGTAGTAATAAAAAAGTGTTGTACTCATAGGAATATTTTGATGTCCCTCTCATATTGAGTCATATGCGTAGGGCAGTTAAAGGGATTACTGCTGATGAGCTAATCGACCAAGTAACAAAATCCCAAGGCTGCCCAAATGACAACCTATACAACTTGGTCCTTCACGGAGCTGGCTCATGGCTGATGGAACACTGTGTTGGGTAAATACTTAAACAAAGCTTTATTTTCACATGGCATGGATAATAACTTGTTATCTGACTATTAGGAACAAGCAATATTTCCCTACACCAGAGGAACTAGTAAAAATGGCAAAATCGGTGTGTAAATATTTTCCTAGCATGGGGACATCAAGATGCACAAATAAATGGGTATGAATTCATCATTATTAAATAAGAGTATAGAAGATATCTGTATTGTCCGTATCCGTCAAGCATAATGCACGACAACGCCACTTTTATTTCGTCTGCTCCCCTATGTATGTAAAGCCCTTTTCTCTCAGCTTGAGAGAGAGGGCTTTTACATATAAAGGGGAGCAGACGAAATAAAAGCAGACGTTGTTGCTAGGCCACCGCACGGGGGAGCCACCGCTTCGGCTTACGCTTGGCGTATACCAGGCCATACAGATATCATCTATAGCAGGGATAATCAAAACTTGCTTTTATTATAGGATCTTATTTATGACATGAAGACACGTGATGGTCTGTTGGAGAAATATATTAGAAACAAGAGATGTAGGGAAAGAAAATCGAATCCTAGGCCAGGTCCTCCTCCAACTAAGAGGTATGTTACACTCGAACCTTCTTGTCACAATTTAACGTCTCTGAGATAGCCCATACTTGCGGAGTGGTTACTGTTACAATTTTGCCAGATTTTATTGCTAAGCTATGCCAACGAATGTAGGTTATTTCTTCCTATTATTTCAAATATAATTAAACTATTTCAAACATGTGTATCAATAGGTTTAGGCTTTTAAATTCCGTCAGTTAGTTTGTATGTCTATGTACATAAATGAATTTCGTCTGCCGATTGCTGTTTAAATATATATTTCGATTGGTAGCTAAAACCATTAAAATTCAAAAACCACTGCCAAGACCTCCGAGAGATCATTGTTTTTTCGAATTTTAATTCATCTTTGAATATTTTTTCTCATATATACTTTAGGCAACGCCTCATGATGCCAACAGACAGTTTCCTGGCTGCTGATGTGGACGAAGCAGAAAAGATCATGCGTAATACGGCAGTGACCAACGAAAACAAGGAAACCATGCTACAACATCTACACGTAACTCGGAAAGCTCGCAGAGATATCATTTTGAAAGGACGAAACGACAAAAACAACAACTCAGAGACGTTTGCTGTCTTCATACTGAATAAATATCCTTTGCTAATTCGACTCAATGCTGCGGTATGTTATCAACTATAATATTCCAAGTGCTCAGCGAGATTACAATATTACATATAGGCTGACCCTTTTTTTAAATTTAGATAGAAGAAGAGTTTACTTGTTTGACCGGCAAACATTTTAAGACAATGTGCGACGTCGCACATTGTCAAGAACGAACGAAAAGCTGGCGAGAATCGACCGAACGTACGTCCATGCAGCTAAACTCGTGGGAAATTCCGTCTCCGTTTTCCCAAAAAACCAAGACCGAAAGCGGCCACCCGGGGGAACATCCGTCATCAAGAAAAGTACCTTCTTCAGCACTTTCTGCGTATTCGTCACTCGAATACCCATTTTCCGACTCATTTTCGGATTCAACAATTTCATCACGAAAGAAGTTTCGATGAACGGGATCAAAATAAAAAAGACCAAAGCGACGATTTGCCATATCTTTTTGTAACTGACGTCTAGCTAGATATGCCTAGAAAAAAAAACATGCAGACCGAATGCAGAAACTACTGAATGATGTGGGCAGCATTGCCTGAATTCATATTCACTCTTTATTGTCAACGCGTCATAATTAAAACAATCATAAATACCCAGCATAAATATTATATAAGTATCTCTCTAAGTATTACGTTACAAAGACACAAGTCAGTGGCATGTCAGCATAGCGCCTGAGTGTGACGCGGGAGGCTAAGGTTCAAGTCCCGTCACTGGGTATATAAAGGGTTTTTTAAATATCGGCCAATGTTGTTTAACAGTTGAGGTGCAGTACAAAGAGATTACCACGACGACCACGAACTAGAAGAATAGTGTTAGAGGAAGGAGTATGAGGTGTATGAGACGAGGTAGAAGGAAGAAACGGTAAGATAACGTGTATGGTGTAATGTAGGAGTGTCTAATTTTATTGTAATCTACCACCATTCCTCCTACTCTTTACCAAGAAGAGGATTAACCAGTTACCATTTATTTCCATCGTCTATGACAATGAGGTTCTAGATATTTTGCAGTGACAACAAATGTATTCAATTAGTACAAAAATATAATAACAAACTAATCTCTGTCCAGCATGTTGGGTAACACAGAAAGAAATAATGGATCCATTTTTAGAACAACACATTTGAATTCAATATCTACAATGGAAATTAAACATAGATTTAATTTTTCTTCCGCACGTATTATTTGATTTTTGGCATACGAAGCGAGCATAGGTGTATAATTAATTTGAATGCCAAAAACCACCTGGGAAGGAGAATGCCTTCTGGTTAACTCAATAGAGTAGAAATCAGTTAGTTCATAAAGCGTATTGTCTGAAGTCATGACAAAACAGTCTTGTCTTCTAGAAGCTACTTTATAGGAGGATACTGTAAAAATATTGTTATTAAAAAGAAGTTTAGAGAAACGTAAAACATTAGAAAAAGAACGTCTTTGACCTAACAGATTTCTCTCAACTATAGATAAAATGTGTGGTTTTCCAGCTCCAACATAAATTGCATCTTCAAATCGACAAAGCTTTTTGGCTGGAACAAAGTTACCAAGTAATCTACGTTGTATGTCAACAAAGTCTTGGTGATTTTCATCAGCTAAGACTGTGGTAAGAGCTTTTAAGTTTTGTAAATGTTTGAATCTCTTTACTATTTGGTCGCCAACCTTCTGTGTCCCGTTGTACATTCTCATCAATTTTCCGTAGAGATCCTCGAATCCGTAAGCTGAGTAGCCCCAAAGAGGACCCCACAGGCTTACACAATCACACACATGAAGAAGCTGGTGTACATTAAAAGTCATGCTGCCCAACCCATACAAGATTTCAAATCGTTCGACGAAAAGACGCAATTTGGTCCTTGCCTCATATAATTCTAATGGACTAATTTTTTTTTTATTCAAAATGTACATTGACTCGCTAAGAAGCATGAAATGATCGTAGTATCGCTTTTTCATTACATCTTTGAAAATAAAGGGTCCATAAAAAAGTAACAAATTACGCCATTCCGAAGCTTTCCAGTGCGGTCTTTCCTGAAACCCCCTAGCAAGTCGAGTAATATTTGAGGGGGGAATTATAGCTTTAAGTTTTTCGTTCAATATCGAAATAGCATTGCCAATGTACCAAGCCATTTTTGAATTTGATGGAGAAAACCATAAGCCACCTAACTGGCGCGTAACGCCAAGATCTACACCATGCATCGGATCATAAACAATACAGTCTACTACATTGAAACCGGGTAAATCTTTCAAGTCGGAAAAGCCTCTAACACCCATGACAGGATACCCAAGTATTCCTGCCCGATAAGCGCATTGATTAACTTTTTCCCCCGTTCTAAGAATGCAAGAAGGATCAAACTTGTAGACATGAGTGTTATTATAAGTTTCCCCGGGATGTTCACACCATGAGCAGCCAAAAAAGCCATTGAACTGTAAAAAATTTTGAATAGGTGCGCGAGCTATGCTATCGGCGACAACAGCAATAACGTCGACCGTCGACGTAACCACTTCACCAAGTAAAGTCCATCGGAACCCAGTACGCGAAAGAGTTTTAATCTCGTCTACTAGATTTTCAAACAATAATTTACAACTTGGTTTCCCAGTTCCGATCCAAAGAGCGCAAACCATCAGATACTGTTTTCTCAGTTTTGGAGGCAATTCGTTGAGCATTAGAGAAACCGGCCACATTGCTACATTAGAAGAATTAAAAACTGGTACTCCATCAGTAGTCACAAGCAGAGATAGTGCGGATTGGTTTGAGATTAATTTCCCATTAGCAAACTGTCTATACATACTTCCGTCGGAAATATCACATAATCCGTTACTCTGCTTATGGTGGTTTCGCAAACATTTTCCAAGATCAAAGTCTTCTAATAAGGATTTAAGTTGTTTTTTTATGCTCAAAATAAACATGTAACTATTTTGGGCAACTAGTTGAGTAACTGGGTAAACAGTTTTACTGCATGAGCAAATAAAACTAAACCCACACTCTGATCTCGGAAATGTAACGTTACATTTAGGGCAATAAAATTTCAATTGAGTTTTTTCTACTGGCAAAAGCTTTGTAAAGAAATAAAGAGTCTTAGGAAGCCGGGAATCACGGGGAAGTAATAGAATAAAGATATCTAGTAGCACTTGAAGGTTATCATTTGTTATTCCAGATCTTGTAGCGAAGGACGATATCATAACTATGGCCTGCAAAACTGTTATGTTGCTCTCTGGGAAAAGATTTTGTTCCAGTTGTGGATTGTTAAGCAAATCCAAGATTGTTGGAACATTTCGATCTGGCTCATCATCGTCATCGCTTGAATCTTCATAATTGATGGATTCGGGTTACAACGGTCTAATCTGTTCAAAAATCACTAGTGTAATTCGAAATTTCTTACTTGTTTCTGAGTTATTTTCGTCTTCGTTTACATTTCTATTATCTCGGGATGCATCGCTTTCGTCCTCGGTGATATTGTCTTCAGATGACTCATACTCATATACTCCTTCAATAAATTATACACATTAGTCCGAGTCTCTAAATGAATCGATTTGAGAACAATACTTCTAGCGTAGTCATCATCCTGCATAGATCGATATCCTGCATAGTCTATATTGTCCTCGGAGCCTATTAAAATAATAGAATAAAATTTCATTAACTCAGTAGCATAATAACAAACAAAGCTGGCTCTAGAAATTACCATCATCAGATGAGCTGTTGCTTTGTAAAGCTGTTACACCGCTAGGGCCTGCCACAGCATCAGAAACTGCAAAAAAAATAAATAACTTATTCATTCGCTCAATAGCAAGATTACAAACAGCCTTGCTCTAGGAATTACCATCATCAGATGAACTGTTGCTTATTTGTAAAGCTGTGACACCGCTAGGACCTGCCACAGCATCAGAATCTGCAAAAAAAATTAAATAATTTGTTTCATTCGCTCATCAGCAAGATTACAAACAGTCTTGCTCTAGGAATTACCATCATCAGATGAACTGTTGCTTTGTAAAGCTGTAACACCGCTAGGGCCTGCTACAGCATCAGAAACTGGAAAATTGCTTCCGGGAACATTATTATATGGTTCTGTCTCGGAATTATCGACAACTTCCATGTCTACCTCATTTTGGCCAAGAGGAACTATAATCACAGGACAGTTTCGAATAAGGTTCATAAGTGGCGTAAGAGCAATACAAATTACCAGTCTGATTAAGTTCAGCATTTTTTCGTAATTGATTAAACCTAGTTTGTCTAGGTATTTTCGAATCGTTATTCTTAAAATTATACTGCTTGTATGACCCACGCTCTTTTGTTGGCGGCATTTTAAACAAAGATGGTCACAAAAAGATATTATTATTCTTGGATTAGCTGCTTTCTGCTTGTCCTGTGAGCCCTAACACTCCTGGTGTGATTTTGCAGCAGCAGATAACATTGCAAAACAAATACTTAATATTAAAAACCCCCGTAATATCATAAGTTCAAGAAAATCTGCAATTCGAATATTTGGCAACACTTTTATTTATTAGCAGCCGCAAAATTATCTCTAGAGTAGACGAACGTAAACAACGAGTGGTGTGTATGTTTTTATTTCATTCTTTTTTATTACCAGAAGTCTGTTTTAACCCGGCAACTCTTTTCGAACCAACTAGTTTTTGTGTGCAAATTCTTTCAGTGGTTTGACAGCATTAGGAGAGACGAACCATATCGCATCCACTTCCAGCTGGTTCTCTCCACTTCTTCAAGTTCTGGACCTCTGAAAGTAAGTTGATGAAACACACTTGTTCTTTTCTAATCTGATTCTGCTTCTTAACTCAAGTTTAAAAAATACTAAAAGTTTTCATGCTGAATCTTCTATTAGCAGGTCCTCAAAATACTCAACATAGACCAGCCGTATAAACAAACAGAACTAAATTCATAGTTGGGGAAACTTATTGGAGAATTCAAACGTAAGTCTGACAGCCTCATTTTCTTGCATTTTTCTGAGCTGGGCCACGGGCTTTTGGCTTTTCGACTTTTGATCTCAAGTCTCGTAGTTTGTTGCCTATTCTTAGTGTTATGTCGGTAATTTTGGTGTTGTCGTATTTTGTTAATATGTAATCTGTTGAAAAATAATTACAGTAATTCATTGCCAAATGAGACTAACTTAAAATGTTATACCTGTCAGCAATTCCAGCTTTTCCGGATTTAATTTTCCAGGATTGATGACACCATTGCCAGTAACAGTGCTATCAAGAAGCTCGTCCATGTCGTAGATTGCTACCAATAAGTCGCCAATAACTTTGTTCCGTGTAGATTGGTTACAAGCTGACTTGATTTTAGCGGGAGTCGAGAGCGCGTACAGCTTTTCCTATAGTGGATATTAATGAGGTAAGTCCCCATTTATCATAGCTTATTTACCGTTGTTTACCTTGCACCGTTGAATGTCGGCTTCGTTTTTTTTCGGTAGTCCTGGAGGGGGTTGCAGTAGTTACTAATGATGGCCTGTGGTCACCCAATTCTTTGCTATTAATCGCCTCCGTCACGGCGTTCTTGATTATACTAGGGAGCTCTAAAAATAACAAATGAGCAACAGTTGCTTTTTGAAATATTCATAGTCTTAAACCTGTTTTCATAAATTTGAAAATGTCCTCCGATGACTTCCTTTCCTTGTTAGAGTCAAAAAGCTCTTCTTCGAGGCGAGCTACCTCTTGGCGTAAGAGTCCAATTTCCCTGCCTTCTGGAGATTCTTTTTGTCGCTTAGAGGCTTTTTTTAATTCCACTTCCAGTCGCAAATTCTCTTCCCGCAACAAACGATTTTCCTCTTCTGTATCCTTCAAATCCGAGTCTCGGCCACGTTTTGTAGTTTTCTTTGAATCCGTGGTCTTGCGAGTGTCATTTTTTGCAGTTTGGCCGGCAGTTAGCTTCCCTTTGGTACCTGTATCATTGTTGTTTGCATCGGAGAGTTCAGTAATGTCCTCGGATGTTTCGGCATCACGAACAGATTCCGAAATAGCTTCGTCTTCTTTCGCACCCCCATCAAGCCATTTGGTGTAGGCCTCTATTAGTCTCGATGCCTCCTCTTCAAGATCTTTTTTTCTCTCTGTAAAGAGAAAATGGAACTAAAATAACTGTAGCAACACTTAAGCCTAGAGAGAGCACGATGGGGCGAAATTCGAGTTATAAAGGTTACTTACTGCCAAGTTTTAGCACTGCGCCGCAATGGGACTTGTATCCTCCTTCATCAGGTACTGGGCCAAATCTGAAAGGAATGTCATCCTGTATTTTGCTATCGTAAAGCATGCGTTTATTCGGAACATCAGCTGAAAGTAACACAGTATAGTCTCTTGTCTTGATCCAAAATATCAAAGCATATTTCGGCTGAGACGTGTCTACGTTCTGATCTTTCCCCATAATCGCTTATTACAACTGCAAAAACTACACTAAGACTCTAAGAGTGACAGCTCGTAATAGACTGATCGCCAAATTATAGCCTGATGTTTTTTTATGAATCTTAATATGCGACGTTGTATTTAATTAACAGTTACAGATAACGAATAAAGTACCCGCTTGCCGATTAACTTCCCTCAGCAGCAATCTGACACTTGGCAATGTTTTTTATTTACTTGTGCTAAGCAGACGAGTTTTCTGTTTCTATATTGGCGAGTATGGCGACTTGCAGATTTCCGAAAATACCTTCCTTTTTTTTCAGGGAACTCGTATACTCAAACAGGATTCCGATGACAGACTTTCCAACAGTCTCCCCAGCATGACTTCCCATTCTGAGGCATGATTAGATGCTATTTTTTTGTTCGAGAACAGGATTGGGCCCAGTGATGTACAGCTGACAAACCTGAGTTTCATCAAAACAATACCGTAACTTAAGAAACAAAGCTACAATTTGTAGACTACTGATTTGTCTTCTTGTCTGTTTGTAATTTCTTTTTTAGGAATATCATAACATGTGGTGCTGATGGTGATCACATCCCGACAATCAGCCTGCTGTATTGTTGCACGATTTACCTCAACAATCACCACATTTCATTTAACAAAGATGGAACTAAAGTTGCAGCTGGTTCAGGGTTTGTTACTTTGATTAATTGTTTGTGAAAATGTAAGTGTAAAAGTGTATGGGTTTTTTCAGGGATATGACCATCAAAGTCAAAGATCGAGGTGCAGGAAGCAAACTTAAAGAACTTGATGTGTTTGAAGGACATACTGCACCCATCCTTAGTGTCAGTCTCATTAGATCCAAAGTCAGAGTACTTGGTAAGCGAGATGAAATACTTGTTTGCATTTACGTTTTATTAACAACATTTTGATTTGCAAAAGGCGTCGAGTAGCTGTGACGGAACTGTCCGCATCTGGTCTCTAAGTACCTGTAAACAACTTCATTCTTGGCGTTGGGGCCCTACAAGCAATGATTTTGGCAATTCGCCTTCCCTTTGCCGCGTTCAGTTTGAGCCCACGAACGGCCGTTAACTGGCTATTCCGTCCTTCCAGTCTTCGACTGTTAAAATTCTGGATATCCATAAGCGAAATCAAGAAAGATACTGGATTTACGACCAACGAAGAAGACGGCCTAGATGTTTATACTGGAGTTCGATCGTCAGCCATGGGTATAGTTGAATTAGTAAGGTTTAATTAAAGGTTAAAATAGTTAAACATTTTCTTTGAAATAGATTTTGATATTTTGGACGACGGAGCTTTCAAGATGAGTAGCAGAACTTCTAGCCCTGTGACCAGCTGTCTTCCTCAGTCTTCAACCACAGACAAGAACCGTTTCAGCCCGGATCGTCTCCAGTTCACCTCCATCACCGATACATGGTCTGGAACAACGTCGGAATCGTCCGCTGTTTTGGGGAAGAGGGAGACCAAGGTGTCAGCAGCATCGAAGTTGAGTTTCACGATACTTCCATCCACCACGGATTACACATTCCCAACACTTTCAGCCACACCATGGCTGCACTATCCTCTTCTGCTTTATTACTGGCTTTCCCGGCACAAGAAGATTCACCCAGCAAGATTGTTTGCGTCAATTTCGCTACTTGGGACGAACACAAAGAATGGTCCACCACCTTACCTGTTGGAGAAGACGCTCTTGCCTTATCTGTCGGTGATACCTTGGTAGCTGGGGCCACTTCTAGACGATTGCTCCGACTTTTCACAACATCCGGCCTCCAACGAGGCAGCATTTCCCTACCTGGCCCCATCGTCTGTCTTGCTGGGCACACTTCCAAACTTATGATGGCTTACCACACTTCAATAGGTATAAATTATCTATTATCAAAGTTAAACATTAATTACAGATTGATTTATTAGGACCCTTTAGTGAGCAATCCCTCGGTTATGCCCTAGTTGGCATCGACCAGAAATCGCCGATTGGTTACGAATGGCTGGCCAGTCCGCAGGCGCTACCGCTCGGACCGGAATGTGATTTGTCTTGGGCCGGGTTCAGCGACGAAGGAACGTTATCGACGATGGATAGTAGCGGTCTTAGGCAAATTCAGATCCGTTCTGGCATGTGGATGCCGTTGCTGGACACGCGACAAAACGTCAAGGGTAAATCGGACCATTACTTCCTCATCGGATTGAGCGAGCTGGAAAAATGCGTCCGCTGCGTCTTCTGCAAAGGCGCCCGCTACCCACCGACACTGCCGAGGCCCAACATGGCCTTGCTGGACGTGAAACTTCCTCTATGTGACGTCAGCATTAAAAAGACGCAGCTGGAAGAATCGCTTATCCAGTCCTCGATGTAAATTCAATTAACAAACGCACTGGATCAGACCGGATTCGATGTGGACGATCCTCGCAACAAAACCAAACGGCTGACCAAAGAATCCTTGATGAAAATGTTTGCTGTAAGTTTGTGTGTCTTTTTTCCGGTGATGATTTGATTCATTAGATTCTTTTTGGTCGATCAACAGCTGGCCTGTCAGGCTGAACGGGAAGTGTGGGCTCTGGAAGTGGCCGATTGGATGCACAGCGAACAATTACTCCAGCTGGCCGTCAAGTACGCTACGAGAGCCAGAAAACGCCAATTAGCTAATCGATTGACGGACATGGCCGAGCAATTAGTCAAGGAACGTGAAGCCGAAGAGACGGCCTTCGCCGAATCGGCTCAGTCTTCATTCATGTCCAGTTCTGTTCACAATTTTGACGAAGACATGGATATGTTTGCTACCACTCCACCTGTTCTCCAGATCGAAGGTAATTTTTCTCAAATTAAAGACGGAGGAAAAATTTGTAAAAATACTTTCTTTTCTGTTTAGATAATCCGATTCTTCAAGCGAGGCAGAGGAATACTTCGGAAACGGGAGCTGGCCCAGTGGACAAGACAATTCGCCCATTGAGTCATAACAGGAAAAATCCATTCGCTAAGAAGACATCCATTACGGACGATATTCTTCACTGACGCCAACTCCTCGGGGCCTTGCCGTCTTCTATCAGAAAGTTACCCAACAGCCAAAATCGACCGGCCCGTCGAAAGAGAACGTCAAGGCTAAAGTGACCAAACAACCGACTCTGTTCGGCATGAAGAAAACGGCCGCCGTCGCCACCAAAGAGATCGTCCCAGCGACTCGGGAAGAGCGACAACGTTGTCACCCCTTATTATTTCCCCATGTTATTACTTTTAGCCCGAAAGTCATGATCCGTCCTGTAGTATGTCATGCATTTCGTATGTTATTGGTGTTCAATAAACATTTTGCGTTAAACGTTTTGTCACAATATTAACGTGTTTAATCAGTGAAAACCCAATATAGTATTAGCATAATAATATCAGAAAAATCCCAATATACAGTAGCATAATGATATAAGCAAAAACCACTGATATGTTGCTGATGATCGCAGGTTAAACCCCATGAGGATATCTGACAAGCGTCGTCTATAGCTTGATAAAATCAGAAATCCATTTAATTTAATATCACGATTTATTGCTTCTTTCTTATTATAGCTTATGATAATTCCTATCAGATTTGTATTCAAAGTAATGATTTTATCATAGATAAATCTACTTATAATTTAAGAGACGGGGAATTTGCGCGTCATACATATGATAAGTTGCAATTTAATTGTGAAAACGTCATGGATGAAACAGTGACAAATCCATGATTTGTCAGTCCCAATTTATACACTGATTTATCATGGTGATAAAATCATTTGAAAATCACCATGATAAAACGCCAAATATTTCCGTACGGGACAACTGGGAAAGATACCGATTAAAAGTTATCAATGTCGCTCTTCAAAAATTGAAGGGAAAGAGGCCTAAAGATAAAATCCAAGAAGCAAAACAAGCTGGAGAAAGTTTCAAAACTGAAGCGGAAAATCTTGCGATTTTCGAGCTACTTCTGCACCTTCTGCCGAATTCCAACACAAGAGAAATGGTGAAGGGAGTGAAAACAAGTAACTGTCTTTCCCTAATATTCCACAAATTTGAGGTAGGCCTAACCTTAACTTGCTTTTGTTACAGCTTTTGTAGAATTCCCTATTAAATGCAGTATTTCAAAAATGTTTCAGGTGGGGACACCGATGGGGGAAGCTCTAAGTGAAGCAGAAGAAATCATTCATCCTGGAATTTTACTTATTGGACAAGACTACTTTATTAAAGTTAACGATCTTTACATGCATCTCTCGAATGCCAATTTCGTTTCTGCTCTCTGCTATATGTTGTCCTTCTACTTTGTTCTTAATATCTCGTATCCGTTGCCTCTGAAGTTTGTATTCCTGTATCTGGAAGCAATGTTTGAGATGGCCCTCTCCATCAAATCCGTTACGGTTGAGCGACTGTTAAGTCATTTGGATAGTCTTGGAAAATAAACAACCTTTAACTAAAATATGTTAAATTTCTCAAAAATCAATTGGTAACGTCGCGTTATAAGACGACCTGCTAATGTAATCCAAATGGTGCATTATGTGACCCGACGATTTTTTATGGCCGACACTGACCTTGAATTTTATGAGGTTCATTTTTATTCAATTATAGTTAAATCCATACCACCATCCATACCAATCTAATTGTATGTCCAAGGTTAGCGATTTTCCTCTGTTTAATTCATTTATCTTGTAAATTTACGTACTCACTTTTTTTTAGAAGATTGAGATTGACGTTTGAGGTCGGCTTCAACAACCAGCTGATACTGAACAATATAAAAAGCGCGTACGTGTTTTCAATCGCGTTGCTTCTCGTTGACTCATTAAATTACTGATTATAATAAGCTGCATGCAGCTTATTATAATTTCAGTAATCACCAACCGTACAGCTTTGTTACTCACCCCGCTCCAGTTTCTGAAACGTAATTAAACAACCAAATTAGATTTATTTTTTGGCTCTTGTATGATGGTAGGCTATGCGCCAAACAAAATGCATCAATTTTTTAACGAACCTTTGCGTGATTAAGTTCTTCGACTTTTTCTTTACAGAAGTAAGAGAGAAAGACAAAGAGAATAACGACGAGTTGCATAGCAACAGCTAGGTGTCCAAGTCCGGCTGGATTGCCAACGGAATTCACCTCTAGCGCCTTGAAACAAAATGAGTCATAATCCTTTCAACTGAAAGGTATCAGGTTATTTTAGGTGCTTTGTGATATCGCCATTTTCTCAAAGCGACGCAATAACACAATACCAATTGTTTTAAATTTGATCCCAACAACCCGCATTCGACCACCACACACGAAACTAGCACTCACCAGTTACATCACTCGGCACTCAAACAGCCCACTACACGCACAACCCAAGCGACTCGACAAAACGGATCAAACATCCTCACCCGATACAACGGACACCACTTACAAACCAACAGCCACTTCAATTAGATCATCACCTTGCGACGCAATCACACGTACCAACTGTTTTGTATTTGATCCAAACAATTCACTTCAATTATATCATCCCCTTGTGCCAAATTCGTTATTATTAGTTACGAATCAGCCACTATAAGAGCCTGCAGCCATTTTTTGTTCACCAAAATTCAACCGTCGTTCATGCTGCTGATCGTCCGGACGTTGTTCATTGACGCTGGTACTTTGGCGGGCGAACTCCAAGCCCAACAAGGACTTAATTTTGGCCGATGAGGATCTTTTACAACTACACAACTAGGCCTACCGGCTAGCATAAATGGTATGTACTACTTTCTCAGCGTTTCTGAAAACCAATAACTGCATGATTTATCGTATTTACGTTTTGTATTTATATAGCGTACGGCACTTTCCTAATTATAGTAGTTTTCAATAGCGCTTTATTGATATTGACTAATACATAGATGTATTAGGACTATTATAACAGTTATTTGTCACTTGTTAGCTAAGTTATTTGTTTTTGACGGAAAAATTCTATTAGAGATAGTTCGATTCATAATTCCCACGTTAACGTTTGGTGAATACAAAAATTCTGAGTACGTTAAAGGATTGGTTCAGTTTGCCTTTTAGAGTCTTTAGCTAGCACATTTTCGTCAAATCAAAACTCTTTAGAGACCTTTTTTGTCAAAATTGTGAGCTTGATGCAGATAGAGTTGTTCAACTGTTGACGATGGTCAAAGAAAACGTCAACTGTTGAACAACTCAAGATTTGCATCAAGGAAACGCGGCTTGCTGTACCTGTACCCTATAAAATGCGATAAAATGCCAGCCGTACGTCCTTTAACAAGTAGGCCTAAATGTTTTTTTTGGCGTCTAAATTCAGGCCTTTTTTCCGTCGTTTCCCCCTTCGCCCATGGCATGGGGTACGACCTTGACTAGAAATATAGTCTTAAAACTTTAGACGCAAAAAAACCATAGCTTGTTCAAGAACGTGTAGAACCTACATATAAATTTAAAGATCTAGACATGATGTGTAATTCGAAGGTGACACATCGCCATAAGGAGGCGGTGCTTCGCTGTTCGGTTTGCTCACTACGGCGCCACTATACGAAGTGGCGTCAAGCCCTAAAATTTAACACGGGAGGTATAGGATTTATTTTCGTTTTTTCTCAAAAACTGAAAAAATTGGAGAGTAAACCTAAATTAGCGTATTGGAAATGCATCGCATGGCTATTTATAACAAAGTTCATGTATTCAGAATATGATATCCGACCATTAAACTGAATTAGAGGAAGAAAAGGACTTGGAAAAAACGCAAACCCTACTTTTTACCCATTTTTTCAATATATATATATACTCAATCTCTTAAAATTTCTGCAATAGTGATTTGAATGTTCCGTGATTCTTTCTAATCATCATCGTGTCTCTCTAATCATCATTCATCATCGTGTTTCTCTAATCATCATTGTCTCTCTCACCATCACCCATCATAGTGTCTTCAATCATCATCATCACCTTTCTCGATCTAATTCTTCCTCATTTTCTCAACCTAAGTTGTTCACATTTTTCAGTGAATGTTGAGTGCAATATTAAATGAGACGGGTAGTGCAATAAAGAATAAGGTAATTGCTACGTATTTCTGATTGGTTTAAATACCCGACGGCATATCTGGCAACTGGGCCCTTGATGAAAACGCTCGTTTCTTTTTTTTAACATTTACGTTAACATTTGACAATATTTTCTAAATTTTCCAAATGAACTTTGTGCATCGTACAGATGTCCAAATTTAAGATTTAAAACATTCTGATTCAACTTAGTATGAAGTAGCAAATTGGCGAAACAAAACTGGATATTTGCTGTCTGGCCACTGGGCACTTGACAAATATCTGGTATTTACGAACATCCCTTCTTAGGGTAGAAATTTCGGTAACATGATCATTGAGCTCCCTTCCTGTTGCCACATTTACAATAAATATATTTAAATTTAAATTAACATTAATTAAAAACTGACAAAACGGGAACTTGACATCGATCCTAGACGCCACAGTTGCCGGACATAATGTCTGATATTCGCAGACACCTCTTCTGAAGGCGTGTTATAAACTTTATTTTATATTTTGAGGCAAAGTGAAATATGAGCCTGCATAGGGACGAGGGCGACACTAAGTTATTCTTCTTTCGTTCTCTTAACAAGCAGTCCACAAGTCAAGGAGACCGAGTTGGTTTGGCGTGACTTTTTATTACGATGTTATAGCAAAAACTATCAAAAATTATGATTAGGTATATCATTTTGTTTGCAAAGTCGAGAAAAGTCGATTCAGACAAACCGCAATTTTGTATTCCTTATAAGTAAGGAGATAATTGTGCTTTTGTAAAGTCATTTTGGAAAATTTTAGAATACTGTGAAATTTTCGACACAAGTTTAAAAAATTTCAGAAATTCAGAATGGGTTATAATCAAAAATAAAATAAGCGCCAGATAGCCCAGAATGTAATCGTTCATCTGCCTGACTTACAATATGTTATGGCCAACTGTTACGAACCTAGAAAATAAATAGAATTTGAACATTTTGAAGAACACCCATGAAAAGATACACCACACGAAACCTTCTATTTTATTCTCCTTGACTCGCTGATTGCTTGTCTGATGAGGTCAATCCTAACCTTTTTCAGATTGATTTTTTTTTCAATCATATTTATAAATTTTACAGTAAAAAAATTATATCGTATACTTTTTAAAAAGCCCTCAACTTCTAGGCAGGCTAAAAATTATTTAAAGTTTCAAAACAATTTTAAAAGTACTTTTATGTTGTCCTACAACTGGACCAGCCTCCCCTACTATTTAGTCATATATATTTCTACATACAAAGCTTATTCGATAGTTTTTAGAAACCTATAGAAGAACTGTCCGTATCCGTCAAGCATAATGACGACAACACCACTTTCATTTCGTCTAGTTCCCTAAGTATGTAAAGCCCTTTTCTCTCAGCTTGAGAGAGAGGGCTTTCACATATGAAGGGGAGCAGACGAAATCAGACCCGTCGGCAGGGGGGGGGGGCTGGTGGGGCAGTCTGATCGATAGCGGGATCATATGACAAAAGCATTGTTTTCAATTATTTGAACGGCCGCTCGCCCGCCGTGTTGTCTTATGGCCAAAAAACGTTTTATTTCATGTCATATCTCCCAAACGCGGTGACATCTAAGCTTCATTTTTGGAAAAAGCATAAAGCTGCCCATGCTCTACGCGTAAATATATAAATAATTGGCGTCAAAATTCTTTGCAGCCGCTAGGAATTTTAAGAAAAAAAATTGAACGGTCGCAAATTTTTCAGGCCGCCGTTCTTACAGGGGAGATAGGCGGGGAGGAGGAAGGGTACAGGAAAATCGAGCATATTCTCCAAAATTGAAGCAATTTTTTTTAAAATTCCTAGCGGTTACAAACAAATTGTTACAAAAACTAGTTGCAAAAAATCCGGCAAAACAGGAGGGGGGTGTTTAAATACTTCGTGTGGGTACTGTATATAGCATTTTTTGTCTTAAAAATATTCACCCTTTTGTTGGTTTTGATTTTCATTGTAACTTTAAAGTGGCATTTTAACAAAGCTTCTGCCATTCATTTGCACGAAAGGAAAAACATTTGTTCGGAAAAAGTTACATGACGAATGATTATGGAGAGATGGGAACAAAAAAGTGATCTCCCATCTAATTTGTGTAGCCTCTTAACTAAATTTATGGTGTAACAGGTTTTATCTTGTCATAATGCTTTACTGCTTCTATTTTTGAACCAATTTTACTGTATTCTATTTTTCAATGACAAATTTTATTTTATTTCCATGAAAGACGGACAACTGCCCTTGATGGCGAGAACAATTACAGAATCTATAGATAATGTTTTACAGAAAATCGACCTCATTGAAAAAGGTATCATAGGCTGCTTTATTCTATTTAAAATACTTACACACACAAAATAAAAGGACAACGGTAATTTGAACTGGACTCTGGTTCTAGTAAGGGTCTTACACCATGGTATCATGTGGGGTAAAGTGGCCACGCGGACATCAAATCGCCTCCTTCATATTAGGCCCCCGGCTAGCTCAACACTTGATTAAAATTATGGAAATTATCCTCCCGCACTACCAGTAAAGGGCTAAATCGTGGTGCAAAGTTAGAAGCTAAAACGTCAAAGCTAGTTTTGGCAAAATCCCTTAAGCCGTCGTGTATAACGCGACTGCGCGGGACTCGACCGGCAGGTACCGGTCGACCGGCTATCCTTTGTACAGCACGCAGTGCCTCTGGTAGGCTCGCTGAAACTGATCTTGCTTTTCTAATAAGCACATCGAGTAGTCTGCTCTCACGTCAAAAAGTATTACTTTGACAGTTGTGGGTAACCGTATTTTTTTACCAGGGCTCGGAAATGAAAGTATTTTGTGCTTATCAAATATCAAGGTTAATTGTGCTTTGCCACGTTATATCTTGTGTGTTTTTCGAGACTATAAAGGATAAATTCCCCAAGGATATTTTATAACTGTTGATGATTTTATTCAAATTTTTTTTTAGACAACTGTCACTGAATGCTTTTATTTTGCTTAAGAAGATCAAACAAACAAAATATAAAATCCTAAGTTCGTTGTTTCCAGCAATCAGGAAACGATCGAACATCAACGTCACCTAAATGCCACAAACATTCAGTAAACAAGCGTAATGGACTTGGAACAGCTACTTTTCATAAAAGAACCTGAGAGTTTATAGCTTTCTTTAAATATTATACTATCCATTGATCAGTACATAATTAAGTGCAAACACTATTTCAAAATACATACGAATATTCCTGAAAAAAAAACCTGCCTGCAAAGTTTCTTCTCTTTTTATTGGACTTAATATAAACATTTACTTCATTATGCATACGGATTCAACTTTTCGCAATCACAACCTTGAATACTTACACTATAAGTCATTATAATAGTTTTATTGTTATTGGAATAAAAATCATGTCTGATCTAATAAGTTCTTATTGTTTGATACTTTGAACAGTTTTAGTTTCTTTTTATGATTTTAGCTCAGAGGTTGACAGTAAATTGATAAGAAGATCGAGTTAAACTGATAACAGTTTTCAAAAACTAATTCAAAATTTCAGCCATGTATGTACGTAATTATTATTTCAAACATTCATCTGATGCAGGTAATATAAATCTTAGTATGCAAGTTCTTAGCAAACACTCCCAAACAAAATGCTTTTCAACATCCTCTTTGTATTCCCCAGTAACGATTGCTTGAATTGTTTCCTCGAGGACCAACATAATTGATGGTTGAAAAATAAAAAATTGATCAATTATTTTAAAAAATGTATTGGAATTTAATCGAGTTTGCTTTTATCTGAATATGATTGTTTGCCTTCAATCATTACACTGGATAATGGATCACAAAACTGAAATCACAAGGAATGCCGTAATTCCTTTCTTGGAGTTGACACTGATCACAAGTGAAGTCCCCTCCCATACATTCAACATGACCCCATGTGGGGCACTTTTCAGAATTCGAACATTGCACCCACTGATTGCCACCCTTATCTTTTAGATAGTTTACGTTGCATTTTGGGCAAATGTAAACAGTGTCCTGAGATCCGGCGGAAGTGCCTTTGCGTTTGACAGGGGCAGCAGCAGTGGCAGCCTTTCTCTTCATCGCTGGACGTCGAACTGGACGTCGAACTGTTTTGATTTGATGTACCTAGAAACGGTAAGACGTAAATTGAATTTCTCGAGAATGTGCCAGCTATCGATCGATAGCGACCGTTACCTGGTCATCGATGATAATGGCCGTTGCATCGGCGGTAAGACCAAGTTCATCAGGTTCAACTGATGTACCCGAGTTTGATTGTTGACGTAGCACCTGATATTTAAAAAAATTAACATATGTTTACCGTAATGTAAGCCCAATCCCATTACCTGAGTGTTTTTTCGGTTAGTACCTTTCCTCTTTTTACGTTGTCGGACTGCAACATTATTGACAGACAAAGTTGTTTTTTTACTAGCCTAAATAAGCAGCAGGAATAACATTAAAAGCGTAAAAGTTTAAAATCTCACGGATAACGACTATAAATAATTACCGAGTTGTTGGCAAAGTTGTTTGCAGTTTGACCAAGATGTTTGTTTGCAATCGAAGTTGAAGTTGATGTTTGCTGAATCTAAAATTTAAAAAAGAGATTATAAAATGATTGAAATTATCTTATATTAAACAACAAACCTGATTTTTTCAACAGAAAAAGAACCTTCTTCCGAATCGTTGATACTATGTTCCGATTCATTTCCATCTCCAGGTGATACCGGTGTTTGAATTCCAAGAAAATCCTCTAAAGGTTCCTGGTGAAAAGATAAATGGATATTAGCAGCATTCTTTGTTTGGTGTGAACCAAATAATAATATACCCGGTCACAGGTAAATGATGTATCCAATGCATCAACGTCGATTTCATCGTCACTATCAAATTTCTGTGAAATGGGCGTCTCCGTTCCAGTAGTATCCGAAACAACCTTGAATAGAAATGCAAATGAATAAATGTGAATTAATTCAGAGCTCTGAATTCAAGAACGAAGAGAGATGGACATACCTGATTAACGATTATTGAGGAAGTGGCTTCTTCCAAATCACTTGCATCCTTTTCAGCTTCTGAAGCTCTTTCACGAGAAGTAGATTTTTCAGTTGTTGTATCTACTCTTGATTTTGTTGGTTTTTTGTAACGTGCAATTGTTTTATTTACAACTGCTAAGGCTCCATTTACCACCTGGGTGATAGTATTGTCTGCTCCTTTTTGCAAGACTTTTTCTGTTGGCTTCATTACCCCTGATGAAAAAGATGATTTCTTTAGTGCCCAGCCAGAAATGAACTGCTGTAACAGTTTTTGGCCCGCAGAAGAATTCATTGTTTCAGTAGCATATTCCCCATATGCCTCATGAAATATCGTATCAAGGTCAGGGTTACAGCTGATACCCATTATTATGAATTGAGAATTGTTTTGACTAGCCAATAATTCACCCTGTAGATGTTAAATCATAATTTAGAAGAAAACTGAACTGAAAAGAAGATTAGAAGACATTTTAACTAACCAAGTCAAACATTTCTTTGGTGCGGTCATTTCTGGTGGATTTTTTCATCGACGGCTTTCTCTCTAATGTCGTCCTTCTCCTAATTATGCGCTTTAAAGTGTTAAAATACTATTAGTAAAAATTAGAGCAATACAGAAAAACCACTATAGCTTACTCGAAGCAACATGTACAGTACCCACCAAAAATGTTTACACCCTCCCATCCTTTTGCGTGTTAATGACCCTCGCGCGCCGTGAGCCCCCAGCAAAACTATACATGCTGGAATTTTTTTTTTTTTTTTGTGAGTAGATATGAAGTTTGTTAAACCCCCTGATTTTTTTCTGTTCAAAAATCGAATTCGCCAAGGCTGTACGCGATCTGACATATTAAATTGCAAATTCATTTCTGGCCTACCTAACTGAAAGGTTTTCCTGAAATTACAAATGCAATATGTCAGTAAAAAATGAAGATACAGCTTTGTGGATTTGTTCCCTAAAACATCTTGCCAGTTTCTATATCTACCGTGATTTTGAACAATATCTGTTTTGTTTTAGTAAATTAAATTTGTCGTTAAAAAAAGTCGGGGTGAACGATGCCCCCTCTCCCTATCTCTTTCTCTCTGTGCGGCCAAACAGTGTTTGCAACTTTTTTTAACGGCATATTTAAATAAGAATAACACAACGGATATTGTTCAAAATCACTACAGTAGTAGAAACCAGCATGATGTCTCATGAAAAAAATCTGCAAGGCTGTACCTTCAATATTTCTTGACATATCGCAAATGTAATTTCAGGAAAACCTCTCAGCTAGTTAGGCCAGAAATAAATTTGCAATTTAATGTGTCAGGTCGCGTACAGCCTTCGCGCATGAGATTTTCGGACAGAAAAAAATTAGGGGGTTTAACTAACTTAATATCTATTCACAAAAAAAAATAAAAATTCCAGCATGTTTAGTTTTGCTGGGAGCTCACGGCACGCGAGGGCCATTAACACGCAAAAGGATGGGAGGGTGTACACATTTTTGGTGGGTACTGTAGTTAAGTTTTCTTCTTTTCTTCCTCACTCTGAATTCACCATCCTGTACAGTGTATCCACTCTCATCATCCTGAGGATTTTCTTGGTCGCTGATTTCAGGTTCATTACGATCCGAATTCCTTTCTTCTTGTCTATTATTGGATGATTTAGAGCTCCAAACTTTTGTTCTGGCGGCCGAGTCTTCAACTTTCTTCTCCATGATATCAATATCAGAGCCCTAATCCACTTTTGTTTCAATCACATACAGCAGCAACAATAACAATAGTTCGAAAAATAACCAGTCTTAGTGTCGTATGAAGCTACAACTTGGTGCCACAATAAATATTGCAAGAGGACGGAAGCAATCGGTGTCTCCATGCGGTTCTAGAAATATATCTGTTTCGACTGGCGTCTGCTCTCTAAGGAATTTGCAGGCTTTAAAAGCCCCTTCTGAACGACCGCTAATTGCATAAATTTTTAGAAAAAAAAACCGATTGTCTACTTGATTAATTTCAAAATTTTACGTAAATATTGGAGAAAAAGACTGGAATTTGGAAGATTTTTTCGAAAGAAATGTGAAAGAAAATTAATCCAAACATGAGTCCGAGCAAATTATTGGCTTATTCTTGGTCACTTGACTTATTTTTGGGCAAGTAGCCGAGGGCAAATTGGCGTTGGCGAAGGGCGAATCTTGCAAACTAATCGTCGGCGACCCGCCATTTTAAATATATTTCCAAATATATATGCTCTTGAAATAAGCCGAAAATTACGACGGTTGTTTAAAAACACAAATCTTTACGAGCGCTATAATATACTGTGAAACAAGCTTAATCAAATAATATCAAAAGGTAGAATAAAGGGCCTAAAGAGGACTTAGTTGAACTTTATGAAAAAGAATTAAACGTTTGAAAATATTTAAAGTCCTACTTTTGGTTGGAGTAAATTCAAACTTGGTGGAGGGGGTACAAAATTAAATTCTCTGCTTAATATTCAATAATGGAAAAGCTTCGATGGAAAATAACATCGCAAGAAATGAGACAAAACACGGTACTGCGGCCGATTTCAGGCAGAATAAACTTTGAAAATTATTTGTCTTGACTTTTCTACTCATAAGTGTATGAAACTGCTTGGAAAAAGTCCGCAATGAGTTGGGCAATCGAAATATATTAATTTTATCGAAACATTTTGAGATGAAATTTAATTGTTATCGAAATTGATTTTCAAACGAAGTCCACTTATGTGAGTATGGAGTTAGCCGAGAATTCTTCTCGTCATGAAAAGTGGGACTATCATTATCTCTATAGTATACTTCAGCTTGTGAAAACCATCTTGCCTACTCTACTTTTATACTGATATCAAATGAATGTGTATGAAAGTATCAAAGATTAGGTAAAAAATACAGCCCATATCTTTTATTGTTCCTTCAGCCTCCTTTCAAGTTTTGGGGTCTCGATAGTACAAAAATGTTATGTTAACACATTAAGAAAGTAAGTGAACATAGTGCACTTCAGAGCAGTAACTTATTCTGAGAGAAAGTGAAAAAGGGCTCAGGGCTCTGGTTGTCAGAATATTATTCATCATACAAATCCAGCACAACTATGTCTTCTTCTATTTCATTCCAAAGTTCTTCTACGATATAGACCAAGTACGGGTCCGAAATTGGCCAATGTTGCCACATGCTCTAAAATCTGACTTGATCTTGTCAGTCAAGTTTTTACATGGGGTCTTATGGGGCTTCGTTTTAAAAATAAATCTGCACTGAAAACGAACAACAATGTGTAAAATCGTCTTCTGTTATCAGATTCCTTACTATTCAGGCAATCTACTTCGATTTTACAAACCCTTTTAGAGGTGCGGACATAATGATTTCATAATTGTTTCTATTGTGCTATGGCTTGAGACAGGGAATTTTTAGTGATTTAAGCTGTTTTATGAATTAGTTTCTACCCTTTCTTATAATTTTTAGCTTCCCTTTTGAATCCCATGTCGACACTATAAAGACTACTTAGTAATTTAACAAAAAAATTTTCATAACATTCATGCACGTGGTCGCTTCTGTCAAAATTCTTCGACTTGGAAGATCAAGTGAGATTTCCAGACCTGGCAACCCACGATGTGTTTAGGGAAAATGCACTACCCGTACTTGGTCTATCCTCATTAGCTTCCTCCTAAGCTTCTTGCAGCTCTTCTAGAGGTAAATTCAGGAAATATTTGAAGTATGAAATAGTTGTCAGTATTTTTGTGGATATGGCCAATAATTCTTGATTAGCAGCCGCAACTTTTCCTCTACGCAATAGGTTATCTTGCGAACACTAAGGAGAAAAAGATATTTGCATGAGTACCTTCCAAAGACTGGAAAAAATTTGTTATCCATTATACGAAAAGAAAAGGATTCTCTTTAGTTGGGAAAGAGAGGTCTTCCACTGAGAAGTTCTGAACGTCTTTTCGAATTTCCTTCCTGATGTTCATCAAGTAAGTGATATTCTTTCATATCTTTTTAAACTTGGATAATTTCTTCTTGGCTTCGGTTAAATAGCATCCAGCTGTCTACTACTTGGTATCGTTGGTAGAACGGTACTTAAACACAAATTTATATAAGACCACTACAATTCTAATAATATTTCAAATAAAATATGTTTTACCACTTTGTTGTAACGGCTGCCAGGGAAATTTGCCGGACTGAATCATCTTTTCGCCTATGTGGTACAGCTCTTGACGGCCATTAAGCAATTCCACCACTTTCTTTCCTCTACTTTTTAAAAGAGTAATCCTGCTTCGAAGAGCGTTCCGCGCTTTTGAACCATCTAAACCAAGAGTTTGTTAGAAAAGGGTTTGAAATAGGTTACTTTTTCTACCTTTGCCGTTCTTTATTCTGTCTTGCAAGACACGGATGTGCCAGTGTATCCCCTCTAGTTCATCTTCCAATGTAGTTTGTGGCATCTGGTTTAATTGTCTCGAACCTGTTTATTGAATGAGTGAATTTGTAAATAAACTAACTTTGTGTTTGACGGAATAACCTTTGTAATTTTTCCCTTCGGCCAATAATTCCTCAGCAAGGCTCTGCATTTCTGACTCATTTCTACTACCTAACCAAGATTTGAACTCTTGCCTGTACCTCTTCTTCAATTGTTTGGCCTAGAAAAAAACAAACAATATATTTTCTGTTTAATAGCGTACAGGGATTTTGTTGTGGCCATTGGCTCATATTTTACCATCAAGAGGCTCCTACAAAGAGATTCGGCCATATTATCCTCCTTTCTTTTATTCCAATCAAGAATAGCACTTATTAAGTGGTCTTTTCAACCTATAAAGTTAATAAAGAACCTGAATAGAGAAAAAAAATTTTCCTACTTAAGTTTTCAGTAGTTTTAAGCTACTGAAACACCCTTAATTAAGTAGGCAATCGCTGCTGTGTACCTTCAAAAAAAGCCGAGCACTCCTTTTAACATAAAATATGATTTTCCTTTTCATTGGTGCTTTTCAAGGCGAATCCCCTTCAACTGAGAAAATGGAGCACATTTACGAGCAGTTGCCATGGCAACCGAAAATTTTTATTTTAAAGAAACGTTTGCCCCAGTCCGGGATCGAACCCGAGAAAATTGCTCGGCAGTCCGAAGCCGTAACCATTAGGCAAAATCGGTCTAAAATAGTTTGATCACATTATATATTTATATAACAAATTTTGTCAATTTAATTTTAAAAAAAAGATAAGTAGGCTATTCTCTCCCCTGTTCGTGGATTAATAGTGTGGTTTCGATATAAGAAATTCAACGAATCCATTTCCCGAGGAAACTCTACACATGACTTTCTGGTCGTCACCTTTGCTCTGAGCGGCGAGTTGTGCTACATGCGCCAAAAAGTTTATCCTCCTTTGAAAAATGGATTATAAATGGATGGTAGTCTAGTATGTCTGGCGTAAAATTGTAATCGCCGTGGTTAGATTTATTTTGCCTGGCCAGATGAAATCCGGCCCAGTTCAAACCCGAGAGTAAGCACCGATATTTCTTTTCTCACAAAATAAAGGAATTGTCAAGATATCATGCAAGTTGTTGGCTATATTTCATTTTATAGAGAATTTATTTGTATCGTTAAAAGATTTTTATTATTTATAAAGTAAACAGTAAGGCTAGAAAAAGAGTAAACATGGGCCTCTCATTCAACGTTTTTTAAAGGTTATCAGCATTGCAACCAACTTCGGACTCCTGACGACTAAACGCGTAGGAAAATTAAATGAATAGTAGGCTAGTATGCCTCCTGTAAACTGAAACTATTTCCGAATAGCCTAATTTCCGTTCGAATATAGATCCGCACGGTCGTAATCCGCAACTTGTTGGCCGAGAGCCATGTGGCTCAATGGTGGTAGGCTAGATTGGCCGGGTCCAATGGCACGGCTGACCGTCGAGGCTGCAGGGCGTATTTTTTTTGTAGCGGTTGCTGTTCGTCAATGCGATAATAAAAGACCAATTGACGCAATTGTCCCGTCACTCAATTTCAAAGGTCCAGGTGAAATATATCGTTCACTATCCACCCACCGCTGTCGTCCGGGTAATCAAGCGGCTCCGTTTTGCACTTTTTTCATCTACGCGGCTGACTCGTTGAGCAAAAAGATGCGTTTGACGGCTTTGATTGGCGAGGCCGCAATCTGCCGCCATGGCCAACCGGTTGTGATAATGTGGTGTTTTATTTAGACCGTCATCCGTTGATAGAAAAGAGACGTTTCATTTCCATCAAGAACGAGTGGAGAGAGAGTCCTAACGATATTTGGGGGTTTATTACACCGGTAGTTAACACGAGAAGAATAAAATACTAACCTTGAGTTGCTTTAAAGTAGGGACTGGACAGTCAATGTCACTGGTAGTGGTAGATTATCGGCTGTTGTAATAAACCAGTCAGGTCGAATCTTCTACAAGACTAGGTGATGATTAATATTGCGTCGTCTTGTGGCCGGTCCTGCTGTCACCAATCAAAGCTCCCATCAGACTTCCGTATCGACTGCTGTTCCTCCGCAGCTCCGCTCCAGTCTAACGGACACTGACGGACGGGTAAACCGGGTTGACGTAACTTCGCGCCGGAAAAAAAGTCCCGTTCTGAGAAAGAAAACATTTTGGATTATTTTCAAATATTTAATAAAAATTTTTTACAGCTGGAAATATTCATTATTAAAGCATAGTTTTTATTATATCCGATTTGAGAAAGTCTACTGAAACAAACCCCCAGGCTAATTCATTAACGGTTGTTTTTAACCTTGAGACGAAAACAGACTTTACAAATGTGCCCAAGATCCAAGACTTTTGAGGGAAGGGGTCGATTCGGGCCAAAGATGGCCGCGTTCTGAGTAAAATCAGCCCCTCTCTCTCTCTCTCTCTCTCTCTCTCTCTCTCTTTTTCGTTTTTTCTACCTGCCTGCTGGGCCAGCGAGCAATGCGCTCTGACACTATGTAGACGCGGTGGTGCTTGCCAATAGCCGATATGAATAATGCGTCGTCGTCTGGCGGAATAATATTAAATGACGCCGGCGAATCCAATACATTAAGAATAGACGACACTGGAGCGAAGGACGCGCCCTTCCGCCCAGGACAGGTTGGCTTTTTAACTCGCTAAATTCAAATGTTTCTTTAAGTAGCTTCGTCCTAGACGACCGGCGTTTTAGCGCACTCAATGACAAGACCAGCATCAGCAGAGATATGGCCAAAAAAGAGCTGTTCATCGGCCAGCAGTCACATTTCGTCATACGGCTGAACGAATATAGGTCATCTTTTCACGCAATCTAGAGGCGGCAAAGAAGACGGAATGCCCCGACGACGACGCAATGAGGCTATGAGGAAACGAGAAAAAGAGAAAAAGTCGAGAAAGACTAACCAATAAAGGGCTGGAAAGGGGTGAGCGGACAATTCAACCGTCTGGGCAGTGACTGGTTGAGCGTCAAAGTCAAGTCATCAAAATCGTCAAAGATTTTACGCTCGACTAGATCCATATTTAAAAAGGAATTTGACGACATCTTCGTTTGAGACAAACGACTGAAACAACCCCCCCAGGCTAATTCTTTAATGGTTGTGTAACCTTGAGACCTGTTACGAAAAGTGAAAACAGAAAAGTGTGCGAGACTTTGTGGGGGGGGGGGGGAAAGGGGTCGATTCAGACTAAAGATGGCCGAGTTCTGAGTAAAATCAGCCCAAGGCAAAATTTCCAAATAAAGCCGAAAAAAGCAGAAGTCTATACCAATTTTTTTTACCTCGTAAGGCAAAGCGCGCGTCTATTCAAAGAGACGCGCAAATCTAATAGACGACCACTCCAATCTCTCTCCGCACGTGTGTGTGCAGAGCGCTTAAATACCTTCAGAGTGGCGTAGGGCTCAGTTGGCGTCGGCGACGCCGACAATCAGGAATGGAGTCAACGACGATTTACTGGTAGAAACGGGTATACCCAATCCGACAGGAGCGCCATTTTCACGGATGATCGGATCACGGATGCGTCGTCATCGTCGTTGTTGAAGAATCCATCCCCAACGTCGTGACATTACTGCCGCGGCATTTAAAGTCAGATTCTTGAATAGAAGCGGACGCGGTTTAGGACGCGGACCCGACTGGATGATGAGGATCTGAAGTTTGTGGAGGACCTTGGGTGGCGCTAGATCCACCAGCGAAAGACTGATGGTGGCCAGAGCTTCGGAGTGCGAGCTAGAGCTGGGCAACTGATGGAAGAGCTCCTCATGTCCAGGAAACAGTGAAGTCGGGATTCATTCGGAGCGATGGCACAATAGGTGAAGAACGACGGATGGTTGGCGCCGAGCAACATTCGGGGTGTTGATGATGAGCTGCGACTTTTCCAGTGATGTTGCAGCAGAATTACCCACCGGAAGGGGATCAGTGTCAATCCAAAACTATTAAGCTGAGTTCACTCGATAATTAGATCGGCAGTAGCAAGTGAGAGACGATCAGTCTTAGTAGCCTATTCCTCTGAAGTCCTTGATTTCTGTAATTCGCGACATCTTTCCTCAACAGTTTCATATCCGGGTCGAAATTCCAGACTTCCAGCTGCACGTCTTCATTTGGCATCCTTGACCGAGAAAGTCAGTGTCTCGTTCCGGACAGGATCCAGGGGTTTATGTTTCATGGCCGTGTCCTGCCACTTCTGGTGGTTGCTCGAGATCCAGATGGGACAATACGTATCGCTCAGACCGATGACGTCATTGCCCTTCAAATTGCGGGCCTGGAGGACGCCCAACTGGAGCGAGACATCTGGTGGTAATCGCTGTCCGTCGGAAGTGACTCTTCATGTTTGGCCACGTTGAATTGAAAGGCGATTCTCAAGTAGTTAAACACCTGATCGATACTGCCACTATCATTGGTGGACCGGATGACGTTTGAAAGACTGTTGAGCACCACACAGTAAAAATCACTATAGACGGACCTTTCTGATGGTCAACTCCGTGGATGTGACGGGCCACTTGGTTTTGGTGTCGTCCACCTCTCCGTCTCACCGTGTTGGCCAATTCTCTGATTTTGGAAAAACGGTCGAAGAAATCGATCGAATCCTCGCTGGCTGAAAAAGAATGCAAGAGCTTGGTGTCTAGTGCTGTAGTCGGTTTGGTCGGAGAAGTGGAACATTTATCGGCTCCCTTGTCGTGCCGGCCGATGATGCCCAACTTGTTGAACTTGTTCAAGCTGTGGTTCTAGTGCTGCAGTCAATTTTGGAACCAAGCGGCCGGATTCATGACCAGACTTTTGCTCAGCAACGATCGCCGGCTGCTCTGCATATTGTTCTTTGACGCCTTGGCATTGTGAAATCGGCGGATTTCTCAATCACTACTCGATATAATCCGAAATTTTGTTCTTCTTTGGTCGATGATGTGGCGGACGCCATGTGGAAACGACAACAACAAAAGGGAATTCACTCAGAAATAGAGAGCAACGACCGAAAACGACCGCTCGCTATCAGACAAACAAGTCAACTGATGATAGGCATTTCCTCACGAATGCGAGTAGCCATTTCAGGGCTAGATAGGCAGTTTCTACCTGCCTGCGTCCTGCTGGATGTAGGCTACTCGATACTGGCGCTGATACTGCGCCAGGGTGCCAAACGAGTGGTAAGATGCAGGGGGTCCCTAATTTGGACGGCGTTCACTCAAGCCAACACCTTGATAATTCAAAAGCAAAGACATTAGTATTAAAATATTTACATAATAAAGTGAGTGTCTACCTGTTCAGGAGATATCGTCATCGGGAAAACCATTCCACCATCCACTTTTACAGACAGAGGATATTCTTTTAGCATCTCGAACCTTTTTTGACGTTGATTCTATTGGTTGAACAATTCTCTCTGCTAAACTGCCAAGGTCAACGTTAGATGAAGCGGTCGTAGAAACGTATCAACTTCAAACGGGTGGACGAACTATAAAAGAGATAGATGCAGACATGCAGTTTTGGCCTGAATTCGTTTGAAGACGAATGGGAACAAGGTGGCTGAAGGCTCTAAAGTTGCCCGACGAAATATATCGTATGCATACGCATACACGAATCGCTGAAGCACCAAAAAATGTAGCTCTATCAGCCTAGAAAGTTGTGCCAATAAGTGAGTAAAAAAAAAGAATAAGTTATTTGTTTTCTTTTGCTGGGTAAATATTTAATCTCACAACTGCATGGTGCAAGCCCAAAAGAAGTAATGTTGAAACCTAACCTCTTGATACGGAATGCCGAAGTTTGAGGATCAGAAAGATTTTGCTGGCTTGCCGAACGACTGAGTGACGTATCGTCTTTGTTAAAAAAAGAAAGAATTGATAAAGAATAAAATACTGTCGAAGATGAGTGTAAAAATGAACCTAATTTACCTAGTTCTTTGTGAAATTAGTAGAGGTAACAGCCAGATTTGTGTTTTCACTGAATGTGTGAAGGCTGAAAGTCTTGTGTTAATCACAGCTGTTTTGTAGGTCAACAGCAAGAGCTAGGTTTCATCAACGAGATCCCAATGAAGAGAAGGCTGGTCAATCACACTCAGGTTTGGATGAAGCTCGGTACTTCTGTTCTCTATACATGCTGAATAAGAATCATGATCATCTATAACTAAAGTATGAGGTTAAAAAACAGTAAATTACTACATCATGCATCAAAAACAAACCTTTTGTTTTCATTATTAGCTGTTCCCTGGATGATATGTAGGCATAATAGGCTCTGGAAATGAGTTCAAGGAAGAAATATTGGAACACCTCTTCCTATGAATACAACACATGCTTTACTTTTTTAAGATTTAGAATTAGATTAGAAGCTTTAATTACATAAATAAGACCACCATGATGGAAACTTGCATAGTTTTGTTCTTTAGATCTGCCTGGAAGCTACACCATGGCTACACTTTTCCGGGGCATGAGGACATTGGTCCCCCACGACACAAGAACCCATGGGGTGTCTACAAAAGAACCCTTACAGCCGACATCAGTACCCCCTTAAAATTTTATTTTCGAAAACGTAGTCACTCGTACCCCATTAAAACATTGTGTTGTGGAAACCCCGTCACACGTACCCTTGTTGTTGAAAAAAAACGTCAAATGCACCCCAGTCAGATTTTTTCGTTTTCTTACCGCTAGGTGTCCATACTGTAGCCAAAAGATGAGTTTTCCGAAGGAACTATGTACATAGGTTGGGGCCTTCGGCAGAAGTATTGCAGGCGCATAAGCATAAATGAAAAACAGTCGTTTAAAGACTCACAGACACCTTCACAGATGAAAAAGGAAGATGTAATTATGATAGATGAAAAGACTAACATTCTAAAGATTAAATGAAAGAACTAAGTTTAAACATTTAGAAAACGGGGAGAAAGAAGCCAAGTATAAGGTGACATGGAAGTTGTCAAGACACAAAAAAATCAGTAAATGTTTGTAATTAAAAATAAATGTTGCTTAACTAGGAGATAAAAAAGGAAGATGTAATTAAGACAAATGAAAAGACTACCATTCTAACTTCTTAGGATTAAATGAATGAAGTAAGTTATATTTAAAAAACGGAGAGAGAGAAGCCAAGTATAAGGTGATATGGTGATCCGTTTCTATCCCATGTCTGATTCTTTGGAAGACAACAATTCACTATTACTTATAGTAGGGTCGCTAGAAGAAGAATCAGATTCACTACTACTACTAGGAGGATCATCAGCGCAACGAATTACAGGTTTCAACAAAAACCCACGACAGATAATACTATTTTTCAAGCAACGATGTGTGTTGGCATAACTAAAACTAATTCGTTAAATCTATTTTTCTTAAATTAATTTCTTATGATTGGCCTTTCTGTTTCACTGATCGATGGGAATGCCAACGGATTGTCAATTAAAATGTTGTAGTTTAAGTCAAAGGTTGTTGCTAACATAAATTGTTCAGACAATTTTTCGTCAAAAACATGACCCGACCACTTCAAATCAGCATTTGTAACAGTACAGATATTTTTCCGAGCGGGGAAACATGAGTAATCGCTACCATCAGCATGCATTAATTTACACTCAATAAACGAAGACCCCAACTTAGTGTGAAAAAAAAAATAATAATAATATAATAATATATTGCATTTCTATGAGGCGCACTTTTACATAAGCACAGATGATCAAAGGCGCCTTTTGGCTCACGACTGTAACAGGGAAATCATGATTTATACGCAATGCGGAAGAAATGAGTTTTTAGTGCAGTACGGAAGCAAGGAAGAGAAGAGGCTGAGCGAATAGACACAGGGAGTTTGTTCCAAACAGTGGGTGCGAATTAGAAAAAGCTCTACTGCCGTAAGATTTCACATGGGCAGTAGGAGGAACAAGATCATAAAGAGCAGCGGGGGCAACGGAGGCCTCAGAACACGACCACCCTAGAAAAATGACCATCTATCGATGATAAAGCGCCCATGTTCGGTAGAAAATTTGCAAAAACTACCATTTTATTATGCAAAAGAATTTCCTGTTATACTTTGCACTGTCGTTGTGGCCATTTTTAATGTCTTCCATCACAACATAACTGCTCTTAAGTTTATCAGAAGCCCGAGTAAAGTCTTGAAAATATCCACTTGCTTCATCTTCGATAAGGCCGCATACATGATGTGATGATCCTTTAAGACAGGAAATACACATTGTTTGATAAATAGGTAAAAATTGTAAATATTGAAGAAATAAAGATTAAAAATCAATAGAGTAAAAACATGTTTAAAAGTAAGAGTAAAAATGTTTAAAACAAAATTCTAAGGTGCGTGCATCTAACTCGCACAGCTGAAAATTTTAACTGTGTCTCTATGGAGTACTCAATAGATTGCCATATAATCTCAATAGAATTCATAGAGTAGTTAATTGTATATGATGAGTACTCAGTTGAGCACACTGTCGAGACCACTGTGTCCTCTACATAGACAATAGTGTACAATAGAGTGCACAGTAGAGAAAACCTAAATACATGCTATAGCGTTCAATAGACAACGCTATAGAATAATATAGAGTACTCAATATAGTTAACTGTGTACACAACAGAGAAATGTTCTTTGAAAATTCCAAGTCCAAAAATTCTAAGTCCATTGGAGTGAGATAGAATCTTCCAACTTTACTATATGACTATAGAATAGATAGGAAGGATGTCGAAATTTGTATATTTTAGCAACATCTATAATATCTGTAGCTCAGTTGGATAAGACGATAATCAGTAATCAAAGGCCCTAAGGAACATAAACTTTAGGACGGTTCGCACCGTCATAATAGCAAATATTTTTTATAGTCGGGGCGCTAGATAAAAGCATTAACTAATGTTAAGTTAATTAGAATTATTTATTTGATTGATTTTTAAATTTTAAATGGCAAAAATATCTTACACTCAATAGACCACACAATATATATAGTCCAGATTTTCATCTGGGTCAGATGTGGAACTTCCAAGTAGCATCTTGACTGTAGCAACATCAAAATTTCAAAGAAATCATGTTGCTACTGCAACAGAGTAGCATCTTGGTAACATCAACATTTAGAAAACCCCATAATGCTACAATAAAACGGTTTCTAAGTATTGTGCGTCTAACACAGATGGGTTACTACCAAGTAGCATCTTGGCTATAGCAACATCGGAATTTTGGATATATTGTCACGGGTAAAATGATCCACAAGGCATGAATAGGCTAAAATCCGGTGATTAGGTCGGCAACAGTAATTGTCTTACGAATTGCTGCTCGGTTAGAGACAGACAAAGCGCGAAACTTCCACTAGTTGGCGAGAAAACACAACCAAAAACTAGGGATACACTTTAAGAGAATAGCACCTTACTCCTTCAAGCTAGAAAAAGGGACTGCCCCCAGTGTTTCCCGATTCAAATTTGAATTAATTCAAAATTGAATTAATTCACGAATTAATTCAAAAAAACTAGAAATTTGAATCTGAATCGATTCAAAGAAAAAATTGTTGAATTTGAATTTTTTGGATTCAAAAATTTGATTTGAATCGATTCAACAAAAAATGAATTTTTTTCTGGCAACAATTACTCACCATTCCTCTGCCTAAATATCGTTATCTTTACCTGACCGACCTGACGTTAGAATCATCTTACAATAATTTTCAGCAAACTTAAATGTATTTTAGATGTATTGAAATTATATTGCAGTTTCTGAGATGGAAAAAATTGAATTTTTTTTAATTGATTAAAAATCGATTCAAAATTTTATAATTGAATTTAGAGTTGAATTAAATTCAAGATTCATCCTTTTGAAACTTTGAATTTGAATCTGTATTTAATTCAAAATACTTTTGAATTTGGCAAACACTGACTGCCCCAAAAGACCCGATATCTACTAGCAAGAAAGAGGATGAATACGATCAAGGTTTTCCGAGAATAGGGTTGGCCAAACCCACCCCCCTACTAACACAACGGATCCCGTTTACATTCCCAGTATATAGATTCATCCGAAAGTCATCCATGACCGATTCGGATAGTTTGGTTATATTTGTAGGATGTAAACTGTTGAATGCAATGTGAACATAGTCTATGTTCGAATACTGGCAAAGGCTAGCCGCTGACTTGTCGAAGTAGGATAGATAGCCTAAATTTGTAACATCAAACCTCGGATGCGATGTGAACCAAAATTTTTAGAAAATTTTCAAAAAAGGCCGGGTGGGTACTCTTCCGAGTAGGATAGATGGACAATGTTCATCGGATATACTTTTAAGTTTTTCGAGAGGATACCGAAACGTACTTAAACGGTATATCGGTGGAACGTCCATTGTAGGAAATCGTATCGGATGTAAAGTTCCAAGGACAATCTCCTTGGCGTTACATAAATCGGATGTAGGTAGGATGCTAAAATACGATAGGTCGATTACAGAACATGAAAAAGCTACTGAACGCGTGAATAATGAAGCAAACTCAAGCACGATCATTTTCTTCTCCAATTTAGATTTAAGAACTGTAAACTAAAGCAGCTGATGCATCGACTGATACTAAGCATGAATCGATCGGTCATATAGACACCAAAATATTCTGAATATTGTATGGGTATTTAGCACAATCAAAGACTTGGATACTGTAAAGTTTGGACTTAACTAAATGAATACCAGAACATACAGTGCAAATAGTGTATTTATTTAGAAGGTAACTTACAGAACTGATACTGATGGAAGGTGGAGTACAAATCTGCCAAACAGATTGGCACAGCGGGATTTTATACTAAGTTATTGGAGGTCATTCAAGGAGGGGAAAGTTTAAGATCCGGGAGAGAATAATTTGCACTTGTAAAGTTTATAACACCTTTTATGATTAATGCTATGATTGTTGCTACGCTTTCAAGAATGCTTTTAAGATAGAAAGAGAGATATGAATATGATAGAAAGGGGAGATATGAATATGATTATTGATACGTTTTTAGGAATGCTTTTAAGATTGAAAGAAGAGATATGAATATGATTATTGCTATGCTTTTAAGAATGTTTTAAAATAAAGCTTAAAGAAATTAAAAGAGGAATATTACAATTCCTTCCCCTTTATGGAAAAAGGAATTATTCCTATAATTCTAAGAGTTCTACAGAAGACCTTACTTTACAAATTTACCAAAACCAAAAACTAATGCATAATTAAATGCAAAGAAAATGAATGCATAATTAAATGCAAAGAAAAGTTGTATGCTTCCCTTCCCTCCTATGGTGAGAAGATTCACCCATAGGCCTAGGCTTAATGTAGCAAATACATGTGAAAAGGAATATAACGTGCTGCAAAATAGCAGCTGCTGTAGGGAGGGAAAATGTGCAAGATTTTGTAAGCAGTACAAATGTAGGTTTATACTAACAAATTCAAACCAAAACGACACTTTCGAATAATGGGAATTAAATCCCAGCAAGTGGGAAATTTGATGATTTTGGTCATGAGCCCGCTACCGGCTATGACTTTCTTATTGGGATTGCGACAAGTCCCTTGAAACTTACGAAATATTCGTCGAAAGAGGGGAATGTGAAGGAAAATAATTCGAGAAAGGTATAGTTTGTTGCCCATCGCTTGTAAAGAAGCGAATTTCTTGACAACAAAATAAGGAAAAGAGAAGAAGAAGAATGAAAGGGGTAAACACGGAATATTGCTATTTCGTGTTTGTTACTTCGTAATGTGGTACACAACATTTTTTTTAAAGGCATCCAAAAAAAAGGCTAGCTGCCAAGGTAGATTACACACATTTATCCGCTAATACAGCGGTCGAAAACGACCTCATAGCTACGGGCTGTGAGTTTAAATGGAGAATCTTAAAATGCCAGAAATAGTGAATTCGAGAAACTTACTAACAGATACATTAGTTGCGGCAGGGGTTTTAACGTCATTGTAGAAACCTTCAATGGATTCGGACTATCCGAAGTCCGGGGCATATGCCAGCATCGGTGGCTGGTTTGGTCAAGACCATGTTCTAAGCACAGGCCATAAGCATGGCGGAATTTATGATTGGAGAAGAATGTGTCATAACCGAATAAGGGTTCATGATAAAAATAAGGAAATATGGAAGAGAGAAAAGGGGAACAAAAAAAATATTGAATAAAAAACTTATTCTTCGGTCATTTCTGCTGATAATGCGTGGCAGCGGTTTAGCGCGTCACGGATCATGCCGTCGCACTTATTCTTGTCGTTGCCTTGGAGTTGTGATGGTAAGGAGTTTTTTCTTACCTCCTCTAACCATTCTATGTTTTCTTGAAATTCCTCCAGCTTAGACTTCTTGAGGAGTTGTTTCCCTTTGGAGGAATTCCGAAGGTTGCTAGTCTCGATGAATGCTAGTCCACGCTGGCTCCATTTCTGCCGAAACTGGAGTGACTTGCGTTGCTCCGCCGTGCCAGATGTACTTGGCACGGAGCAATCACTAGTTGATAAGGGATGGTCACTTGTTGCACAGGCAGTGGGTAATTTGTTACTGGTGATATCCGGTGGTGAATCATTCTCTTGCGTTGCAGTACTCGGGGCCACCGTTTGGTCACTTCGTCGTATTATGATGGTTGTTGCCGATTTTTTGTCCACACAAGCGCAGCACTTAGATGAAAGATGGCACTGCACTTGTTCAATGTTTAGCTGTTCCGTATCAAGTGACTTCACTAGTCGACGTACGAACCAATCAGTTGGTAAATCGACTTGATAGTCTATTTTTCCCACTTGAAATTTGAAGTTCAACTTGTTAAGGGCGTCCCTGCCAATTAACAAATCGGCTGTTAAGTCTACGACACTAATGCGAACACAGATACTTCCATAAATCCTGTAGAAATTGTAACAATTGCGCGACCCAACGCCGCGTGTGTTGTTCCGTGTATCACGTCTGCGTACATCTGGTCCTGCGGCACTATGAGAAGTTTCAGGCGTCGTGCAAATTCTGTTGAAACCATTGAAATTGGCCAACTAGCACCCACTAAGGCGTCAACAGGGAAGCCTTGGCAACGGACAGGAATAGTGATGGCAAATGGAGACATGTTAAGGGTTTTTGTGTAGAAGAACGACTGAAGTTGGATGCTCAGTTGTAACTTTTAAATATAGCGGCACTCGGCAGGGCGTATTTTCTCTTGCTTGATGGGATGTACATAGATATACAGCTGTCGTACAGCATTCGGCTGGCTAAGATCTTCTGATATTATATCGAGTCCAAAAAATCGGTCGTATTGGCCCGAAGCCAAATCGCATGTCCGAGGGTAAAAGGTTTTAAGACATGCACTTAGTTGAGAACTTTCATACGAAGAGTCCTTTGTTGCGCGTTATAGCTGGGGGCTATTATAACCTTTCAAGGTCAATACTCCGACTGTCTATTCATAGAGTTAGTCGACATCCACTTGTTCAAGAGGTACATACGAAATGGGAAGAAGAAAGTATTTGGTTCCTTTTAGTGGACAGAAAAAAGTGTATAGAAGAAAATCATATAGGATTATTTAAAATTTATTAGTGAATATGTTGTGAAATGTGTTTTTCTTTTTTTTTTAACCTTTTTTTCGGTTTTTTTTTCATTAGAATATTATGTTTAATTGAATTTGGTTGTTTTTATAGTTTTTTTTTATAGTATTTTGTTTATTTTGTAAATTTATTATGTTTGATAAATTTAATAAACCGGGGATATTAGGCTATGTAAAAGAGAGAATTTTTTTTTTTTTTAAATTTTTGGGGTGACACGGGCATAGGTCTTCCCATACAAGACCTTTGCCCACAACATAAGAACAGTGATTATGTGAGTGAATAACATTTTCCGTCGGAGGTGCACTAGGCTTACTAGTAGAAGGTAAAACTATTATGGGTTGGGTGGTTAACATAGGCGTTGCAGCCTCCATTTCTACTTCGTTATTTTTATACTGTCTTCTTTTTTCTCTTACTTGTTGAATTAATCTCGGAAAGGGGTTCAAAGCTATAAATATTCGTAGGCAAATCAGGAAGAATACAAAACCAATAACACATAGTACCATGATTTTAAGATAGTCTATCCAGGAAAACATGTGAGAGATATTATTACTTTGAGATTCGGATACTATTACAGTGGAAAAAGAGTTGGAATTTGTATCTTGTATCCGACCCATTAAATCGTTTAATACATTTAACTGTTCTAGATCACTTGACTCGTGAGAGGGATGGGCTTTTAAAGAAAAATCAAAATCATTTAACGGGATTTCATCAAATTCAGCTACTAATTCTAAATTTGTTGTATGCAAATTTGGAGTTTGCTCTACCCAATCATGCTTTTCATTACTATGTTCCCAAATATAAGGTTTTCCATTTATATTTACCAAATGAGATTGCCAAAAACAGTTTGAAAATGGATGAATAGACCATCCATCCATGCCTATTGTGCAATTCTCATTATTATAAAAGAAATACGGTTGAAAACCGCAACTTGTTTCTATTGCTGTAACATTTGTTCGTTGTTCCTTACATTGTTGCAGCAGTAGAGTTTGTCCAAAACCTTGCATCAAGCGAGAACACACAGGCATTTGTAGTGTTGTCGCTGCTAGTAGGCCATTGCCTTGAGCCAAAAGTATGGCTTGGTTACGTTCTAGGACCGAAACTTCACAATAAACCTTCCGAATTTCTTCGGCTAATTTATTTTCATGCTCGGTCTGAATTTCTTGTTTATATTGACTGTGTAAATTTACTATTAGTTTTTTGAAATCATCTGAGAGGAGTTTAATTTTGTCATCAAATTCCTCAGGTTGTTTAATGGCTTTTGGTGGTGATATGAATTCAATGGCTTGGGCTTTTCCCGACGGTAAAGCGGGAAAACTAGGCCTAACTGTAGTGGTTGTAGTTGTAGTTGACGTTGTGGTTGTAGTTGAGGTTGAGCTTGGGCGTGGAGCGGGCAAAGGAAATTGGTCTATAGTAGTAGTAGCTCCCTGTTGTAGCGCTCGTTTTGATAAATTTGATAAAGGTAAATCGGTTCCCAAATTCACATTACTTTGCATTTCTATGATTTGGCCCAGTGTAAGTATTGGCATGTCGTCTGATTCTAATAATAACGGGTTATAAAACTCAAATTTCCATTGTTGGGCTTCTATATTTTCAATACACTTTCCTGTTTTAACTTGTCCTTTGTCGTTGAAAAGACATTTTCTAGATTCTATTTCAAAATATTGTCCTGATTGTTTAATTTTTCCAAATTGTTTACTTCCCGTGTTACAGCATAGCGGTGGAGCGGCCTACATGTAAGCAAAGGTCCGTGTTATATTTTCTTATTGTGTAATCTATTAAAAATTCAAAATTTTGATCTACTGCTGGAGATTTGCACGATTCAACAGTTATTTGTCTGCTCGTGCCGACACTTGTAAGACATTTTCTATGCTTGCCTCTACCATTACTAAATGATCCCCAATTAAACGTTTGGTTTAATCTAGCAATCATGTCGGATGAGACGGTGGTGAGTGGACTACCTTTTAATTCCTGTCTTACATATTTTAAGTCCTCAATTGTTAACGGGGGATTGTTTTCAACGATTTCAGGGTTCAAGTTAATTTCACCGAACGACCATGTTTGACTACTCGGGTTGGAGGTTCCGTTACATTCATACAAGGTCACACGATTATTATTCATTTCTGTTAAACATAAAAGAAAATGTTCCTCTATAATATGAAAATTTTCTTTATCTACTACCCATCGAGAGGTTGTACGCGAGCATTGCTCTAATGTTATATAAGAAATATTGTGCGCAGTCATGCAAATATTAGTTCTCTGTCGACGTATCGATTGGTCGACCATATGTTCAAAACCTTGATAAGTTTCATCCTTTCTTTCGGCCTCCTCTATAAGTGGCATAAGTTTCAATTCCTGCTCTAAGTCAAACGCGGTTAAATAAAGTTGATCAGGGGCGAGTGATCTTACATTTCCCCATGCGTATGATAGGCTATATAATCGTCTATTTTCTTCTAAAGCTAATTGGTTTAAGCGGTCTCTCTCTAAGTCTTCTTCAGTGTTTCGTTTAGACCTATTAGGGCGTAAATGCTCTTCCATATGTATGTGGATGAATGTATCAGGTAGGCCTAGAATAGAGAATCCTTTTAATTCGGGGCAAATGTTGGTTCGATTGTTATCAAATAAAATTTCAATTTGTCTCTCGTTGTCTAAAATTCTTCCTTTCCCTTTCGATTTTAAAATTGTAAATTCCCCGGTACCACGCAATAGTGTTTGCGTATCGCAGCTGTTATTTTTGACCTGTGGTGCGTTCCAAACTACTGTATTATGATTAAATGTTAATTTCCCTGCATCAATGCTAATATTATAATGATATCCAAAAGGAGACCTAATCGGTGCATCGGGTGTATCTTGAGAAATAGTAATTTCCTCAGCTAGACAATTCAAAGTGGCATATTCTTTAATAGCGTACCACTTTCCGTCACCCGTCGGTTCTGCCGAAAAACTATAAGTATGGCCGCTTTTAACGATGGTATTCCCTCCACATTTTAAATTATGAACCATGTTCCAACAATCTGCTGCTTCTACGTGTTTTGAATCGGTTAGATATACCGTATCAAAAGAACCTACCCAAAATGATCCGGTAATTCGCTTGGTCTTTACCCATTGAGAACATGTGTAGGCCTTCCATGTTAGCGTCGGCTTTAGTTTGGTTGTTATGGAATAACTTTTTATCGGGGCAACGCTGTGCTCAGCATTGTTTGTTTTACAGTAATATGGGTCTTTAATGTCAAGTATTCCTTTGGTAGTCGGTTTTGAACAGTCACAAACAGATATATAAAGAGGGTTAATTGGTAAAAAATAAAGGATTACGCATAGCGCCAGGAAGGTGTCGTGTGGACGCGCCATCTATACAAAACAAGATATTTTGTTTCGTTTTTAATATCGTTTAGTACGATGAGTTGTTGGACGTAAGTTGTATCTATTTGTCATTTGTTCTGTAGGGATGGTGCGGGAAGGGGTTAAAGTTTGTGAAGTCGCACTGGTTGGGGAGTTGTTAAAAAATTGAACGTTAATTTCGTTAGAGGGCACATTGCCTTTGAAAGAAGAATTGTCGTGACTGCGTAAAACTCGAATAGGATTCGACAATTTTGACCTCATCTGTTTGTCAAATCGATTAGTGTTTTTAACTAGAGGCCGTTGTACGGAACTACGTGTAGACCTTATAGTTTTTGTGGTAGGCCTAATGGTTTCAGTAGTAGGCTTAACTATTTTAGGCGGGCGTCCTCTCTTTCTTTTTGGTGGACACGAAAGTAGGTCAGTGGATCTCACTTTCGTAGCGCGAGTCTTTGTCTCGGGTATTGCCCTCGGCGATGCTTTCACTTTCATTTTTTGTGGGGCAATGAACTCTGAGGCGGCGGATGGGTCTGACGATTCAACCGCGCTGTTGTTATAATGTACAATTTTTGTTCGAGGTAAATACTTTTTAAGCCTATTTACATGCACAATTTGTTTTAACAATTGTCTTTTATCTGTTATATGTAAGCGAAGGATTTCATAATTTAAACTTGATAATAATTTGATTATTCGAAAAGGACCTTCCCATTTATTATTAAATTTCCCAGCTGCTGAAGGCAATTTCAATAAGACCAAATCATTTAATTGAAATGTGGTAGTTTTTGAGCCTTCATCATAGTATGTTTTTTGTTTTGTCTGAGCTTTTTGAAGGTGTTCTCTAGCTAGTTCCAAAGCTCTTTGCCATTGTTGTTTATAGGCTTTACTAGTGTCTTCTTCATAACGATATCGTCTATCAATATTGATTTCATTAGGCAATAATGGTTGACGTCCATAAAATAAATAAAATGGACAATTTTGAATACTGGATTGTACGGCTGAATTATAAGCAAGTGTAACAAATGGTAAATACATATCCCATTTTTCTGGTTCTTCGTTAACATAACATGCCAACATATCACATAACGTACGATTAAATCGTTCTACTAATCCATCTGTTTGTGGATGATAACTGGTTGTTTTCATTTGTTTAATTTGAAACAATGTGCATATTTCGTTAACTAATTTCGATAGAAAATTACTTCCTTGATCTGTTAAAACTTGTTCCGGTGCGCCATATTTAGTGATTATTTTATCAATAAAATGCCTGGCTACAGTTCGAGCGGTTTGATTTTTCATTGGTATGGTGAAAACAAACCTACTTGCGTAATCAGATAACACAAGTATATATTTACTGCCATTTCTACTTTCCTGAACTGGTCCCACTATATCCATTGCTATTTTCTCCCAGACTCTGTCTACGAGGGGCATTGGTTTTAGTGGTGCCTTACTGGCGCCATAAGATTTGCGACGTGCAGAAATCAAACAACTGTTGATATAATTTGTAACGTCTTCTCTTAGTTTAGGCCAAGTAAATTGTTTCTGAACTCGTGCCATAGATTTTTCTATACCTAATTGTCCCGCTAACATATGGTCATGATTTAGTTTCATTACTTCTGTTTTCTTTGATTCCGGTACGACTAGTCTTCCATGTTTATCTATTAGTTCCATATTATCGTTTAATTTAAAATTCTTTTCAGTTTCTAATTCTTTTGATTCAAGGGATTCTATTATCTTTTTGCAGTACTCATCATTTCTTTGTGCTTCTGCCCATTCGTTATGGTACTTGGGAATAATGGTAGCAATTAAAGGCTTCGGGGTACGGCTAAGACAATCTGCGTTCTGATTGAGTTTGCAGGCGCGATAACCAATTTTGATATCATATTCCTGAATTTTTAGTGCCCACCTGGCCAGTCGGCCAGCTGGTTCTGATTTACTCATCAACCACTCTAAGGGTCGGTGATCTGTAACTACTGTGAATTGTCTACCATACAAATAAGGTTTGAAGACATTAATCGCGTGTATAATCGCATACGCTTCTTTTTCTGTCGTTGACCATTTAGCTTCTCGGTCATTCAAATGTTTTGATGTGTACGCTATTACGATTTCGTGGTCGTCTTGTCCCTTTCCGGGCGCTGAGTAGGGTGGAGTTTGCTTCTGATCTAGCACTGCCCCTATCCCATACCCCGAGGCATCCGTATAAATGATGAATTCGCGCGAGAAGTTCGGATAGCCTAAAATGGGTTTTGAGACAAGGCAGTTTTTGATGCAAGCAAAGGCGTCCCTTTGATCATCCCCCCATATCCATGGTTCATTTTTCCTTGTGAGTTTCGTTAATGGATGAGCTTTCTCAGCAAAAGCTCGAATAAACTTACGGTAATAGCTGGCTAGTCCAAGAAACGAGCTAAGTTCTTTAGCATTTTTTGGTTCAGGGTAGTTGACAATAGACCCGATCTTTGCACTATTAGGTGCAACACCGTCGCGGGATACTACGTGGCCCAAAAAGTCTATTTTTTCTTTGAAAAATTCGCATTTCTTTAGTTTTAATTTTAATCCTGCTTCGGCCAATATTTTAAATACTGCTTCTAAATGTTTTATGTGATCTTCTAGGGTTTTACTAAATACAATAATATCGTCAAGGTACACTAAAGCACATTCATAAAGAACGGGTTTCATAATCTTGTTCATCAACCGCTGGAAAGTTCCAGGGGCATTTGTTAATCCAAAAGGCATACGGTTAAATTCGTACTGACCATATTCGCAAATGAAAGCGGTCTTGTGCTTATCTGTCTCTTCTATTTCAATTTGCCAATATCCACTGAAAAGATCTAAAGTGGAAAAATATTTTGCTCCGTACAGGGCATCGATGGTATCATCGATCCGTGGGAGTGGATACCTATCCTTTATGGTTGCTTTGTTTAGTTGACGATAATCGATACAAAAACGCATTTCGCCTCCTTTCTTCGGAACCATTACTACTGGGGCCGCGTATGGACTTGTACTTTCTCTTATAATATTATGAGTTTCCATTTCTTACATTTGGGTTTTAACTATAATTTTTAATGCTTCTGGGGTTCTACGAAGTGGAAGGTTGATTGGGTTACTTGATCCAGTATTAATGCTATGTTTAACTGCGGTTGCCATTCCTAGTTCTGACATCTTTTCAGCAAATAGCTTACTGTGGCGTGAAATAAGTTGTCGTACCTCAGACAAATGCTCTTCCGGGATTTGAGGAAAATTGAAACGATTGTCAGGTTCTACCTTAATACTATACATAGGGTATTCAGGCAGGTTTATGATGATATCGTCCTCACTGCCTTTAATCAGTAGGCGTCTATTTTGAGGGTCAACTGCTACACCATGTTGTGTAAGGAAATCAATTCCTAAAATGCAGCCTTCATTAAGATTTTCCAACACATAAAATGTGTGCTTATATTCATGTTTGCCTGAAAGTTCGATCGATAGCTCATATAAGCCTTTTGATTTGATAGTTTCTCCAGATACCGTTTTGAAAATTAATGACAGGAAATTTTCCTTTTCGCTAATCCTATTACTTGGGAGTTGTGTTAGTAATTCTAATGATATGAAGCTCGCTGCTGCTCCAGTATCTACTAATGCTTGAGTATTAATGGAGAATATAGAAATTGGTATACGCATAAGAGGAATAATAAGTTTGTTAGGGTTGTTGTTAAGGTTATTGATATGTACATCATTATTTTTATTTGATTTTTTCTTTAATTTCTTGGTTGGAACGGTCGGCGTTCCATCCTTGTTCGACATTCTCTAGCTATATGTCCTTTATATCCACACTTATAACAAGTTACAGGTCTGGGGTTATTAAAACGAGCACGAGAAGTCTGTTGTGGGTCTATCGATGGTCGACTATATGAATTCAAGTTTGGTGTATTATACTGAGATTGGTATGTGTTTCTCGAAGGTGTATATTTCTCAGGTCGATTGGGACCTTGGCTATTATGTGTCGGAAAAGTTGGAGGTTGGTTTGCAGAGTGCGCTAAAGCTGCGGGTGCAACTTGCCTATTGAACGATTGTTCTGGGGTTCGGAAAGTACGTGAGGGGCTCTGATTTCTACGAAAATCTCGATTTCTTCTAAAACGATCAAGACTAGCGTCTCTGCTTCTGGAAAAATTGTTTCTGGTACCTTGTGAATTAGAAAAGCTGGCGCTTCGGTTTCTAGGTGTGGATGGTCGGAATTGAACGCGACTGTCGGATCGGCTGGATCTTCGATCGTCCGATAGTGACCGACGTGGAGTATAATGGTCTGCTACCGCAATAATGCAGGGTTCCTTTTTTAGTCTCTCCTGTGAAGTTGTAGGATTCTTAGAAATTTCTTCGAATTTATTCCACAGCATCATCATGTCAGTGGCTGTTAAACTTTCTTTACGAGACATTGCAGCTACCATTGCTGTCCTTCCTCTGTCATCTGATGTCAAGTCCTTGTTAATTACGACTGCCTCGGCAGTATAAGCAATGTCACATAATTGTTCGTACGTATCGTCTCGGGACATTCGGGGGTATACTTCTTCTCTAATTTTTGGTAATAGTCCCTTTATAAGGATCTTTTTCTTTGAGGCATTACGAAGTTTTCTTATATCTTCATGGAGTTCTTTTTCTCCTTGGGAAGTGGTAGCGGTTATAGGCTTTTCTTTTCCGTGTATACTATCGTAAAGATTATCTAACTTAGCTACAAACGCTCTTGTTCGTTGCTCTGGTTTTTGTTTCAACGACTGAAGTTTGTTTCGTAGCTTATCGAGATCAGCTTCATCTCGAAATCTCGCAATGAAATCTGTTCTCCATTCCTCAAAATCGATATTATTTCCCTTTGTTTCAATATATGTGGTGTGCCATTCAAGCGCTTCACCACCTAATCGGTCAGAAAAGAATCTAATCTTTTGAGCATCGTCCCAGCTATTATTTCTTGCAACTCGTTCAGCTTCTTTAAGCCAATCGGTTACTAATTTATCAGTGCTTTTACCTTTAAATATTGGAATAGATTTTTTATCTTTTCTAGAGAAGAGTTCTCCTAGGTGCTTAACAAGAGGGGTTACGATGTCTGGCGGAGCCATTTGGGAACTATCGGAAACAGAAGAGTCCGGTTCGGATGAATCGGATCGTGCAAATGAAAAGGTTGTTGTATCGTTAGGATTCAGTCTTCTCCTAGGGGTTTTAGGTGAAGGATGACGCGTACGGGTATCTAGCTTATTTGTTAAATCCTTTATCTCACTACGTAGGGTATCTATGTAAGCGTTCAGATGGATTATCTGATCGTCTGACTGGTTATTGGTTGTCGTTAATTGGTCTACCTTCTGGTTGAGGGAACGGACTTGGGACTCTAAATTGTTTTTGGAATCAGATGTTTGTGAATGTAATATATTAAGTTGGGCGAGGTCGTCGGTTAATTGCCGTATTATATCTTTTGAAGTGTATTCTTTCGTTTCAAGTTCTATATTTTTCGTAGAAATCTGATCAAGTTGGCTTTTTAAGGCGTCTACGTTATCTGAAAGGTCACGGATCTGTTCGTCCTTTTTATCTAACTGTTCGTTTAAATTAACGATTGATGTCTGTAGTTGTTTATTCTGATCTGAATTAATTTCAACTAGTTCGTGATGTAAAGTTTGGTTAGATGCTTCCAAAGAAGTGTTATGTGCTGTAGTATTATTAAGTTTAGTTTGAAGCTGGGAGACTTCAAATTTCAAGTTTTCGTTCTCAGTTTCTAACGTCTGTTCCGCTGTTTTAAACTGGAATTCCTTATCCGTGAATACTTTTTCGCGATGCTGCAAGGCGTTATTCTTTTCTACTAGTTGTTGTTTGGTTTCTCTCAATTCAAGCCCTAAGGTTTTTTCGACTTCTTTTTGTTCTAGAAGTGCTTTCCTACTATCTCTTAGTTGGTTGGCTAATACTGCTTTTTCGTCTTTAAGAAGATTTTGGGTTTTTGTTGTAGTATCTAATTCGTCTTTTTGATTTTTAAGCTGTTCTTTTAACTGTAATATGTAGGCATGGGCTTTTGCAAGTTTATTATTAGTTTCTTCTCCTTCGGTTATCAGGCGCTGGTTTTCTGCCTGGCTTTCTGCTGTTATTAGGTCGGTATAGTCTTTACTCTGAACAAGGCTACGTTTTAAGGCTTCAACTTCAGTTATCAATTCACTCTGGGTGGCTTTATATATATCGATCTCTCCCGTGAGTGTAAGAACTGTTTGTTGAGCTCCTGCAAGAGGTCTAGAAAGAGCGGTGGTTACTCTATCTACTCTTTTGCCAGATAATTTCTTTACGCGTGTTAATTCCTTCTTCAATATGCCTACTTTTATTCTAGACCTTGCGTGTTGAGATATGGCTTCTTTCTCTAGGAGTAGTAAAACGTTATGTCGGAATTCTGATTGTTTTCCGTGTACGATAGTTAACTGTTGGATCAAAGTACTAACCAAGACGTCGGTTCCACCAATACTAAGTATATACTCACGAAGCTGTTTTCTAATTGTGCTGAGATATTGTAGCGATAGTGGTGTAGCTTACAGTGTATGTCATGTCCGGTTGCGTCATGAGACTGGCCTTTATAAGCGGCGCGGCTCTGGCGGGAATGCCTAGTTCTTCTTGTACTCGTGTCAGAGTCAGTTAATACAAATCGTCTTCCCGTCTTCCCGTTACATGGTGGAGATTAGCAGCCCCTTTCGGTAAGTCCACAATTCGCAAACAAGTTACACGGTCGTGTGTTGTGGGCGCCGTTCGGGAGTGATCAGAACAAAGGCGGGGGTAGATGAGCAAGGCACCGACGAGGTCAAGCAGAAGGATCTTGGGGCTAGACGCATCTCCAGGTGAGGTACAGCCAAGCACCCGAAGAGCAAGGTTGGGACCAGGAAGAGGAGAGGAAGCGGAAAGAAACCCGGGAACAGGGGTTTCGGCAGGAAGGAGTCGGGCACAGACTCTGGAAGAAGGGGGTCCCGGGGCAGAAACTCCAGCCCAAGGGAGTTCGGAAGCGGGGATTCCGGCGGCACAGTTGGCGGAAGAGGCGTCGGGTGGGCAACACCTAACACCAGCCGTGGCGGAGAAGAGGGAAGAAGCGAAAGGGGCAAAGAAGAAGTGTGGGTTCCTCGAGAGACTCGTCCGGGAGAAGAACCGGGACAGCGGCTTCGGAGAGGGGAGCGGGACGTCGGGGAGACACCGCAGCGAGCTTCTAGAAGTGATTCGACAAGCCGAGGAAGAGGGAACGCAAAACGACAGGAGAAGGGTAATCCAGGTGGGAGGAGAGACACAGCGGCGTGAAACCGACGAAGAACAGAAGCAGACACCGGCGGACACAGAAAGGCGGGAGTCGGAGGCGTCATTGCAGTGGGATTTCAGCGACCTGACCGGGAGTGCGGAGAGCGTCCAAAAGGAATCGGAGGCAGACCTACTCCAGGGACTCGGGTTCTCGGATTCAGAAGACAACCGGTCGGAAGAAGAAAGACACGGAACAAGCAAACAGACGGAGAGCGTGGGGCAAGATTTTGAGGGGAGAACTTCGCCCGGTCCGACGAGGAACGTTTCGCCCTTTTCGACTCGGAGCACCACCCCCGACTCGAGACGGAGCGTCTCGCTTGGTTCGGCGAGAAGCGCGTCACCTAGCCCATCAAGAAGCCAATCTCCAAAGTCGGGGAGGAACACAGGTTCCAGTCTAGGGAGAAGCGGGCCAACGAGTTCACCAGGGAGTCAGGCGTCTAACTGGGGGAGGGGCACATCGCCCAGCCCATCAAGAAGCACATCGTCTAGCTCGGCGAGAAGCACATCAACTAGCCCGTCGAGAAGCCGGTCGTCCAGCGCAGCCAGCTCAACGGGGAACATGGCGCGCGCCCAACTTAAATTCAAAGCTCCCCCAGTCTTTACGGGAAAGTTGGGGGAGGATGCTGTAGATTGGCTGGAGAGGTACGAGTCGACGGGGGCCTACAACCGCTGGACAAACGACGATTTACGGGAGAACTTCGGGATGTACCTGGAGGGCACAGCCAGGAAGTGGTTCCTGTGCCTGACAGCGCCGGATGAGTGGCGGGACACTCCACCTCAGGCGGCCCAGGGCAATAATCCGGCGGTAGCAGGGGTAAGAGGGCTGAGGAGTGTGTTCCTACGGGAGTTCCAGCAGGGGAACTACGGTCGGTACCAGGAGTCGAAATTACGAAATCGCAAACAAGGGTTGGACGAACCAGCCCTCGAATATTACTACGACGTGATCGACCTCTGTCGACTAACGGATCCGAGGATGAGCGAGGGGGCGAAACTGGACTACCTGTTTAGGGGTCTGAAACCGACGCTGCTAGAAAAAATATGGATCAAGAAGCCACAGACTTGCAAGGAATTCTTAGAAGAAATCAAGCTGCACACGGAGGCGGCGGAGTTGGCGAACCAGAGAGAATGGTCCGTGGCGATGCTGGGGACGGAGGGTCTGAAGAAAGAAGAGAAGAAGGTGGTGACGTTTGACCTGGAGGAGACGGACAGCACGGCGACCGGACCGGCGAAAGGGGGTGGCCGAGGGGACCCGACGACCGAGTTCGTGAAAATCTTGGAAAAACTGCAGGCGGACATGGAGGAGCTAAAGGCGAGGGGCCGGGGGAAAGCGAAGACGCCTTTCAACACGGGCAGGACACCAGACGGTAAGCCGATCTGCTATAACTGCTCGAAGACAGGCCACATCAGACGAAATTGCCCGGATAAAGAAAAGGGGGAGTCGGAATCCGGGAAGGAACCCGACACACAGGCGAGAGGCAAATCACCGACGGTGGGGAGCATACGATCCGGGGAAGAAGAGGACAATATTCCATTACTTTCCATCGACGTAGCGCGCCTTATCACGCAGGACGTGAAATTGGGAGACGCGTGGGTAACGGCTGTCATAGACACAGGGGCGGTCGTGTCGGTTATCGATCCGGAGTTGGCGAGAGAACTGGACCTCAAGATTACAGCCTGGCATGGACCGTCTGTGGTGATGGTAAACGGCGAGAAAGCGCCACCAGTAGGGGCCGTCGAACTGCACATCGAGCACTCGGGAATACGCGTCGAAGGAAGGGCCCTGGCACTGAGAATGAACGGGATCAGGCTGCTATTGGGAAACGACATCCTCAAGAAATTCAAGAGGTTGGAGATCAAATACGAAGAAGGAAGGCCAAGACTGCTGCTAGGGGAGCTGCCCGTGGGAACCGTGGACTTCCAGGAAACGTCGTCGACAGAGCGACTGGTGGCAAGAGAAGGGAAATTGATCCCACCGCGATCAATGACTTCGGTGGAGGTCAACCCGACGCGGCCAGGCCCGGACGGAGCCAAAAAGATGATCGAGCCGTCGGCACACTTAGCAGGGAAAGAGGGACTGACGGCAGGTAAAACCTTGGTGAAGGGGGATGTACCGATCTACCGCGTGCTGATGGTGAACCTCACGGAGGAAAGCAAGTTCATCCGCGCCGGAACGGTCATTGGGTCGGTCGAGGAGGTGGATCCGGAAGTGGTGACGTTGGATGACGAGCAGGAAGTGCCAGAGACAATGGGGTCGGACATTCTGGGAGGGGGAGAGACATCGGGCGACGGGGAAAAGAAGATGGACTTCTCAGCACGGATCGGGGACGCCCTAGACGGGGAGGGCAAAGAGAGTCTGCGATTACTACTGGAAGAGTTCCGCCATTGCTTCGCAAAGGAGGGGGAGGAGTTGGGAAGGTGTAACGCCGCGGAGCACCAGGTGGTGACAGGGGATGCTCTCCCCATTCACCAACCCTTGAGAGGGAGCGCTTGGAAGGAAAGAACGATAATCCAAGAACAGGTGGAGGAAATGCTTAGACGAGGGATCATAGATCCGTCCGCCAGCCCTTGGTCATCACCAGTAGTCCTGGTGAAGAAAAAGGATGGCCAGTGGCGGTTCTGTGTAGACTATCGGCGGTTAAACGAGGTGACGAGGAAGGACGTGTACCCACTACCCCGGATAGAGGAGACATTGGCAAGATTGGATGGAGCGACCATCTTCAGTATCATGGACCTGGAGAGTGGGTATTGGCAGATACCCTTGAAGAAAGAAGACAGACTGAAAACAGCGTTCAGTACAGCAGACGGGCTATACAACTTCGTCGTTATGCCATTCGGCCTCTGCTCGGCACCAAGTACCTTCCAGAGGATGATGGATGTAGTGCTGGGGGGACTTCGCTGGACGACCTGCCTGGTGTACTTAGACGACGTCATCGTATACGCACACGACCAAGAGCAACATCTCCAACGACTGCGGAACGTGCTGGAGGCGCTGGAAAAAGCAAATTTGAAGCTCAAACTGAGCAAATGTCGCTTCGGGGAGAGGGAATTGAGAGCCTTAGGGCACCTGGTTAGTGGGGAGGGGATCAGCCCGGACCCTGAAAAAGTGAGGGCGGTTCAGGCATTTCCCACACCACCCGAGAATGCTCGAACCTTGGAGAAAGTAAGACTAATTCGGAGCTTCGTTGGCCTATGCTCCTACTATCGGAGATTCGTTGACCGGTTTGCCCAGCGAGCGAAGCCCCTGACCGATCTGACTCACGAGAAGACAGTTTTCTACTGGGGACCGTTGCAGCAAGCCAGCTTCGACGATCTGAAAGAGGCCCTAGTGGCGGCTACGAGACTGTCGTACCCGGACCACAACGAGCCGTTCGAGATCCACCCGGATGCCTGCGGATATGGAGTGGGGGCCGTACTGGTGCAGAGAAAGGAGGGTGTTGAAAGGCCAATTGCGTTTGCGAGCAGGTTGTTAACTGCGTGCGAACGGAATTACTCAATTACGGACAAAGAGTGCCTGGCCCTAGTGTGGGCCGTGAAGAAGTTCCGCTGCTACGTCTGGTGGTGCCCAATTAGGGTGGTCACGGATCATCACGCGTTGTGTTACCTGATGTCAAAACAGGAATTGGCGGGGAGGCTGGCGAGGTGGGCGGCCGTACTACAGGAACACGACATCCGCATCATCCACAAGAACGGAAAGCTACATGAGGACGCGGACGCGTTGTCTCGGTACCCAGTCGGGGAGTCAGCGGAATTCGACGGAGACGTTCCGTGGCTAGTCAACATGATCTTGCAGGACAACGACGAGGATATCGGAAAAGAACAGAGGGAGACGTGGGGATACGTTTTTGATAGTCTGGAAGGAGGGGGAGAATCGCGGCGGTACGAGTTGGTGGACGGGAGGCTGTATTATCGGGTGCTGACGGAGGACGGGGTGCGGAGGAAACTCTGCGTGCCCATCGGAAGGCGGGAGGAAATACTGAAAGCCTGTCACGACGACATCAGCGCGGGCCACCTGGGGCAGACCCGGACTTATGACAAGGTCAGCGCCCGGTACTATTGGAAGGGCATGTCAACAGACGTAATGAAGTACGTCCGGAGGTGCGGAGCTTGCCAGGCCCGCAAGGGAGTCTACAAGAGGCTACCGGGATTTCTGGAGGTGTCTCAGGTGGAGCGGCCGTTCGAACGCATTGGCATGGATATTCTGGGACCCTTTCCTCGGGCTAACAGCGGAAACCGGTACATCATTGTCGGAGTGGACTACGTGTCAAAGTGGGCCGAAACGAAAGCAGTGGCGGTGGCGGGAGCAGCGGAAGTGGCCGAGTTCTTTGTCAACAACGTCATCCTAAGGCACGGGGCGCCGAGGAAGCTGTCAACCGATCAGGGGAAGTGCTTCGTAGCAGCGATGATGCAGAAAGTGCTTCAGCTGCTAGAAACGAACCACCTCACTACGACAGCTTACCACCCACAAGCGAACGGCCAGGTGGAGAGGCTGAACCACACATTAGCGGACATGCTGTCCATGTATGTGTCGAAAGACCATAAGGACTGGGATGAAGCTCTCCCGTACGTAACGTTTGCGTACAATACAAGCCGACAGGAGACAACGGGGAGGACGCCATTCTTCCTCGTGCACGGACGGGAGGCGGTGCTGCCCATCGACGCCATAATGGGAGCGGATCCGAACGAGCAGCCGGACGCGGGGAAGGGCGCGGACTACGCAAACTGGATTAGTGAGACGCTGCGGAAGGCCTATCGGGAAGTGGAGGCGAGAACGCAACTGGTGCAAGAAAAACAGAAGGCGTACTACGACGCAGGTAGACGGGCGGCCGATGTTTATGAGGTGGGCGAGCAGGTACTCGTGTACAAGCCGGTACGGAAGGTAGGGAGAGCAGAGAAACTCCTTCATCGTTGGCATGGGCCGTATGAAGTGGTCCGGAGGAACACCCCACTAAACTACGTGGTCCGCTTACCGAGCGCGCGAGCAGGCCAGACGGAGGTTGTGCATGTGGAACGGTTAAAACATTTCGTAGACATGACGGAGCCGCGGCGCGGAGAGGAACAAGCCTCGGTGACGGTGATGGAGCGGGAAGCCCAAGCTACAGAGGAGGGCGCGACCAAACGGAGGACAAAAACCACCCGGGATGGGCAACAAGAAACGGACGAGGTGGCGCAAACCGAAGAACATGGACCGTTTCGGCGCGAAGAAGCGGGAGTGGCAGCGACACCTGGGGAGGAAGGGGGACAGGAAGCGGACGCTGAGACCGAGCAGCAGATGGCGCCGCGCACTCATCCTCGGCGCGGAGAGGACGGGTTAACGACGACACCTGGGGAGGAGCAGGAGCACCGAACGGAGGCGGAGGGCGCTCGGGAGATGGCACCACTCACCGCCCGTCAACGCGGAGAGGCGGGGGTCGCAGCGCCACCGGAGGAGAAGGAGGAGCACCAAACGGAGGCGGAGGGCGCTCAGGAGATGGCAGCGGAACCCGAGGGACGGTACCCACGTCGGCAAAATAGGAGACTGCCAAGCCGTTTTGTGTTGGCGCTCCCGTTCCTCTTGTTCGCCGTCGTCGTCAGCTCAGCAACCGAGATCAAAGTATCAAACGGAGTCATCTTCTCGCTCAAAGGCGAGAGGGCTTTCACCGACTCGGAATGGGTAGTGGTGACAGACATTACTTTTGACCAGCCGGACTCTGTATTTAAAGAATTGGGAGAGTGGTTATCAAGGAAGGCGTATACTGAAGAAATTATCAAACCCAGCGAGTCAAACTCGCCACAGCAGTGGTCTGCGGAGAAAACGTTGACGGTCGGGGCCGCCAGGGTGGGCGAGCCAAACAAATTCCCAGCCCTCTATCAACAACACGTACGGTCCCGAGGTAGGGACTCCCTGAAACGATTGGAATCACTTAAGGTTAGATACAACGAGTTACGGGGAGCAATTCACTCAAGTTCCTCTAAGAATAAACGGGCGATCATCGACGGGGGAGGGAAGGTGCTGAGCTGGTTGTTTGGTGTGTCCACAAATGAGGAGTTGGACAGGGTCAACCGTCGCGTCGAGCGGATGTCCACGGAACAGACACTGATCTCTCATGCACTGGAAGAACACACCTCGCTTATCAACGAGTCGGTCTGGGAAATAAAAGCAAACGCGGATTCGTTACTACGGATGTCGGTCGCCCTCTCCGCACTAGAAAAAGAAATGAGCCGGAACGACTTGCGTATGGGAAACTATTTGAAAGACGTTGAGTATAGCTGGTCGGCAACTCTCAAAGCAGACGAAGCATTTCGGGCCGTGGATCTCGCCATGGATTGGTTGGAGGGGTTCGTCGGGAATCTCGGGGCGGGGCTAGCAACGATCGCGTCGGAGAGGTTACCCCCTGGGCTGTTCCCCCCCGCCCAGCTGCAGTCAGTTCTGATGGACATTAAGAAGAATTTGCCCGCGGGCTGGTCGCTGACTCCCGCGCTGCAAGTCGGGGATCTGTGGAAGGCGTACCAGGACACCCGAGTCGTAGCAGCCGCATTCCAACAAGGGCTGCGGATCTTCTTACATTTTCCCGTGTTCGAGACACAGCTGACCTTCTCGCTCTACGAGCTGACGAATTTGCCGCGGGCAATCATGAACGCTACGATGGCCTCGCGTTTGTGCCCGTTGCCCGATTTTCTCGCGGTAGCATCTGATAGACAAACGTTTGTCGAGCTGTCCGGTGACGAGGCTAAACCTTGCCTCCAGACGGGGAGCTCCATCTGCCCCATTCGACGGGCAATCAGCAGGAAGTACGCGAGGGAATCATGTTCGGTGGCCGTCTTTCTTGAGGATGAGAAAAGAATGGCTCAAGACTGTGTGCCACAGTTGTTGCCTTGGCGGGGCCCGGAGGCTGTTCATCTGGGCTACAGACGATGGGGATTTTCGGCTGCGCGTCCACAAAATGTCGTTATCACCTGTCCCCGGCGAGCTGGAGGTAGCGTGAGCCACTCGCTTAGTCTACCGGCGGTGGGAATTTTTGAGGTCCCCATGTCCTGCACGGCCCAGTCGGATGACTGGATTTTTCAGGCCAGTTTCAGGAAAGACTTGGCAACAGCAGCTGTGACGCGCCCCACGCCTATTCTGCGCGCATTAACACAGGAGGAGACCCCGCGAGAGAGGGTTGGTGACGACCAGCAATTGCCCTCTTCTCTTACCAAGGACATTGAGCGGCGGTTGCAGCGGAACGAGAGGATCAGACTGGGTTCCGTACGGGTTGAGGCAGCGGTACGACACCTGGTGGAGTTTGATAACGACCGGACGTCAGATCTTCGACACGAGGGTCGGTACCCGTACGAGCTACCTGGCCTGTGGGCCTTACTCGTCCTGGGGGTCGGCGTTGGTCTCATTCTCCTTGGGCGGAGGGGGTCGTCCCTCTCCTTGGCGTTGGCGCGGCGGATAAAAGCTTTGGAAGACCGGATGGACGCCCACGAGAGCGACGTCGGTCGGGATGTCGAGGCGGCGTCGGAGCCCGGGAACAACTGAGAATTTGCTGGACCATTGTCATTTTATTTTTTTTTTGCTCGCTTCTCTGATGTATTGATGTTGAGTTGTTTTGTATTTGGTTAATGGTCTGCATGTTTCTTTCTTATGTTGGGTTTTTCTTTTACTACTGTAGTTATGTGTTGTGTCGGGACGACACAATGTCTTATTGGTGGGATGTAGCGATAGTGGTGTAGCTTACAGTGTATGTCATGTCCGGTTGCGTCATGAGACTGGCCTTTATAAGCGGCGCGGCTCTGGCGGGAATGCCTAGTTCTTCTTGTACTCGTGTCAGAGTCAGTTAATACAAATCGTCTTCCCGTCTTCCCGTTACAATATCTTGACCAGGACCAGATTCTCCACTGGCTTCTAATTTTTCTTTTATTGCTGCAAAACCGTATTGATTGAGTGCGTTTAATGTTTGGTTATGAGCAAGTGTTCTTTTTGCAACTAAGTCACTGAATGCTTTATCTGCTTCTCTTGTTTTTGCTTGTTCTGATCTTTCTAAATAATCTTTTTCTATTTTAACGGATTCTTCCCAACATTTGAGGAAATTGCGTCTTAAAGTAACTATATGTTTGGGAAATGGCCCAGTTATTGAAATGTCAAGAAGAGTCTGTTTTATGTTTTCATCTAGTGATTCGGAGGATTGAGAGGTGTCGGATGTTTCAGTTTCAGAACTATCGGTTGAATCTGATGAAACAGGAGAAGATTGGTTTTCAGGGCCAGGATTAAGATTAGGATAGAGTGAAGATTCGGAAGAAGTAGGTAGGGTTGGATAAAGTGTAGGGGATGGGCTGAGAGTTGTCTTATCAGTCACAGAAGGTTCATTAGACATTAGCTTACCTTACTACGGCGAATGGTGAATTGCGAGGTTCTAGGAGCACGCACTAAGTTTCCCGAAGGGATTCTGTACGACATTGTAAAGCACCCTTCGGTTGTGCGAAACACCCAATAGATGGACACCCTCGAAACTAATCAATTAGATACCGCTGAAACGACGCGACCGATTTAAAAGTATCATACTTCAAAAAATTTGGCATATTTTCTTACACTTGAATGGGATATTTGCAAATAGTTTTTTTCCCCTTTGTTAAATGTTAAATAGAGATGTGCGTCGTGATAGGAAAACCTGGCACCATTGTGCTTTCTTTACGACTACAAGATACGATTTACGAACGTTTTCTTAGTTAAAAAGGATATTCACCGATAAACAAGCGTTATGTGGGGAAACTATTAGAACTCTACGGGTTGAGACAAATTAAAATCGGATTCTATATAAAGTTGCCAACGTAAAACGTATCTTGATATTTACAAACGGATGAAAGCGTTGTGGTAGATGAACTGTCGGTGCACTCGGTGCCGTGTTGTTTGATAGACATCATTTAGACGTTTTTTTTTCATTTACGGGTTTTATACAAAAAAACTGTGTAGGGCTAACTGATGCAATTAAATTTAAAATATTTTTTCTAGCATACTCATGGTATGAAAAATAGTGTTCAATAGCTTGACTTTAATTAGTTTATAACTCGCCAACTCGGCAAATAAGCATTACGGCCGAAAATTGTATGCCAAATCCTCTTGCGTTTGGTCTTCTTTAAATAAGAAAACAGAGAGAGAGCTTGATTATTGAAAAAGAGAAACTCGATTCTGCATTTCGGACTAGGACCGATCTAGATGTTTAATCCGCACTTTATATGTAAGGCTACATGCCTTCGTACTTTTCGCGTTACAAGCTCTTCCCTCAATCTTGACACCTCGATCCGATCTCATAACCTCACAAAATAGAAGACATTTCATAGGCAAGAAAACTAGTTGCTATATAGCTAAGTTTCTGTTTCCGAGGAAGCAGATTATACCAACGACGTACCTATAGTCGCCTATAGTCAACTATGTCTCATCAAGATCGAGACGCACCGAGTGATGAATGAATTGAGAGTTTGAAGTAAAGAATTTGACCAAATTAACAAGCATCCGATCCCTTTTCTCTATCTCACCTCTACGTGATGTGACCATATATCAACACGAACTACCGACCTCGTGAAATACGCAGGAAATACGTATCCGCGGTAAACCAAAATACATGCATGCAGCATGCCCTGCTTTAGCGTAGTATATAGCATTAAACCGGAATTCTATCTACTCAGTTTAAAATTCGCCTAACAACATGTAGGCTACCTCGGCGACCCTAGACTATATAGTACAATGATAAAACTTTGAAAAGTTAAATAAATAGGCGCGGCGCATCAATATTCTACATATGCCTTTCATGGCACTTACAACCGAGTACCGAGTTTTGGCTGATTATTAAACGATAGGCTATTTGAAAAAAAGCTAACTAATTTTCTCCGAGAAAGCAGATTACCATATCTAGCTAGTTGCTTGTGTTTAATTAACTCACGTAACCGAAGACTCCACGGTTACCTTTTTTTGAAACGCCAGTTAAATGACCTCGCTTCCGATTGGGTCCTGTACTGGCATGGGCTTTTTATATGAGAAGAAAAGATAGAAAGTATTGCGTAGGCTTCTTTATAGGGGGAAAAAATCAGTTCATAACTCCCCACTTTTGACACTGCTTGGACATCATTGCTCCCGTAAATGAAATTACATTTTCCATGTTTGTAATTATGTCAAGTGTCAGCGTTAAAAAATCTTGGGGCGTCGATCGAACGGATTTCGGTACGTATAACGGAGGATAATTCATTTTTCGAACATTATGTTCATTCACTCCTTCATGCTAGCCCGGGTAAATTTTTTTCGATGTTTTTGGGGAAAAATTCCGAAATCGCCGGGTGATTTCGGAATCGTTTCCCAAAAACACCGAAAAAAATTTGCTCGGGAGGTAGCAAGTAGCATTCACGAATTCGAATGCTAAACCTTTAGTTCGATGAATTCAAAGCGGGGTACATATTTTGGTCTTTAATTGCCTGCAAAATGTCTCTCACACAGACATACAATTATTCTTTTAAGGCCCGATATATATATATATATTAGCCTATCTCATCCGCTAGAGTCCGCATAAGGTACGGTTCCATTTGGTTAACTATACGGTTAAGTTACTTTAGTAGTTTAGTTTTCGTACGTAAGTGTAAATGACCGCATATCCTAGTGGCTGGTGTTATTAGCGTCGAATAGCCTACGAAACGACGGAACCAGGATATTTTACCCTATCAGAACACATTTGAAAAATAAATTATGCATCTGTATGTATACAACGAAAACTTTGCAGAAAAGTAGAAGAGTGGAAAAATAGTTTGGAAACCTTTGGGCAAGCCTTTGGGTGGACTTAATACTGGCAAAAAAAAATATTTTTCCCTGAACGAATAGCTATATAGCCTATGTACCATTGTACCTGCGCGAGACATTATATACATGAAAATCTATAGACAATCTATAAATATATTCTGCTGAAAGAATATATGTATCACGCGTGAGAAAATATATATATATAATATGGGCAATTTGATGTGACCAAAAGGTAATGCTACAAGTAGCCTATCCCAGTATATCATGATTTTATTAATAAAAAATCAGTAAAAGATGATAAAAATATTTATAAATGATTGGAACATTTCCATTCAAGTGATTTGCAGTTACAGTTGACTCCCATGACAGAAACCAATTAACGCAATGCCTTTAAGTTAGAAAAATGTCCTAAAATGTATAAACAAATTTGAGTTTTTACCTAACTTTTTATATAGGCATTGGATTTCCCCGATTTTTTTTTGCGCAGAACTAAAAAAATCCACCTCTCTCGATTAAACATTGATTAATCAATTGATACGTTAATTTATAGCGTCATTGTCTATAATAGATACAACCACCCTGACTATATCTTCCACTATATTGATCTAGATTCCAATGTAAACTACTATTTTTTAAATTGAAAAGAAAAATTATTGTGATATTATTTGATTATTCACACGAAGTTCATACTCGATCCGAACTAGGACTACCAAGCTATAGATCTTAGTGTCTCGAACACGGAAGTCTAATTTAGGCCTAAATTTGTTTCGCACAAGCTTTTCTCCCAATCACACCTTGATTCAATCTCATAATCTCACAATATGGAATTAGGAAAAATAGCCTACATTTCATTGGCCACATAAAAATAGTAGACGTGTTATCGTCTGATACTTGTGACACGCCGTGAGATTTTTAAAAAAACACAGAGTTGAATCCCTTCGGGAACCTTCCCGCGCAGGGCGCGGGCTACAGTGTCGCTACACTAAGAGTAACTAAATTGCAATCTATACCAGTAATCACTTAGAAAGCCAAAACTTTACGGTGTTCAACAAAACAAGTCTCGTTGGGACCTCCAAATGTAAAGTTTGGACTTAACTAAATGAATACCAGAACATACAGTGCAAATAGTGTATTTATTTAGAAGGTAACTTACAGAACTGATACTGATGGAAGGTGGAGTACAACTCTGCCAAACAGATTGGCACAGCGGGATTTTATACTAAGTTATTGGAGGTCATTCAAGGAGGGGAAAGTTTAAGATCCGAGAGAGAATAATTTGCACTTGTAAAGTTTATAACACCTTTTATGATTAATGCTATGATTGTTGCTACGCTTTCAAGAATGCTTTTAAGATAGAAAGAGAGATATGAATATGATAGAAAGGGGAGATATGAATATGATTATTGATACGTTTTTAGGAATGCTTTTAAGATTGAAAGAAGAGATATGAATATGATTATTGCTATGCTTTTAAGAATGTTTTAAAAGAAAGCTTAAAGAAATTAAAAGAGGAATATTACAATACTTTTATCTTTATAAACTTGACTTTATTCAATTAACAAATTGTACTTGCTAGTCTAGTACAAGCCTGTACACACGGGCAAATCAAGTGACTGTCCTTTGGGATTAACTTGAATTAAATTTATGAAATGCCCATCCTACCAATTACCCAAAAAGGTAAAGGAGGTGAGCAGCATCCTGACATTTTTGAGGTATCAATATACCAAAAACAAATATTAAATAACAAAAAAAAAAAAAGATTATCAAACCCATCACTACCTATTTAAATGAGAAATCGCAGTCTTATTATAATAAACAGTAGCCAAATTTATGTTTAAAAGTTACATCCCTCCTATATCCCATTTACGTACGCCTGGTATATAAATGGGATATCCCCGATCTATATCGTTTGGAGCGGTAATATGGATATACCTAAGATGTACCGAGACGTATAAATTCTACGTCCAACTTCCTTATGGGTACATCCATGGGATGTAACACTTACATGGCTGTGTTAGTAGGGCCAGAAAACGTTGGTCATAATGAATACGAAGTAAAAGGATTGTTTAAGAAGAAAAAGATTCTGTATTTGGGAGATGACTAAGAGCAAGTACAGGGTTAAATCAGCGAAGGACAAATAAAAGAAATGTAATAAGAAATTCGTGACAATATTATGTTGCTACTGGTAACAAAGACATGAAATTTCCTACATAGCTTAGAGTAGCATCTTGGCAGTAGCAACATCAAAATTTAGAAAAACCAATGATGCTACAATAAAACGATTTCTAAGGTGCGTGCGTCTAACTCAGATGTGGAACTTCCTAGTAGCATCTTGACTGTAGCAGCATCGTAATTTTGAAAAAATTATGTTGCTACTGCTACAGAGTAGTATCTTGGCAAATATTTCAATTGAAACACTATGTTATTCGATGAGATTGAAGATCGAAAAGTTCCTCTTCTAGTAGAAGTAGAAGGAGTAGTTCTTAGTAGTTCGGGAATCGCACCGTTTTGCAGAAGAACTTCGATTGTGTCTGCGTCACCGTACATGTTACAGCATGGGGAAGGAGGTGCTGACCTGCCAAAAACGGACCAGTGCAGGAAGGCACTGGAGGTCTACAAACCTCCAAATGTGAAATAATCCGTCGAAAAGTAACTACCAAACTTGAAGTGGTTTTCCAAAGTAAATTTGCTCACGAAAAAAACAACACACATTATTAAAAACACTTTTTATGATAATGAAAATAATGCTTTTTAAATTCAAACTCCCCACTTTTTTACGAATTGCAAATATCTACAGACACTGTCAAATCTTTTGTGCTTACCAACGGTAGAAAAATGGTAGCATCTTGAGAATTTAAAAATTTCGGTGTTGCTACTTACAAGAGGCTACCCCACTGTGCCATCTACCCTCAACCTGACTATCCTCAAACTGCAATGGATAGACTATCCGAATTCTTAATAGTTGTGCCATCTGACGGGGGAAAATTGGCAGCATCTTGAGATGGTAGCATCATGAGAATTTAAAATTTCGATGTTGCTACTTTCAAGAGGCTACCCAGCTGTGCCATCAATTTTTTTAGAGAGGATATAGCAGCGCTTCCATGTCCAGAACAACCGCAGGAACGGCAGCAACGGCAACAAAATGACGAGCCATCGCCATCGCCAGCCGACGGCAAATAGTAGTCCTTTTCAACACCCGATAACTAACGTCGAAGATTTGTGCTATCGTTTTTCAAGAGATCTTGAAGTCATCCGCAATCGCTTTCAAGAAGATTGCAGAGAGCTTCAATGTCATTTTTTCATCGCCGCCGAAGGCCTACAAACAGCCATTTTCGGACCGCCGCGCAACGACCAAGAACAATAAGTCATGAAAAATATTATTTCTTATTCTCCTCAACATATTGAAACATACATACTCTTTTTACTTATTGCATTGATTTCTATTTTACCTATTCTTATTAACTCAATTTTTAAACAAATAATCTAAAATTAAAAAAAAGAAACCTACATATACTCTCTCTTTCACGCCTAGCCTACACACATGTTTGTCTTTCTGTCTTTTTTCTCGCTCTCTCTCTCTTTTCCCTTTTCCTTTCTTCAACTATTTTATTGCCCTGCTACTACGGTCTTCGTTATTTGAGACCATCGAACAATGCGCCCTTCTAGCCTAGTATGTTATTTTAGCCTATTTCTCCTCTTCTTACACCAACACCCTTTGTCCATGTTAAGCATACGAACAACACAAAGTTGCTTTCCACAGCAAACCACTTTCAACATTCGTTCACTTTGTGTGTGCTCCCACTAATCGAAAAAATCGAACAAAATGAATCCTCATCGTGACAACTTTGTTCCAGCTGACGACGAATGGGACCCGGAAGTGCCAATCCGCCCAGTGCAACAGGTGCTTCCGAACCAGGTCATGCCGCCGCTACGCGCAGACCCGCCAGACTTGGATGACCGACAATTACACGCTCCGTTAAATGTGAATCACGATGGAGTGCCAGTCGACCCGCATCTTCAAAACATCGACTTCTCCGGTGTTACAACTACACTGTTAAAAAGGGTATCATTTTTCGAGGGTTTTCAACCTTCGAAAATCAGGAGAGGGTATCGAATGTTGCAAAGATGAGGAAATAACGCTCGAAAATCGAAAAATTTAAACTTTATTAATATTCGCGGGTTATTAACCCTCAGTTTTCAATTCACCGTCTAATATCGACGGTATCCGTCCGCGAGTGATAACACAAATAGACTATGTCCAATATCATTTTCTTTTATTTCTAATTGCAGAGCAAAAGCTTTCAACATTCAGCTAATTACATCGGTTTTCGTTACAATATAGAAATCAGAATTGATTTTCGGCCTGGTGAAGCCTGGCAAATGTAAGACATAGCTATTAAAATTAGACATTTGCTTGGTGGGATCAATTATAAGGTGAACATTTCGGAAGGACACTTTGAAAGCTTGAAGATGAGGATCGAACTTTTTAGTGTTTAACATTTTGCATACAAATACAAATCGACCTTCATATTGGAAAATGTTAACAATAAGACCGAATTGTCCTTGTACGGAACCCAAAAGTGGTACTTGAACGACGCTTTGGTGTATTTTGAAAGTTGCGGAATTAATTTTCAACCATTTAAATCTATCTACCAACGTGCGCAAGTTTCTAATTTCGAAATAAGCTGCAACTTGCCCCCCGTATAAGTAGTTTTTCAAGGAAATTTTTTCGGATTCAGATGCTGTCACGTCAAACTTTAAGAGTTCCCCCTTCGAAGATGATATTTTGTGACACATCCACTGCTGATGACGGTAAGAGAGTGACCATGGAACATAAATAAAGTTATTGATTTTTCTAAGGACATTTTTGAAATAAGCATGTTTTCCCTCGAAACGCATACACCAAAAAGGGAGCAAAGGTCCAAACTGCTTTATGTAAAACGGATAGTGAACCATGTGATGCATCTTTGGAGTGATTCTCTTTTTGAACAAAGATTTGAACTCAGACAAAAATTCGGCAATCAGAGTTCCTAATTTAAAAATTTCGTAAGACGAAATTCTATCTTTAAAGACCAGTCTACAAATTTCAACGAGCTTAGTATAACAAAGCCATTTACAATTAGTTTGAGGAATAAGTTTTCCAATCATTAATGGAAGGTAAACGAACATAAGCCACTTCTGTGAAGCAGACTGGCGCAAACTCTTGTTCATCAAATGTTGCATCTGAATTATTGATGGCTTATCAGCCATCTCATTGTGTCCATAATTGAAATTTTGAATGATATAATTCACTTGATAAAGAGTTACAAACTTTTTTTTAATTGCATACAGCAAGAACTCACAAATCATTCTGGGAACAACTCCTTCTAACAAGTCATGCATTATATCAGGGGGAAGACCGCATATTACGTGGAAGTATTTCAATTCGTTTAAAACAGATTTGTGGTTCAGTCCGTAAAGCCACGAAAAATGTTTTTTTAGTTGTTCGATGGCCATTCCCTTACACTGATCATCGTGCTCTTCCCTCGAACGATGCTTAAATTGGAAGTCACTAAACTTGTTTTGAATATCATCATCAAGAGCTAAACAAGTGCGACATTTTCGGTGGCCCTTAGAAAATCCAGCTTTAAAGCCCCCAATCTGGTGGCTTGCTAAGTTGTCAGCCACGACAGCAGTTACGGTCCCGAATATTTTTTCTACTTTTCCATTAATTAAGAAATCTACTCCCTCCTCAAGTTTTTTAAAGTCTTTTACGATAGGTTTTAGCATTTCGTTAAGGTCAAAGAATGCAACTTGTTCATAGTAGAAGATAGACAACAGATAAATAAACTGGAATCGTGAACGTAACCTAACTGGCAAATTCCCAATGGAAAAATAAACATATACCAGTTTATGATTGTAACTTCCAATGGGGTTGCACATTTGTACTTCGTCGAGATGAAGAAGTGGATCTGTAGAGCTCTAGGATGAAGTTGAAAAAGTTTATTCGACTTGTAATTTAATCCATCTTCATATCTGAATAAACCATGTGGTGTTGACGTCAATGAAATAACTTTAAATTCATCATATCTTTAGTACCTGGTAAAAAAACCTGCTTCTGTCGGATTGATTGGTTTAATCATGATTTGGTCGTAAAAATCTTTCACGTTGAGAAGCTGTTCAATTTGATCCAGAGGGGAAATATAGACGTACGTTTGTGGTCTAAATCTTTGATCACGACGAGTACTGTGTCGGCCGAAATCCGCAGGAATCAGAGGTAAAGTGATGGTCGTTGGCATGATCAGACCAAATTTGTTTTTAAAGTAGTTGATTTGGCTGTATTGGGTTCGAAGCCCACGAAACACATCTGGCACAACATCACTAGCTTGCAAAGCATTCAGAGAATCTACATGACTGCAGCTTTCACGGACCAATAATTGTCTGATTTCACTAAGTGTTGCATCAACAGCCTTGTGAACTAAAGTTTGCACTCCCTTCATAATAAGTTGCATATCCACCTGTGTTTGCTTTTGATCGGCAAGCATTGTCATCACAAACTTGCCTGCAGCAACACTAACTGATTCAATGCTGTTGTCGCTGGGAATATTTTCAGTTCCTGAGTCAAAATACGACAAAAGTATAGTAAAATTGAAATAATATTTAGATGGAGTAGAGTTACCAGCATCATCATTATCATTCTTATCATCCACCGATGTTGACTCTTTACTTGTTGAGACTAGGGAACTATCTAAAACCAAAGTATCGTTGGCAATATCAGATGAAAGAGTGTTATCCACACACTTGTCCGCCTCTTCATTCTCAAAAAATTCAATGTGAAACTTCCGCAGATGACTGTTTAAGCCATCAAATGTGTTGAACAAATCGACGTGTGGACACTTTTTTGAGAATAGACAAGGACTATTTATGCCTTTAGTTTTAGAGTGAACTATTCTGAAATGAGATAGCAGCTCCCGTGGAGATTGTGCTGCATAGTTACAACCATCTACAGTACAATTGAAATTATCCCATGGATCACACAGCGTTTTATAAATTTGCACTGCCTTATCCATTTTAAAGGTTGTAAACAATAATCACTAAGGTCTGAGAGGACGAAAAAAATCGTCTGCTAAATCATTTTGTCTGCTATTCAAACCGGCTCGATTGTCACAAGAGTTCTCCGTTTTCACTAGCTGGCCACGTATGACTTTTGAAAAGAAGTAGTGTGAAATGGATCTATTTAACGAAAATGTTCATGCTCATGGAACTGCCACTAACATCCGAGAAGTATTTTCAAGAATTAAAGTTGAAATCGCCGGGGTAGGATCCTATTCCCGGCAATGGATTTTCAAAGTCGAGTCTTTTTCTGATTTTCAAAGACAAGGTATCTCGAATTTCTAGTAACGTAAAAAGTACTTCAACTTACTTTTATTAATTTTTTTTTGTTGAAATGGTTAGAACAATTCATTTGGTTCAGAATTTTATTCACGAGTCAACACGTTTTTTTGATTGGGATCGACAACAAATTTTTACTGAAAATGACTTTAAATCAACATTGGAGGCACATCGAATCAATTACGAGGAAAATGCTTCGGAAATTCCTTACATCCCTCGCATTCTGCCCATTCCCATGTTTAACGTCGATATTTTTGGTTTGTCCGCCGTTAACGTATCGGTTGATTGGAGTAAATTTACTTCGGACTGAATAAAATCGCAGCTAAAAGTGCATTTTAAAACGAGAAACTTGTATTTTTATTCCTAACTTTAATCAATGTTAAAGCAATTGAGAATCCTTCTTTTTTAAATTAGAAAAAAAAGTTGAATTTAGAAACGTCTGGCATTGGTGTGAGACTTGTCTCGTGGCTGCCGGCCGGCAGAGATTTTCACTCGTCCAAAAATTTGAATTCTTGAGCCAAGTTATGGTCTTCAAGTGTTCAAATGGCAACTATAGACGTTAAGTACATTTTTGTCGAACTGGAGGAAGTTGGTAGTTGTTCTAGAATCCGTTCATTTGATGTTGAGATAGAAAAAAATGGAAAGGAGGGTGAAACTGACTGTAGTCGCGTGGTCAACGCAATAATTCGGGATCATCCTGAATGTAAGGATTTGCTTACTAATAGTGAGCTTTCATTTTCAATGGAAAGTGCTAGATTTCCAAACCGGTATGTTGAAATTAGCAAAAAAGCTACTATAGAAGATGGTAGGTCAATAAAGTGCTTTGACAAGGAAATAAAAACAATGCTCTGGATTGTCTAACAGGTAAGAGTTGTTGAAAAACTCATGCCTTATTGTTGTTTAACATTTTTCATGTACGTCATTAGAATCTGGTGAAACTCAGCAAAATCTGGGTCAGAACTCAACTCGAGGTGGCACGAGTACCAACTTGTCTTCATCAGGTAAGATTTGTTCACAACTCACATGTCTTCTGATTATACAAGATTTTTCATGTGTCTTTAGAATCTGGTCAAAATCAACAAGATTTGGGTCAGATCCCAACTCGAGGTGGCACGAGTACCAACTTGTCTTCATCAGGTAAAATTTGTTCACAACTCACATGTCTTCTGATTATACAAGATTTTTCATGTGTCTTTAGAATCTGGTCAAAATCAGCAAGATTTGGGTCAGATCCCAACTCGAGGTGGCACGAGTACCAACTTGCCTGAAAATCCTGATAACTTGGTTTTTCATGTAACGGACCCTGAACTTTTGGCTATATACAACCAGCTCTCCAAAAGTGCATCATCTGAGGGACTTTTAAGGAAATTTGGATAGATTCTTATTGTGGCTCTAATAGTACATATCTTGTTTATTTAGTTTCAACTATTCAAAGTGATGAAAGAGTTTTGACAGAGATGTCACCAAACTGCTCACCAAAGTCCCAAGCCACAAAAGAACAGATTACTTGTTCCAAGACAAGTAAGTGGAATAATGTAAAATGATGACCTTATTGCACATTTCTTAACCACAATTATGGTTTCAGGTGGTAAACAGTGTGGAGGTAGTAGCCACCAGCTCAAGTTTAAATTGCCTACTCACTTTGATCAATGCATTGATGGAAAGTTGAAAAATGGCACTGAGAAATTTGTCCTGAACGAATATTCTGCCTTAGCAAGAGATCTTTCAAGGCAAATAATCACCATTACAAACAATCCTGATACAGATTTCATAAAGTTTGTTGTTGAGAAATGCATGCAGAAATATCCTATCGCGATTTTTGATAAGGAAAATCCAAATGAAACTAAGGTATGTTTGAAATCGACGAAATATAGTGTATATTTCACTTATTTTCTTTTACTTTTTTAGAAGCTGATGGTGAATAAGATTCGGGATATTTGTGCGCGATTGCGCCGAAAAAGTGGAACTCAATTGAGCAAAAAAGGAGGCCGCCCCCAAAGGAGAAAGCATTAACACCAAATATTTTGGGCCCTAGAAGACAGAGTAACGCACAACAGGACTCGAACGGATACAGAAGTAAGAATGTTTAATGAAACCTGATTTATTGTTTTTAAAAAATAGTAAATAGCTCATCAACTAAAAAATTAGCCTCCTTTTTATTGATTTAGATGATCTTTTTGACTGGGATTCTTACATGGAAAACACAAAGAAGACGTTAGAACTCTGGAGTGAATCGCCATCAAGTGTTTCTGCTGCATTGCTTCAGCTGTGGAAATCCACTCAACGGGGTCGAAGGATTGAACTCGAAACAAACGTTTTACCCCAAGGGGTATTTTCAGTACTAACAACAAGATGCCCGTTACTACAGCAACAACAATGTGTATGCAATTCAACTTGTGTAACACCATGAATTCCATTCTACTTTCACAACTATCGTTTCAGTTGCTTGGGGAGTTCGACATGGTTTGTGGACCAGAGAGTTGTCGTAAATTTCGCGAGAACTGGCTTCATCTCGTCCCAAAAATTATTGAAATCGGCCAGAAACAAAAATCTTTGAAAAGTGTCTTGGATGTCCTTCAGCGTTACGATTGTTTGGATTCAAGCGATTTTGGTACGGAACTCTTAAAGTTTTAATGGCCTTTATCTAAGCCTGTTTCTAAAAACCAGAAATCAAGTCTTGTGCCGCCATCGAACTGCTTCCGGTTTTGCTGCCAAGTAGGAAGAAGAAAGATTCTTGTCGTTTCTTTTTCGACTCACATGAGGTGATTGTTAGGTTTTTACACTCTACTTATTCTAATATTAATTTGTATCAATTTGAAAAGGATTCTGTTAATTTAGAGGAAGCAATCAAAACTCCGGACAGAGAAAAACCTTTTATCCTCAAGCACGGATCATCATACCACATAATCGTTGATCGAAAGTCCTACATGTTCGTTACCGGGGGATCAATGGAAGCCCTCCTTTGTCTTGTATCCACCTATTTTGTCTTTCACTTACAATATGCGACAGAAGTTTTACCTTCCCTGTTGTTCACCCAAAGTCAACTTCTTGAAATGGAGGACGATGAGACGAAGAAATCGAGTGCCTTAAAGTTATTTGCTCAAAAATTGCGCGAGCTTTCCCCTACTTCGGCGTGAACCATTGATGTTGTTTAAAATCCTGAACAGTTATGCTCATGTTCTTTCTGAACTGCTTTAATTCAACCAAAACAATCCATTGTAATCCAGTTAATCCAGTCAAATATGTTCGATACGATTATGAATTCTCAATAAACGAGATAAGTGTAACAGATTTGTACCATTCTTTTATAAATAACGCCGGAATCCTGCCAGAAAATAAGGCAACCATGAGCTGGTTTACATTTTGGTTGCCGAACCAAATCATCCCGAGGGCATTTATTTTTTCCATAATTTAAAGAAGAGAACTCTCTTTTTTTGACAGATTCTAACCCTCGATAATGAAGCTTTCAAAGTAAAAAAACAATACTGGCAAACTAATTCAGTATTAGAGGGTTTTAAACCCTCGTTCTGGTATGTTGAGTTTTCGAGGATTTTTTCTCTCCAATATCGATAACTTTTTTTAACAGTGTACGGAGGAACTAGTTCAACGTTACGTACAAATTATGGATTTGACTAGTGAGGGACCGTTCACATACTACGTAGTGCGTTAAGGGGGGGGGAGGGGGGTACGAAAAAGGCTTCCGCCCATGTATTGGGTATAGCAAAAAGCACTACAAAGGGGGGGGGGGGAGGGGGTAAAAAATTGGCCAAAATCGCACTACGTAGTATGTGAATGGCCCCTGATCATCTAAGTGACTTGCAGAGATATTACCAGCGTATCATTAGACAATTCCACGAACAAGCTGCATCAATCAATGAAAATTTGTTTGCAAACGTCCCCGCTGGAAGAGGCAGAGGAGTTCTGCCCCAAAGAGACTTCTTTGATGACTAATTACTAAAGACATCCAAGGTCAATTTCCAAAATTTTTCAATCCGCCAGATCCGGCTATTTCCAAAAGATTTTTACCGTAGTCTGCAACAATAGACATTAGCATCAGCATTTATTCATTATACATTTATTCTTATCGTAGTGATGTCACCATAGACATTTATTAGAATTCTCATTATTCTTTTCCACATCTTTCCTTATTCTTTCTCTTTCCTATTCTTCATTCTGTGCCATATGTGTGTTTGACGGCCCGGAGGTCCTCTCTTAAAAAGGGAGGTCTGTAAAGGTCTTCTTATTTTACATGTGCGTGACGTCACTGCATCTGACGTCACCTACAAGAGGGAGCTCGACACGGGTACGGTTGCACCGACCCAGAGCCCGCCTCTTCATGTCACGTGACCAAAGAAACGCGGTACAACACTGCGTTACCGCATGGCAGCGGTACCGCACGAGTATACCGATTTCTATTGGTCCACTGCCGGTACGATCGCTTCTACCGATTTCGATCGGTACAGCAGTGATCTGCCGATCTTCATTGGCTGCCCTATCATCCCGACACGGACGGTGTCATATAAAAGACCCCGTCAGCAGCCACGAGATCGACGAGAGCTACGGCGCAAGACGACCATTGCCCTAAGCACTACCGCGCTCTTATTCTATTTGTAACTTTAGTTGTCCTCTTAAAATACAGCCTTCTTGCAAAACGTCAATCGTGTTCCATTCCTTCATTTAAAATCTCCACAACAACGCATCGTTGTGTACATGTTTTTGTGGGGCGTGCTAAACGATTGTGTTATGGTTAATTAAGAATTTTTCTGATTCAATGCTAGTTTTTAGTAAGCCAAATGGGGATATAATACCATTTTCTTCTTCCTTTCGTAACTTAATTTCTCGGGCAATACAGTTTAGTGTGTTATATCTAGTCGTGGAGTAACAATAACCATCACCGCTTGGAAGTTTATTAAAGCTATAGGTTTCGCCGCTTTTGACCATGGTGTTGCTACCACATTTTAGATTTTGCACCAAGTTCCAACATTCAACCGGCTCTACTTTCTTTGTCGTAGTTGTATATACAGCGTCGTACGATCCGACCCAAAACGAGCCTGTTATTGTTTTGGTCTCAATCCACTGGGAGCAAAAATATGCAGTCCAGGAGATTTCTGGTCGTACCTTCGTAACGATTCCGTAAAAAGTAGTGTCTAATACAACAAGTTGATCCAGGAAGGGGTCTGTTTTGTTATGTTTGCAATGGGGTGGTGGTTCCATGCCTAACAATCCTTTTGTTTGCGGTTGCGAGCAATCGCAACTGCAACTGCGACCAATCGTCTGTCTTCTGGGAGTTAAAGTATTGGTCGAAAAGTCTATTGGGAACGGTATTGAAACCTTGTTGAAATCCTTGAACACCATACGGCTGTCCCTGTGGTCTCCATTGATACTCGTTTTGCGGAGCAAGTTGGTTTGACCTGGTAGCACGTTGCTTTGGTGGATTTACTGTTTCTTCAACTACAACATCTACGGTTTTGTTTTCCTAGGACGACCTCTTTTCCGCCCTGCTACTTGAGGCGCATTCGCATCTATAGGAATAACCGTCATAGGTCGACGTAATTCTGGAACTACTTTTGCCTTTTTCGGGTGTCCCGCTAGTTTCCTTGCACGGCCTCTTTTTTTTAACATTGCTCTGCTGACTTGAATCTAATTGCTGGTTAGAACTTGGGTTTGGACTTCTTTTCAAACGATTTACATGAGCAATGGTGCTTTCGCTTGCATTTGGTAGCTTAATTTCATAGTTTAATGCCGACAGACGTTTAATGATAATGTACGGGCCTAGCCATCTAAAATTGAATTTGCCTGGCCCTGGTGGGGATTTCATTAGAACATATTCTCCATTAGTATATTCAGTAACTTTTCTGTTAGTGTCATAGTATTCTTTTTGTTTGTTTTGTGCATTTTTCAAATTAGTTCTAGCAAACTTGAGAGCTGTTCGCCATTTCTGCTTGTATACTTCAATGTCGTTTTCAGTAAACCGGTAACGCATATTTTCTACTAGCTCGTTAGGTAAAACGGCTTCTCGTCCATAAAAGAGGTAGAATGGGTTATTTCCTACACTGGCTTGTTAAGCCGTGTTAAATGCAAAAGTTACAAAAGGTAAAAATACGTCCCACGCTTCAGGATCCTCATTCACATAACATGCAAGCATATCGCATAGCGTTCGATTGAATCTTTCGACTAGTCCATCAGTTTGCGGATGGTAACACTGTTAAAACGGATCCGAAAAATGTAGACCTTCAATCCCCCAAAATGTGGGTTGCTGGTGAAATTTTCCTATATAGTCCTAGTGCAGTGTGCGTACCCTGGCTCGCGCTTGCTGTTTTACGAACGCACCCCGCACTCTGCCACCTAGCGGGGCAGTATTTTTTGTATCTCTTCCGTGTTAAACATCCCCGTTTTCACATTCAAACAACGTTGTAATTTTTGTGTGACCTGGAAGAAGTTTATTTTTCTAATCACGATATCCGCCGTTAAAAGAGATATGTTTTGGTTCATAATTTGTTTGGGTTAGATCATTTTAAGTGTGGTAAATTTCATTTCCAATTCTGTTTCCACTTTTTGGCCTTCAAACGTGGAAGGTAATGCTAATTTCGAAATATATAATTGCACTTTTAGTGTGCCAATTGTTAATAAAAGGCATTGATTATGTAAATAAAACTATAAAAACAGAAAACAATGCTTGTTTAGTTCGAAATTAGCATGTTTTGTGACGAAAAAAGTGGCAATCAGAATTTCAAATTGAAAATTATCACACTTAAAACGATGAAACATAAACAAATTTGGTACCAAAACATAGCTTTCGATATGACGCATAGCGTGGGAGGGTAGGACAGGGTCACACAAAAATTAGAAACTTGTTTTAACTTGTTTTCCGTGTTAAAACATAAGGGAATTACAGTCTCGCTAGGGGGCTTCGGGGTGAGAAAGGGCTTCGGAGGGAAGAGTGCGTTCGTAAAACGGCAAGCGCGAGCCAGGGTACGCGCACTGCACTAGGACTATTGCCTTAAATTTAGGTGCAACTGTCACCTTTTAGGAGTTTTAACCTTAAGCGTTTAAAAAAAAAAACAGGAAAGCAAATTATTTTGGAGTTTAAATCCCAAAAAATTGAATAGATGGCGGTAGCTCCTTTAACTCTTAACTATCAATTTAACAAGTCCTATTGTCAAGCAAAAAGCTACTGAGAAGCATAAAGTAAGTTAAGCTTCCGGCAAGTAAAGCCTTGTTCACACCGGTCATAGTCCTTAAGAGTTGCATTAAGTCGTTAAGTAAAAGAAGTATTTAAGGCGTAAGTTGTCGCCTGCGACAACTTATCCACTATGCCCAAAAGCTGCTTTAAGCCTCTAAAACGTGTTTTAAGGGCTGTTTTAAGCTTTAAGGCTCATTTCTTTAAAAAGTTGCATTCACACCAAAATGTCCTTAAAACATTTAAAACGTACTTAAGCGACTGTTTTAAGCTTTCTTATGATTGGTGTGAATAAGGCTTAATGTATCGTTTTGTTTTTGGCCATAACAAATGTTAAACATATACTTAATATTTAACAGGTAATTTTTCATAGTCTTTTCCTGTAGTGTGTTTCAAACAAGGTTAAAATGTGTGTGCTGAACAAGGTATACGTATCATTCTGTTAAAAATTGTGATTGTGATACAAAAATGTCTTGACATAACATTGATGATCAAATAGATATAATTTACACTTCAATATAAAATTAGTGAATGTCTTGATGTTTGATTAATGCTAATGATATTACATTCATTTCACTCTTTCATTAGGTTTTACTGGTATCGCTCAGTGAATGTGTTTCCAGGTATTCAGTCATCAAAACACTAGCAATAGTCTTTGCAATCTGTGTGTATCTATTTCAAAGAAGGAAATAAGGATCAACAACAAGGACTCTCCCCGTTCTTCAGTACATCTCCAAATGTCAAACAGGTATGTTTGCGAACTCAAGTTAGTCTTTAGTCATTACATTTCCTGATTTATTTTTTCTATTAGATAGGTGTACATCGCAGCTTAGGAGTCTCTAACCATGAGTGATTTGTGATACTCAACAGATATTGAATTTAATTATAATTTTTTTTACAAGATTTGTGTCACAGATTGCTTTTAGTCTCTATTACAGGACTCAGCTAGGCTGCCTGGTGTAAAGTGGCTGCCTGAAGGAAAGTCGAAACAGGCCACTTTTCAATCCACAAATAGAGGAAAGCTACTCAGTTAATTTATATCAAATCAACTACTTTGTGTGATGCTCTTGTGAACGTCTTCTGTTGCTGCTGTGTGTATGTGTTTGACACTTCATGTGGTTAAGAGAAGTGTTGAATTCCCTCTTATTTCTATATTTCCATTAGAAGACTATTTTGCGTCAAAGAACTCAGCCATCTCGATTAGAACATCGATGGAGAAGTGGAGTGAAGGGTAGACACAGATTTTTTTTTTTAATTACAAGAATTCTCCCCCCTTTTATTTCAGCAACTGTGTCTTTGGTATTCTCATCAACATAAAGAGTAATTTTCGAGCAAAATATTGTTTTTTAACGTTAATTTGTTATTCGTTTTAATGCAATAAACGAGGTTTGCTGTGAACTTTTTCCGAGACTTTTTCTAATATATTTTTTAGAAAATGCGTGTAAGGAAATAGGATATTTTAATAAAAAACTTTCGGTATAAAAACCGAAAGAAGTTTTCACTGGAAACCACGAAATTTTCAGGCTTATTTTGGTCCCAAATATTTCGGGGTTTGGAACCATTAAACTGCTGGAACCGCTTTTTCGGATTACAAACCCCTAAGATATTGGGTTGTTTTTTAACAGTGAACTGGTTGTTTTAAGTTGCTTAATTTTAAATAATTCACTAATTTGCCTTACTAACTCTGACAAAAAATTTGAACCTTGATCTGTTAATATTTGTTCCGGGGCACCGTATTTCGTGATTACCTCATTAACTAGGTGTGATGCTACTGTTCGCGCCGTCTGGTCTACCATCGGAATGGTCATCACGAAACGTGATGCGTAATCGGATAGTACCAAGATGTTTTTGTTTCCATTTCTGCTCGTATCTACCGGGCCCACGATGTCCATTGCTATTCTTTCCCATACCCGTGTGGCAGCGGGTATTGGTTGCAACGGCGCTTTACTCTGGCCATAGGGTTTACGTTGTGCGCATTTCATGCAACTCTTCACTTACGCAGCTACGTCTTCTTTCATTTTAGGCCAGTGGTAGCGTCGTTGTATCCTAGCCAGTGTTTTTACTACTCCGAGGTGTCCTGCCGTCATGTGATCATGATAAACCTCATAAATTTCTTCTTTTTTACTTGCAGGCACTACTAACTTATCTTTAAAAAGCAACTCGCCACTGTCGGAAATAGAAAAATTTTTCATTGACTCGTCTTTAGCATTTGTAAGCTTTGAAAAAATAGTTTTGCAGTAAGCGTCTACTAACTGGTCTTTTGCCCAGTTATTACTTTCCTTATTGAAAGTTACTGTTGCCACTACGGGTAGCGGAATACGACTGAGGGTATCAGCGTTTTGATTCTGCTTTCCCGCGCGGTAACCTATTTCAATATCGAACTCTTGAATCTTTAGCGCCCATCTCTCGAGTCGCCCAGACGGTTCTCATTTACTCATCAGCCACTCCAGTGGTTTGTGGTCTGTGAAAACTATAAATTTCCTTCCATATAGGTAAGGGGTAAATGCGTCGATGGCGTGCACAATTGCATACGCCTCTTTTTCGGTCGTTGACCATTTTGATTGCCTGTCATTTTAATGTTTTGAACTATAAGCGATGACGACTTCAACGTCGTCTCATCCTTCTGGATCTTCTGAGTGGGGTGGACGTTGCATCTGTGCTAGAACTGTCCCCATTCCGTATCCAGAAGCATACGTATGCACGATAAAATCTCGTGTGAAATCCGGATATTTTAGGATAGGATTGGACATCAAGCAGCACTTGATGCGGTTAAAAGCGTCCTTTTGTCCGTCCCCCCATACCCATGCTACATCCTTCCTCGTAAGCGATGTCAATGGGTGGGCGATCTCAGCAAATGCCCTTACGAATTTCCGGTAGTAGCCAGCTAGACCGAGGAAAGAGCTCAATTCCTTTTGGTTTCGTGGCTCGGGATAATGCAGAATGGTTTATACTTTCTTGTCATCCGGCGCGACATCTTCGGAGGATACTACATGCCCTAGATACTCTATCTTTGTTTTAAAGATAGTTTAAGTCCATTTACAGCGAGAATTTTAAATACATACGCAATATGACTTACTAGTCGACCCGCTCATATTCGCTGATGAAATGTTGATTTCGCCTATAGCAATAGGCTACGTTATTGTCAGAAAGATTTATCAGAAGGGGTAAACGATTTGCTTGTTAGAAAAACTCGCGGAGACGATGATTTGCCACTTACTGATTTGTATTAAAATGTAAACTTTAATTTTAAGTTTCACGACACAAAATTGGTAACCAAATTGCATAATATTTTCTAACAATTTACTGGTCCGCTTTATTCTAAAACACAGAAACTAATATTTTTTCTATGCCTTATGATGGTTTTATTGATTTAGCATGTTAGAAAGGCTTAGAGGTTTTATAAAACATTGTTCAGCCTTTTTATGCGGAAGGACCTCAATATGGCCACCAATCGTCAATTTTTCTATAAATTGATTTGTATACAAGACCCGTTCCGGTGCTCCTTCGGGTATTTTGGTTACGGAACTATTTCCATGTTTTGTATTTGAAAATTTAATTTAAATACTGTGTGTGTTTGATTTATAATTTTTTATATTTTTATCATTTTAAACTGCGACCTCGTATAAAATGCCGGTCATTTAGCCTTAAGGACAGTACATTAAGGACGCGTCCTAAATGACCCAACGGTTTAGAACGGTACATTTAGGAAAGCTAAAATCAAAACTTGGTTCTGAGTTAGTTTATACCATTGCTAACTCAATTTCCATCAACCAAAAGAAAATTATGGTATTTAATGGATTTATAAGTTCTATTTTGGCTGTTCTTCTGTTTTAAGGCCCTTTTGCTGTCTTTCGTTTTAATTAAAATGAAATTGTCTTACACGAAACGATTCGCCTTAACATGACGCATCGAACGACGTTTTGTTTTTCGAAATCTGACTAGGTGTATCATGTGAAACTGCAACGATCCTTTTCACTTTATGCAAGCTCTTTTCTCGCCATCCACAAAATTAAATATTTGCCGAAGACCCATTCCGCGCCTTTCTTTCTTATAAAAATGGTTTAATATGATTCGATGTGTCAACAACACGCTCTGGGTTTTTTTTAAATTGATAACGAGCGCAAGCACTCTAAAAAAGAGCGCTAAAAAAGTGCATGTAACGTTATAAGAAAAAGATTCTTTGAGTTTAACGTTACCACACTTAGTCTAATTTTGGAGAATTAAACGCCGTTCGATGCGTTTATTTCAGGCAAATTATGTCGTCTAAGACAATGTAATTCTAATCAAAACATAAGATAGCAATAAAGGGCCTTTGAATCTAAACTTGTTTCCGGGAAGCGAGATGCGGACTTGGTACGGAAAAAAGGGGGAGACCTCACCGGTGGAAGAGAGGGGAGAGCCGGCCGGCCAGAGGCTACTTTCCAGCAAGCCAAAAACAAAATAAATGGCCAAAACCAAAAATTTAAACGACTAAAAATATCGTAATTATCATCTATATGATGTAAATTGAGTTAGAAACAACATATTCTAACTTAAAATCAAGTCTTTTTTGCGTGTCCTAAGTGTACCGTCCTAAATCATCGACATTTATACCCTAAAAATACATTCTTTGGATAGTACTCAAACCAAAAATATAATTTGGCTGTTTGGGTTGAATAAAGAACTTAAACTGTTAAAACTCGAGATTAAGACTTAAAGAAGTAATTCGATTTATTGTGGACAATAACATAGTACACAAGTTACCTCAAGTTACATAATCATACAAAATTCTACATAATTCGACCATAAATCAAATTTGTGTAAATAGAACTAAAAATGTGTGATTTCATTCCATTATAAGGTTTGCCGATCAAGGCTACATCAAACTGTTGACAATCAGGATTGCAATGGACAGCTTGCAACCTATTGCGAGTTGTGAAAAGTCACATAAGCATAATCCAGTCATTGTCTTTGATAATGTCTGTGATATGTAGTGATCGGTAACCTGAAAATAAACTAACACATTAATTTAGGAAAAGGATGTGAAACCACTCCAGCTATGTTTCCTATCAAATAAGTAGTGAACGGTGACCTGAAAAGAAACTTAGCACATAAATTTAGAAAAAGGAATGCGAATTAACCACTCCAGCTATAATGTGTCCAACAAAATCTAATAGGTAGTGAACGGTCACCAGAAAAGAAACTTAGCACATAAATTTAGAAAAAGGAATGCGAATTAACCACTCCAGCTATAATGTGTCCAACAAAATCTAATAGGTAGTGAACGGTCACCAGAAAAGAAACTTAGCACATAAATTTAGAAAAAGGGATGCGAAACCAGTCCAGCTATAGTGTGTCCAACAAAATCAAATAAGTAGTGAATGGTCACCTGAAAGAAACTAAAACATTACAAAAAGTATTTGATTGCCCATTTCCATGTAAGATACTGACTTACATGGCCTCATTCTACACTCTAAACAAAGATTCAATTTCCCTTTGACGCAAAATGACAACAATCACAAAATGTCTCTTACTACTTTTGTTGTGGCTGTCCTAAGTGCCCAGCGACTATTAATTAAATCCGCACAAAACCAATAAAAATAAAGTAGTACCAATCGAACCGAAACTCGCCTAAACGCTCCGACAAATAACAAAATGTGTCTACAAAAAATTTCAGGAAAAATGATGCAGTAGTTTAGTTTTCTATAAATTAAAACGAAACTGGAATTAAAGGTTCTGAGAACCCAGTTCAAAGCAGTGGAGAGGGAGGGGTAGCAGTAGCAGACAACACCCGTACACAGCCCTATTATTACTTTAGAGCCTTCTGGAGTATACTACGTATACTACCCTCAGGGATAATACTTATCCACATACAGTATGCTCACCAATAACGGTTCACTCTAAATGTGTGGCCTTAGTTGCGTTTTGATGAATCGTACTATAAAGCCTTTTCCCTCGTACTAATAATACCCTTAATAGCATCTTAGGCCGATTCACCAAAACGCTACAAACTCCCTCGTAGGCCTTGAAAAATTTAGAGAGTTATCTCGCTATTAAGTATTAATAATTAAGGATTAGTTCTTGGTTTTAGTTAATGTGGGGAGAAAATAAATAGCCCAGTGCTCATAGAAATAAAGAAAATTTGGTTGAGAAATCATGCCGAAAAATGGTTATTTGCTATTAATGTTTACCAATAGGCAGTACCGTAAAATGAGCATCACGGTATATTGCCTATAGCATAAATAATCGTGATACGACAATGAGATTAGTTAATATTTAAACATGAATAAAGTGTAGTCAATAGTTTAGAGTGTCGGAGTTGAAATTAAACAAAAAATTTGATGTTCTCAATTCTATATTCCGGGAACTATTTCAAAATTTCATAAATCTTTTGCTTCAAGTTGCTACAAAAAATCGAGACCAGTATTTACATAGCATAAGTCGGAAAATGTAATCAAAGATAAATCAGGGGATATGATATCGATTTCAAACGAACGATATTATCGCGTATGCGACCATCAAAAGAGTCCACCTGATTGATTGCGGTTCCTTACATTTTTTCTCTTGCTCATATGAAAGTCGTAAACCACTGGATAGGAACACGCAACTTGTTATATGGATTACATTGAAAAAATTTTTTGTATACTTAAGATATACTTATTACGTTTACCCCCATTAAGTATAGATAAGTATATAAATTTGTTTAGTACACCGTCTACCTAATAGGTATAGTTCATTTACTTAAATATGTATCTAGTAAACTTAATTTAAGTGTAAGAAGTGCATAAACAAATAAGTACAATGGGTAAACCATACTCTACTTAGCATTAATGGGTCTGACGCACCAACGATTATCAAGATGTGCAAAGCTGTGGGTTAAAACCAAAATACACATTAATTTATGTTTAATGAACATAGACGTACGTTTCATTCTGTCTTGATTAGATTATAGTACGGGAGAACTGGACTTCACACTGCAGAGTTTTTTTTTTGTTTTTTATTGTAACCTAGCACCACCGTGGTTCTTAATCACAGATGTGCTTATTAACCGGGCCTATTCTTGTTACATTTTGGGCATTAAACCCGACTCTTCATTCTAGGATTGTCAAGATAAGTACCTTGGTGATATATCTGGACTGCCAGAAAAGCCAACATAAGAAAGAGTTGAAATAACTCTCTTCTTCAAGTACTTAGAGGTGTAGTGGACAAAAGAATAGAGGTGGTATTGAGAAATAAAAAAATTATTAAAATTATTACTAATTGAATAGGTAATTACGATATACTATTTCATAATAGGTTTAAACAAACAGGTATCGTCGATGTTTTTTAACAGTGCACATTTCGCATTGTACATAATGTACTTATTGATATACTTAAACCTAAGTATATGGTTCTACGTAGCATGATTAAGTACACAAATTGGTTAAGTATACTATGCACTTAAGGAATAAAGTATATGATAAGTATACATTTATTTAATAAGTATACCCTCTATACATATAAATAGATTTATCCATTTTCTACTTATAAGTACATTTAAGTACACAAAAATTTTTATGAGTGAATGCTTCTCTCATTACATATATATATAACATCATATGTCTCAAGTTATATGTACACTGTTTTAAAAAATGGGGGAGAAACGGTAGAAAATGCTACCGTTCTGGCGGAATCATTCTTTCGGTAGCATTTTCTATTGATTTTCTTAAAACGGTATCACTCCTCGATTATCGGCAGGTATCCTAGTTGATTTTTTCAATTTTAAGTAGCTATTGGTTTCAATTATCGGTAGCAATATATAACGACTATTTTACATATTTATTTTTGAAAATAGGAATTGTGGGGACTCGAACTTCTATCCTCAATTTTCTTATTTCAGATTTCCAACTTAGACACTTCAACCACTTTACCACACTTATATGCTGAGATGTGAGCTAATATGATAGTAATTATTGTGAGAATTCAAGGATATTCGATCATATGCGAGGATTTGTATTCAGTGAGGATGAACTTCCCACGTCATGTGATATGAGGATGAACGTCCCATATACATGTGCTGCAGTGAGGATAATCATCTCACTGAGCATGAGAATACAATACATAGTACGAACGGCAGTGAGGATAATCGTCTCACTGCGCGTGATAGTGCGATACATGGTTAATGCAGCAGTGAGGATAATCATCTCTATGCATGACATTACGATACATGGTTAAGTACATAGTTTTACCTTCTTGGTTACACAGAAGTACGGTATTAACCGATGGAACAAAGACAGTTAGTTACTTGATTTAGAAGGAGACTTTCTAGGGCAAGTTCCTGTAAGGCAGTGAGTGTAGGAGTTGGCGTGGGGACGCCAACTCCAAACGTAAACAAAAGGGGGAAACATGAGAAGCTCAGGGGTGCTGCTAAACAGTGATTCTGCATGAGACGAGAAAGGGGCTCTGCATAGTGCTGCCACCTAGTTGTCATTCATGAAGATGTTTGGACAAATTCCAACAATTATTATAAACAATTCTTTTGTTACCAAATATTCAAATTCAATACGCACATCATTAGCTTAATTTTTGGGCATGAAAAAAACCACTCTATTGGGTAAATTGGCACGCAGGTAAGTTATGCCATTTCTTTAATAACTGTGCGGTAAATTGACAAAAAATTTTGAAATAATTTTCAAATGTGCGCAACTACTCATAGATGGCTTGTGCCAATTTTGGTATGGTTGTCACCACATGACAACACAAGTTATTAGCAGAAGTTTGTTTTGACAGCTGTTTTGTAACTTTCCGTCGGCTGTTGTTTTTTTTATTTAACCCGTGTAATTCTTCGATCTAAATTTTTCTAAGATATACATTCTATACCAAATTTAATTGTTATTCTTATTTATTACGTTAAGTTTCTCGTAATTTAGTGTTTGTCAGTAAGAAGTTATGAAATTCAAATCACTTCACCAAGGGGTAAGTTGTCCGAGTTTGATTTCTTATGGAACAACCCTTAAGAGAACTAATTTATTTTTGTCTTTTTAACTATTAGGTATCATAGGATGTCAGTTAATGTGCACAACAGACCTGTTTTGAAAAGAAAAATCTTTAGTTTGTCCCTTAACCCCTTAAGGCTTTAAATCTTGGATTGTTTTATTTTCTTGTCGGGGGCACGTTCACCAACTTTTCCCAGGGTGACAATTAATTAATGTAAAAGTTATTCATATGTTTTTTAACACTATTGCCCTTATTGATATTACAGGTTTCTGTCTTTTAAGTTTCTTAGTAATACCAGGAACTGAAAATGTTACTACTAGAAAGGCACTTTGCCCCAACTCGATCACTTTGCAATTTGCCCCAGTCACGGATGAGATTTACAAACAAAATTGATGAACTTGACACGGAATATAAAGAATTTTAAGTATGAAGATTAGGGCCTTAGGGGGCAGAACTCTTCTATAAATGCTTGCGATCAATTCAACTTTATATCCAATGCTTAACGTAGGGGATATTATTCATTCTAGGTAGAAAAAGGATTATAAATTAATAACTTATAGAACTTTCTCAGCAGATTTGCAAGTTCTTATTGCAAATTACTCCCAAATTAAAATAATTGAATAACATACTGGTAGACTGAGTAAAGGTGTGGTTCATAAAAATATATCGAATCAAATTTTATGGACACCCGGTTTCGTGCTGTAAAATTTCACCGGGATATTTTCATATATTTAATTTTAACGTTTTACAGAAATTCCGCGAAATTTATCCGTTTCAAGTACCACGAAACTTGCGTACTATCTGCAGATGAGAACGCGGAGGGTACGGTAAATAACAGATGAGAACGCAGATAGTACGCGTACTAGCCGTACTACCCCGCTGAAGTGATTACTACCCGAAAAGTGATGTTCACAGATGGTGAACATTTTGTTCAGAAAAAGGCTGACATCGATGTTTTGCCACCGACCCTAAAGCATTAATGTTTTCTTTTGTTCTGAAAACAAAAATGTTCATTCACTAATCGGCCTTTTAACTAACCCAACCTCTACGAGGTAGGTCTCCCTTCCCAACATTTTTTCTTCTCACCTTAATATTTGCTGAAAAAGAAAAGCTTTTCATCGGGATCGATACCACTGCACTAGTTGCTTCAGCTTTATCTAATTGTCATTTACTCGCTCTGCCGACTCGGCTAACTCAACTTATTTCATGCTGAAAGTACCAGTGACATAATCAAAGAGCTTTGCTTTTTGTACGACTAATGGGAAAGCTAGAGTAGGGGACAGCAGCTTTACACACAAATCGCATCACCATTTTCCCATTTTTCTCATCTCATCCTTCAACTTTTATACTCCATTTTGCAACATGAAAAAAACTAATTGTTCACAGAATGATTTTCTTGATGGCAAAACATTTTGTTAACTCTTAGTAAACAATCTGTTCATGAAATTGTTAAAACATCGCGATGTTTCTCTTTTAGTGAACATCATTTTTTAGAGAGCGTCTCAACGAATGACGGTCTAAATAAAACACCACATTACCACAACCGGTTGGCCATGACGGCAGAATGCGGCATCGCCAATCAAAGCCGCCAAACGCATCTTTTTGCTCAACGAGTCAGCCGCGTAGATGAAAAAAGTGCAAAACGGAGCCGCTTGATTACCCGGACGACAGCGGTGGGTGGGTAGTGAACGATATATATTTCACCTGGACCTTTGAAATTGAGTGACGGGACAATTGCGTCAATTGGTCTTTTATCGCATTGACGAACAACAACCGCTACAAAAAAATACGCCCTGCAGCCTCGACGGTAAGCCGTGCCATTGGACCCGGCCAATCTAGCCTACCACCATTGAGCCACATGGCTCTCGGCCAACGAGTTGCGGATTACGACCGTGCGGATCTATATTCGAACGGAAATTAGGCTATTCGGAAAGAGTTTCAGTTTACAGGAGGCATACTAGCCTACTATTCATTTAATTTTCTTACGCGTTTAGTCGTCAGGAGTCCGAAGTTGGTTGGAATGCTGATAACCTTTAAAAAACGTTGAACACTGGTCCATGTTTACTCTTTTTCTAGTCTTACTGTTTACTTTATAAATAATAAAAATCTTTTAACGATACAAATAAATTCTCTAGAAAATGAAATATAGCCAACAACTTGCATAATATCTTGACAATTCCTTTATTTTGTGAGAAAAGAAATATTGGTGCTTACTCTCGGATTTGAACTGGGCCGGATTTCATCTGGCCAGGCAAAATAAATCTAACCACGGCGATTACAATTTTACGCCAAACATACTAGACTACCATCCATTTATACTCCATTTTTCAAAGGAGGATATATAAACTTTTCGGCGCATCTCTGAGAAAAACATGTTTACTAAAAGTAAACCCAGGTATAGCCATCCCGTCCGGAACATTTGTGTTTAGTAATGTGTTTCACAATTACAAAGAAATTAAACAGTGAAAAGTTTATCTTCTTACACGATATGAAGACAATTAATTAAGCTACAAAGTTCAATTAACCAAAAAATCGTTTTTTGCTTGTCAACCATTATATTGTCAAACACAGAACTAAACACAAATGTTCCGGACGGGATGGCTATACCTAAGTTTACTTTTAGTAAACATGTTTTTCTCAGAGATGTAGCACAACTCGCCACTCAGAGCAAAGGTGACGACCAGAAAGTCATGTGTAGAGTTTCCTCGGGAAATGGATCCGTTGAATTTCTTGTATCGAAACCACACTATTAATCCACGAACAGGGGAGGGAATAGCCTACTTATCTTTTTTTTAAATTAAATTGACAAAATTTGTTAAATAAATATATGATGTGATAAAATCATTTTAAATCAATTTGGCCTAATGGTTACCGCTTCTGACTGCCGAGCAATAATCTCGGGTTCGATCCCGAACTGGGGTAAACATTTCTTTAAAATAAAAATTTTCGGTTGTCATGGCAACTGCTCGTAAATGTGCTCCATTTTCTCAGTTGAAGGGGATTCGCCTTGAAAAGCACCAATGAAAAGGAAAATCATATTTTATGTTAAAGGGGTGCTCGGCTTTTTTTGAAGGATACTGTACTACCAAGGGCCCTGAGTAGGGATTCTCAGTTTCCTACTTACGCCCTACTTACGTCCTAATTAAGGGCCTAAGTAGTGCGAAAAATTGAGAGTGCAGAGACTTTAATACAATATTGCATACTTGGTAAATTATCACATTTTCGTCTCCGTTTGGTGGAAATTAGCGATAATTCTAAAAATTTGCTTGGCCCTCAGACAGGGCGGAGCCTATTAGACAGGGCGGAGCCTATCGCGTTAAACTAGTAATGACACCTGCTCAAATATTTCGGTAAAAGCTTCTCGAGTGCGCATTTGGCCCCTGATTCCTGATGATCTCATTTTGCTTGAATTGTCGAGGCTATAATTTTTCTTTTTCTTTTCGTAGCAATCGTCACGTTCTCTCTAAAGAATAGTGTCTGGTTAATGGAGCTCGCGCCCTTTTGGTTCATTGTTTGAGTATACACTTGTGTCTAATTTCTGCTATTTAAGAAAAAGTCATTTTGAGCCCCAAAATTTTTTTCACGGTGTCCCGTGTTTTTCCTTATCCTGAGTGTAATTGTAGCTTAACAAACCCAGCCTTTAACTTTTCTTAACCGTGAACATCTCATCTATCGAGCTATTAGGCCTACAGTGAAAAGTGTCAAAATGCAGTTTTTAAATGATTAAAAAGTAATTGTTTAGTGATACCCCACGGGCGGGTCGGATGTAACAGGTCTTTTTTAAAGTGTAAAAACGAGTTTAATTAGTCTTTTATGTGCAAAATTATGTTTCCTTACTCTTTTTAACTTTATTGACCCCCCATGTTGTGTGTTATTCGTTACTTTAGTTTTCATGTAAAAAAACCGTTTCCGCCGGGTTTTGGCGTCTCTTATGGAGAATACACGGTGTTACATTCATTCGACCTGGTTTGTTAAATGTAACAAAAAAAGTGATTCTACTTTTGATTTTTTAAATTATACTTAAAGGGTTTTAATAATGTTCTAAAATTTATCGAAGTCAGCCAACATAATTGGCTTCCTAAAAATATTTTTCTCCTGTCATACGATTACATAGCGGTGGCGCTGTAAATCAAAAACCTCTAAGTGTTACTGATATACCATACCTCCCCTATCTATAATAAGATACATGTATACAGAATAAATCTTATGAAGTATTTCTTTGTATTGCCGGCTCCCATACTAATAGTGCCTGAGGCTTTTTAGTGTCAATAGACTGTTAAATGACACAAAGCAACGGCGCGTGAGCGCGATTTCATTTCTTCTGTATCCGGACCTTGTGCTTTTCAGCAGCCTCCCTGTTTCTTTGATCTATTCTATCCTTCTCTTCTCTTTTAGCATTACGAGCAACTTGCAAGTCAAAAGAAATAAATGATAATTATTTAAAATCACATTGACTTTGAAGACATATTCTAATGATCACGTTACCTTCAGCGGCCTCGAGCTCCCTTCTCCTCCTTAAGTGTTCTTCTCTCTCTGCTATTTGCCTTTCAATTTCTGTTTAATAAATATAAACAAGCGGTAGGAATTAATAAATGTCTAATCTGTATTACATAATAACTATCAAGACATTTAATCAATACATTCTATCAAGAGATTTCATAATTAATCATGATCATGTTACCTTTTGCAGCCTCCTTCCGTTCTTCATCCCTCTTCCTTAGACGTGCAGCTTGACATCTTTCGTACGTTGCTCCCTTATTCGGCATTGTATGTATTGCTGAAAAAGAATTCATGGGTCATTTGAAATTCGTATTATGCACTATACGTAATCGTAATCGTACTCACTAAATCTTTTTGGCTTTAAGTAACGAATTGGAAACGACTACTTAAGATTACTTAAAATTACTTACACTCTAAGTAGCTGTTTCCATTTCGTTACTTATCAATATAACATACAGTACCCACCCGAAGTAATGGGACGACCCCCCTTTTTCGCCGTTTTAACACGGACGCTTATGGCGGGGTTTTTATTTTATTAAAATTTGGGGAATCAAGCTAAATTTTTGAAATTTGGGGTATGCCGTGCCACTCTCATGAGTAATAAATGGTGAAAATCCTGATTTTTTTGCATCAGCGATTTCAGAGCAAACGCATAGTGCATAAATATCGGGACACCCCCTTTTTTCCCTACTGCTCCCATGTAAAAGGGGAGTTTTAAAACGTTATTTTTGAGTAGAAATATTTTTGTTACGAAGTCGCTAATTTTTTGGTAGATGACTAACATCTTGATCTTAAAGTCTACATGTAGGTTTTACACATTCTTTAACAAGTAAATGGTTTTTTCTGGCGTCTAAAGTTTTAAGGCCATTTTTCCCGTCGTTTTCCCCCTCGCCCATGGCTAGGGGTACGACCTTGACGGGAAAAATGGCCTTAAAACTTTAGACGCAAAAAAAAACCATTTACTTGTTAAAGAACATGTAGAACCTACATATAAATATAAAGATCTAGATGTTAGTCATCTACCAAAAAATCAGCGACTTCGTAACAAAAATATTTCTACTCAAAAATAACGTTTTAAAACTCCCCTTTTACATGGGAGCAGTAGGGAAAAAAGGGGGTGTCCCGATATTTATGCACTATGCGTTTGCTCTGAAATCGCTGATGCGAAAAAATCAGGATTTTCACCATTTATTACTCATGGGGGCGGCACGGCATACCCCAAATTTCAAAAATTTAGCTTGATTCCCCAAATTTTAATAAAATAAAAACCCCGCCATAAGCGCCCGTGTTAAAACGGCGAAAAAGGGGGGTCGTCCCATTACTTCGGGTGGGTACTGTAGGCCCAAAAGTTTTAGCGTGTAATTATATCTTGAATTGTAAAGTAGTGGCAAAATTGCTTGTCCTGTACCCTCGTGATGTCCTGTAGAACTGACAAAAAATGAACTAAATCACAACCTCTTGCGGCAGAGTGCTGCACAAAACGAGTGGCAAGAAAACAATCAGAGCTCTTTTAAAAGAAAGTTTAGTTCTAAAAGTGTGTGACAATAACACCAGGAGAATTAAAGTATCCGATTAGCAAAGCAACAGAACTATAAACCAGGTAGTAATCCGGTTTCGGAGGTTAGGTTACACATTCACGACTTCGAAATAAAGCCAATTGGGTACCAACGAGATTTATGTTTACGCGTCAAAACTTCTGAAATAAATTTAATGAATCTTATATTAACAATGTATATTCAATTTAACTTTATGATTACTAGATGTAGTCACAGAATGGATCCATTTTTCTTTATTTTACCTGCATTCCGAATTTAATTTTTTTTACTGTTTTATGAACGCACATTGATTTCAATGTTTAACAAAAAAAAACATTTGCAAGATGGCCGCATTTTCGTCCTATTTTAGATTAATAAAGCTTTAATGTCATTAAAGTTTGTCTTTTTATTGTGCCTTTTGTTGCTTAACCATAATTATTATTATAAGAACATAATTTCACACTCTCAATTTTTGAGGACCTTAAGTAGGGAAATGAATTCACTACTTAGTACCACTTACGCACTAGTTACGTACAACTTAATAAAACTTAAGTACTACCAAGGGCCCTAACTAGGGATTCTCAGTTTCCTACTTACGCCCTACTTACGTCCTAATTAAGGGCCTAAGTAGTGCGAAAAATTGAGAGTGTAGAGACTTTAATACAATATAGCATACTTGATGGTAAATTATCAAATTTTCGTCTCCGTTTGGTGGAAATTAGCGATAATTCTTTAAAAAATGTGTTTGGCTTTCAGACAGGGCGGAGCCTATCGCGTTAAACTAGTAATGACATCACCTGCTCAAATATTTCAAAAAGCTTCTCGAGTGCGCATTTTGCACCTGATTCCCGATGATCTCATTTTGCTTGAGTTGTCGAGGCTATTATTTTTCCTTTTCTTGTCGGAGCAATCTTCACGTTTTGTCAAAAACGAAACACGGACAGGAAATCTAATTACGCGAGGACGATGGGAGGACTCTTTACGAAATATGTTCACTTTTTCTTGGAAAATTTTCCTAATATATGATACTGAGCAGTGTTGGGAAGATCAATGGCAAAAGTGATCTAGATCTAAAATCAGATCTGGGAGGAAAAAACGATATAGATCCTTTTTAAGATCAGATCTGATCTTGATCTTTACTGCGATTTAGATCACGAAAATCAGATCATTTCCCCTAGCGATTTACAGAGATTTAATTCATGATCGAGATCAGATTGCAGATCAGATTATATATTAAACTCAAAACATTTCAATTAAAAAATTTTTTACGATTTTTAGCAAATGAAGGTATTTAAGCATTTTATCCGATAATTTTTTGCGCCTAGCGTTTAATGCAATTGCAGCTGTACTAAACATCCTTTCAACAGGGGCACTAGAGAGAGGTGAAGTACTATATCTTACAAAAACCTCTTAAATATATAAAAAATGTTTTTTTTTCTTCTATTTCTTTTATATATAAAAGAAGTCTTAGACACCCATCTATATTAGATGGGTGTCGGTCCAACATGGGCAGGGATTTATCCTTGTCACAAATGTATTTATTGATGTCGTCTCTAGTAAGGGAAGCAACTTCACCTAAACGCAGTGTTGTCAGTAATCTTGATCTAAAAAATGATCTTTTTGGGGGAAAATCAGATCAAAATCGCCAACTCTGGGAGCGATCTAAATCGGAAATCAAGATCGCCTAAAAACCAATCTAGATCGCGATTTAGATCGCACGCGATATAAATCGCTAATGATCTTCCCAACACTGAAAAAGAGTCGCGGCTGATCGGGATCGTTCTCGGTTTCTACAATGGAAGCCATTATCTGGTCAAAAACTGCGCGTTGATCCTCGTTCAACTGCGCCAACATCATTTCACCATGAATTCGTTTCGCTCTCATCGCATCTTGGTCGCATTCTCTGATCTCCTCCGTAATCAGTTGATTGATGAGCTGAAAATCGGGCGCCGGCAATCCAAAGTCGATCTCCATGTCGAAACCTCTCGATTTAAACTTGTCCTGAATCCACTTTAGCGCCAGATTCTCAGCCACCTCGACTCCGTGTCCTCTCCTGACGTAGTCTTCCATGAGACTCTGCTTTTGTTTGACGAACAAACGGGACGGATCCGCCAGATTACAGTGACAGCAGATGTCGACGAAGAGCTGCCTCAACTCTGTCGGCATTTGGAACGCTGCCGCTTCGTTCATCGCCTTGTGCCACGCGTGGTCGTCTTCCATTAGATTTCTGGCAACGGCTGCCGCTTTGAAAGTCGGATACTCGATGCCGTCCACCGTCCGAAGATTGGCAAAGCTAGTAGCACCTGGGACATCGATGAGCAGCAAGCGAAGACAGAATCTTTCCACTTGTTTAAAGCTCACCGAATAGATGCGACCGATGACTTTGGCTCTCTTCTTACGCGCCGTCCAACGTTGGCATGGCATGGATTTCGAGTTAAAAACAAAGTGGTGGGGAATTTCGCGGTAGTAATACTGGCGAGCCACTTCGTTGCTTTCGTTCAATTTAAACCAGGCCGTCAGCGTGGTATCTTTGGACTCAGCGTTGGCCACGGCCCGATCCTCAAGTCCTTGTTCAAAAAAGACGGACTGTTCTAACGGCAAATGGATGGCCAAGCGAATGACGGGATGCGAACGGTGCGACAGAGGGAATTTAAATATCCTCCAGCTGGCTTCGGGCGCGCTGACGTACCTCATGTCTAAAAAAGTGGAAATCTCGTCCCAATTGATCGTCGGTTGGTTAAAATCGGTTGGTTAAAATCGTCTATCATCATGTCTTCGCCTACATGCCAGCCTTTTTCCGATTGCGTTTTTACACCGATGTTTTCTCGCTCCTCTGTTATTTATTCCCCATAATATGGCTGTAAATACACAGGCAACACTCGTGCCCGAGTACGCCTTTTACAAAAAAAAATATGTATTTTTATGAAAATATTACCTCTTGCAATGAAAAAAAATATTTCCCGTGTTATAAGGTACCCTGGGTATAAAATAGTTTTGTAGCGTGTACACAGTGTATTTTCATCAGTATTGGATCTATTTAATAAAAAAAATATTTCCCATGCTATAAGGTACTCCCTTTACAAAATACAATTTTAGAGCGTATACTTTATACTTTGATCATTTTAAGTGGTTTAAAATCCACTTATTATTTCATAAGCTTCCAACGATGACAGCAGAATGTAAAGTACAAAAAATCCTAATAAAATGGCGCTAGTTGGCAGTTTGAAACTCACGGGACCTCCTAATTCCCCTCCTACAGTTTCACATCGCCGCAGCGTCAATAATCCAATAGCGATTACTGCCATTACACAATATAGCGTAACGGAGAATGCTAATCTATTTTGAAATATATACAAGATTCTCATGAAAATTATAAATGCATGATTTTCACATATACTTATAGTAGAGCCATATTTTTTTCGTGATACACAGTAGGCACTTCAATTATTCGAAAAAAATTCCCCGCCCCATAAGGCGGAGAGAGAATCCGGTCGGTAGGAGAAAAATTCTCCTCTAAGGCTGTTGCAACCCTTTCCTTTACTTGCGATTAGGGAGGGGTAAGAAAGGAAGGCAGAGGGGTATTTTCCCTACGATTTGCTCATCGTCCGAGTCCGAGCACAAATCGGTAAAAAACTTAAAACAGTAAACCGATATGATAAGTTTATCGGAAATATTTGAAATTTGTCTATAACATAAATTAGGTGGATGGGTAATCATGGTTTAAAAATTTAATCCCTGAGGTCTGAGGACGTAGTCCTCAGCCGAAGGCCTAGCGGTCTTTAATGCAATGGAAGACAGCAGCACCAGCCCGTACAGGACTCGCGTAGAACTTTATTCCTCCTTTGCGTCTGGGGCTTTGACCTACGCCCGAGGCTATTCGTTCCCAGAAAACCACCGATTTTCTCCGAAAACCCCAAATTTTGGGAGTCTATAGAATTCAAAACGGTAGGCCCTATCAAAAATCGGCAACTGCTATCATGCCTGAAATTTCCCCAGCTGCCCCCCGTTACCAAACACTATAGTATTTTTTTCTAATTGATTATGCGTTTACGATAGGAAAACTCTAAGTAAATTAAACCGGTAAATCTCAATAGGATTTCTGGTGAGAGAGGTAATCCCATTGGAACAGTTCCTAGAAATAGAATATTTGCAAGGCGCTTTTCTCACTGCGGGTGTCTATTTCTTTAACTATGGTTGAAAGTTTTGGATTCAACTCACTGAGAGGAACACATCAATATGAAACAGTATACCATTCGATTACCAGACGATTCGGCCAGGCCGAATCGGTGGCCGAAAAAATCCGACGGTTCGGCCACATATATTTTGTCGATTCGGCCTTTAAAATAAAAAAAATAAATAAAATGTAACAGAAAAGTAATGTGATTAAAGTAGGCTTTCCTATTCCCAGAATTTGTCAAAATTTTATAAGAGTTCACTACAACTCCTGAATTCCGTATACAAATTCAGTCAATTTCCCACACAGGAAAGTTGAATTTCAATTGAAAAGTAACTTGAATTTCTAACCCAGGTAAAAATCCTGGTAATTAAGGGTCCCAAATTATTGCCAATATGAAATATCATGTAATTAATTACAAAATGTTGTAATTAATCGCATGATTTTCACCATTAATTACGTGATTTAATGAATTACCAATAATTTGGGATGATTTATCACAAATGTTTTTACCTGGGTAATATAGCCAATCGAGTATTGTTTTTGCTTCTGTTCTGTTATGTTTACTTTTTTAGCTGCTTTTTGTGATTACCGATGAAAAGACTTAACCTTTTCGTAATCATTCATGAAAAAAGAACATTTCCTTTGATTGCAATTCTTTTTTCTTCCTTGCATTAATTACCCTTTGATTTAACGATCGAGAAGAGAAAACGAAAAAACTTATCATTCCGAAAAGTGCAACCACCCGCACCCCTCCTGCTCACGCAGTGAGCGTATATTGTAAGGCAGCGCCACAAAATCGTAGTTGACTTTAATGGCATATATATAGCACCGCTTGTAGGGGCGATTTAATTCATTGGCCGAATCAGCAGTGAATTTATTAATTTTTTTGTTGCCGATTCGGCCAGGCCGAATTGGTTGGCCGAATCGTCTGGCCGAAAAAGTTGGCCGAACCGTCTGGCAGCCATACCATTCGGTAGAATAATAGACGTTTCGGCCTTTACATTGGGGAGGGGGGGGGGGCACCCTTACTTACACATATACATATCATACGCGCTGAGAAAATTTATGTGGACAGATGCACGGTCCGATATTTAAACCAATTATAGTATTGCCGTGATATTCGATAGACAATAGGCCTACCCAATAACTCCAACAACTCAAACCGCATAAGGAGTAAACAAATTGCGATAGCTACAGTGCTACACACACCCCCATTACCCCCCACCCATTAGCCAAGCTCTCAATCATATACAGAAATAGGCCTACACAAAACTTGTTTCCAACACTTTTCCCATAAGAATCTTTAATGTAAAAAAAAATTATAAACTCTTTACTAGAAACATTTGACTCAGACCGAAGGCCTAACCCTTGGGGTTTATCCCTATCTCTTACAGGTAAAAGGGGGGCACTCGGCAAACTTTGGCAAGTGCCCACCTTTTATACGGGCCCGCGATTGATTTCGAATAATTGTTGATCGCAAATTTAAGTAAATACGCGCAATTAGTACATACTTGGCAATTTTTCTCCTGGTAGATAATTTTGTTATCTTCACCAGTTTAAATTTTCATCCGTCTAACTCTAATTTTACAACGAGGGGAATTTTTCTCTTCCCGCCCGAATTCTCTGTCTGCCTTATGGGGCGGGGAGTTTTTTCGAATACTTGACATGCCTACTGTAATTTATTTTTTTCTTAGCCTACACAGTAATACTTAGTAAAATCTATTGAACCGAAGATTTCGGTGCAGTAAGGAGCATTTTTTCTATTGAACCGAAAGGTTTGAAGTGTGAACTTTCCGGTGCACTATCACTTATTTTGCTATTGCACTGAAATTTAAATTTTATTTTTGTGAGGCATACGTAGAATTTAGCTTTTAATCTTTACAAACTTCTTTTAACCAAAAGCCAACCTACTAGTCACAATCAACAAACTTAACAAACGAAATTCAGGAAAATTTCTATTTTATAGGGAAATAAGTGATCTGTAGCTTAAGTAGCTACCATGTTAGTCTGCATTTCTTAAAATTAGAAAAATATTACCGACAAACGATGGAACTTAAAAATTTTTTTACTGCTGTGAATTCTTAGTTTTGTTTTTTAAACAATTTACTTGTTCAGAAACTTCATGAGATACGATTGTTTCCATTATAAATGTACAATAAACTAATTCGTCGGCCTAATTTAAAATACGTACTTCAATTACTTTGGTATAATAGCCAAAAGGCGCTTGGTGCACCGAAAGGCTCATGTCTATTGCATCTTTCGGTGCAATAGGCCAATAGCCAAAAAGGTCCTTAGTGCACCGAAAGATTTTGGTACAATAGACCCAACCGCATTATTTATAGCTTTACTTACGTTCCGGCTTCGACGCGGAATATTGTACCATTGTAGGAATGGTGAAAGGCAGCTAAAGTCCACGCTACTCCAATTCCAAGGAAAACATTGACAGCGTTAGCTCCCGTCACATTTGAAATTGATGCATCTGCATGTTGGTCTTGGACAGCTGATACTTTACTGGCAAACAAATCTGAACGTAGATGTAAAAAATCAACTAGCTAATATAACATTAATATGTAATTGTATGTAATACAATGAACGAGTTCAAAAAATATTTTTAAAACGGGTGCCAGTCGATCTAGCAGTTTAGCCCAAGCAACTTTTCCGACCTCAATTTGTTTGCTTTTAGGGACTGGAATGGTATTGATTTGTTTTCCATTAAACCCCAATGACGCTTATTTGCTGATGAATTTAAGTATTTGAAATTTAATTTTCCCTGAGGCCCAGGGACAGAGAGACCACTTACCGACCCTTATTTTAAAGCGCTTTACTTTCCTCGAGACCGAAAACTTATTTCGTTTTTTGTTCCACGCCCGAAAGTGAAATCGGGGGAGCTAATACCTCCTCCTAAACGGTGTATCCTGGGTGTATCGTAGGGGAAAATGAATTGCACCGTCGTGCTCCAAATTATGTTATCTGGTTCCTAAAGTATAAACCAGGACTGTCCGGTAAAATTGGTTTTTCACGGTAAATTTGAGTTCCGCTAAAAAGGGAGAATTCCGCATGCGAGAATTGGAGCGAGATCGGCTCGATGGTATTCGGAGCGAGCGCTCTGGACCCCCCCCCCCCCCCCCCCCTCCCTGAAAAGTGAAAACTCATATAGTAACAAACTAACAATTTATTAATCAAAATATAGAAAAAAATATGGGGGATGGGGGACGATAACACAAACAACACACTACCCAAAAGTTGTAATTCTTTTTTAAAATTCAGAGTTTTCAAGGGAAAACGAAAAATGCCCCAGTCAACCCCACCCTCCTCTACAAGTTCGAACCTCTTTATCCTGAAAGAGTTCCGCGAAAGCAGTAAAAGAACTGGCAAGAATATTTGAGATTCATTTTTATATGGACAGGAATGGAACACAAGAACTTTGAAACCATTCCGATTCAAAAATTTACAGGGGAAAATAAAATACCTATGGCCGAATTCCTTTTATTATGAATTCGCCTGAATTCGTGCGTGCTTTTAAAAATATTTTAGAAATCCCCATAGTTTATCTGGGAAATTTAGTCAAATGAAATACATTATTATTAGTAGTAGTAGTCTAACCTGGAAGACTTGTCCCCAAAGAAACCAAAGCCAATGCAGTAACGCTGTCCTTTAATCCAACCGTGCAACCAAGATGAGAGGCAACGTCGCCAATTAAAGCCGTCATAACTCCTATGCAGACCACAGATGAAACGAAACATGGATAACCGCCACCCATACCTTAATGAACGGTAAATTTTAAAGATTTACAAGTTCCATCTAAAATCATCATCACTAAACTTGAAGTGCACAAGTATATCCGATTAAAAAATGCATACAAATTTCTTTTCTAACTCTGGATTCTGGATTAGGGGAGGGTGGGGTTGAGAGGGACATGGGGTTAAAAACATAGCCAACATCTTTTTAAAATCTTTTTTCGATGATATCCGTATGGAGGGAAAATTAATTTGGATTATTTTTCACAAGTTTATTAGGTACAAGTATAGCGGAAAGATGTTTTTCGAGAAAATATTTGTTTAAAAAATGCCGTGTTCCATCAAAAAATGCTTAAACGGTTCAACAGATTTAGTTAAGATTGGTACTGCTTATTTTGCGTTCAATTACGAGTATAGTTTGCTAAAATGAAAACATGTTAGGAGAAAATTGCGGTTACAGTTGCGATTTTTCTAGAATTGGTTTTATACGGGTTGAATGGGACATCATTGGGACACGAATGACTGAATGGTTGGGACTTCACAAGCATAGCGCGCCAATCCCCCTACTTTTCCAATTTCCGCCCTCCATCAGAAAAACTTCTTATTTTTCCCCGTTGAGATACCAATCGCTTCTTATGCCATATCAAATAAAGGATTAATGAACTTTATTGAATTAAAAGAGACTCTTTATTAGATAATTTTTTAAAAATTTCTTAAGTATTTGTGACCTGTCCCATTCAACCCACCCAATTTGTCCCAAGCTGTTTTCTCCGCCCTTAAATTTTAGCATACTTTGAAAATTCATAGTGGACCAATTATAAAGCGACAATTTGAAAAATTATAATAATAGAAAGGGGGTAACCGCTAAAAACACAATTCCTGAAAATTGTTTAATAATACTTCGAAACAGGCAAGCTATGAGGGAAAATCTAAAAGTATCGCGCTCAACACCACGTACCGTATCCTTCCCTAGTCTTGAAAAACAATTAACCGATCGGATAACTATAATCCGAACCATCCAATACGCTTTTTAAACATAAACCATAGTCCTGAGTAAGAAAGAAACATTTATTGCAATTTTTGACGGATGATATCTGTGTGCATCCCTAAGAAGTATACTGTAATTCTTGGGCAGCTTACATTCGGGTGGAATAATTGCGAATACCAGCCGCCAAAGTACTGTTAACCAATAAGAAGCGTGTTGTATCCAAGAAGTTTCTGACCTTATTGCTGATTCGAGACTTTCTTTCTCTTTCTCTGTTCGGCCCAGTGATTCAAATTTAATGTATTACAACTTATTTTGTCTAATTTAAATGTGTTAATAATCTAATACCACCTTGTTCTCCATGAATTGCATCAATAAACTGTTGCATCCATGAAGATGTTCCGCGCTTTAAAGATGCATTCGCTTTGGATACGAGTTTGTCTACAGTATTCTGGAACAATGTTTCATTATTTTTTCGTGTTAAGAAAATTGTGGCCTCGTAGTTAATTCACCTATTTTACAGAAGTATTTCGTTAATAACTCACTTTGAATTGTTTGCTCTCCTTGAGACGAACTAGTGTTGTAGGGACTTCTCCCAGTTGCGCACGACCTCTTAGGGCTATTCGCTGTTGCTCGGTGAGTTGGCTATATTCACGCATATTCAGTTCCTCAAACTCATCAACACTTTGGTCTGTTTCACCTTCTAATATTCGTTGTATTTCATAACTCATGAACTATGTCTTACCGTTACAAGCTTAAACCAACTTTACCTTTAAGCAACTGTTTTGGTTCTCCAATTGTGAAATAAAATAGGACATCTTTTTCATACAAACTCTCACCCATGATTTGAACGGCAACACTTTTCCTATAAATCCAAAAAAATATTCAGGTAATAACTTGACTTCTAGCAATATCACGAAAAGATCAAGTACTCAGTCTCGCCATCTTCGAACGTAATTTCACCCTGACAATGTTGATAATCTCTATTGGGTTTGGCTGTACCCTCTTCTGTTCGATATGTTAAGCTAACGCGGCCTCGGGATCCTCCGCATCGTATAATTTGCATGTTGTGAGTCCCAATTGTTTCCGTCAGGCAAACGCTTCGCTCCGTGAGGGAAAAGATTCCGTGATGGTCATCATCCAATATCTATGTATTGTATATCGTAATTATACATATACATTAGTTTTTGCTTTATATTATTTTGTCATAATACCATGACGGTTGCCATGGAAGGGCAAATTAATCGCAAAAATGATTGTTCGGGAATTGAGTTATGCTTTTTTTGGTGCCTTATTTTCCAGTCGTCTTCGCTGTCGGATGAGTCGGGGGTCGAATGCGAAGGGGCATTTGAGGCGAACTCAACTGATCTCCTCCCTGTAAGCCGACCATTGTTTTTGAATGACACTTTTCCGGAAGAAGAAAAAGACGCCTTGGACGTCATTTCAGACAGTGGTGTTTTTTCTTGTGATGTCTTCATCTCCTTAACTTGAGAATCTTTCAACTCCTCGAAAACTTCATCGTCTTCATTGTCCACAATATCGGACCCAATATGAGATAAGGCATCCACGAAGTCTTCATCGCCAGTTCCTGAACTTTCTCCGTCAGTTTCATCGTAGTGGAACCAAGAAGGTCGTCGTAGATTTTTATTTGATTTAAGAGCACTGAGGATCTCACGAGCGGTAACCGAGTAGCGAGGTGGAGCCTCTATGTCAACATCCTCAACATCTAATGTCATTGAATAGGATGGCGCTAGTTCGTTGTGAATATCCGCTGTAGTTACGTAAGCGTCATCCGAAATGTCACCCTTCCCGCAAAGGTACTCGCTTCGATTTCCCGAACGTAAATTCAAGAGTCGGATGTAAAAATGTTGGTCTTCCTGAAGAAGAAATGTAAACAGTAGCATAACAATATCAAAAAATATACGTACATACAAAAATATAAATCAACAAAAAATGAAAAAAAAAATGAGTTTAATCAATTAGCTAATCAGTACTACATATTAAATTACTTCGTATAGTTCGTCGTCGATAATGCGGATAGAAATTGTTTTTGATGTAACGCCCGGTTCAAAAACAATAGTCCCTTGTGATGTGATGAAATCCTTACCGGCTAATGCTTCACCATCTTCGGTCGTATAGTCAACCAGCACTTTTTGATTCATATCTCCGCCTTCTCTGACCACAGTAACGTTAAACTCTCCAACATTTTCCATTACCGTATAGTGACCCGGACTGAAGAATACTTTCGTAATCTGGCTGTCGATATTTCTATTTAACGGAACGGGTGAACTGCTGTTGGGGTGGAACTCTTGAAACAGCTCAGTAAAGTCTAGACCGCGATGGGATTTTTCGCCAGAACTCATGAGCATTTTCGAGGCCATGACGTGGTAGAATGCTTTGCTCCTCGATCCCCCCCGATCTAGTAACTCCTTGGTTGCCATGAGTTCTAGCTGATTTGAACTGAGCACAGGGTACTTTAGACGTAAATTTTTCAATAATATAATGAAGGCTCGCCGATGATCCTCAAATTCGCGAACCTCTTCGTTTTCGTTCTCTTCCGCAAACTTCTTAAAATGACTCGCCCTGTCTGTGGTTGTCCTTGTGTCATATTTGACTATTTCTGCCTCGTCCGTAGTCGTTTCAACTATGACGCCATTCCGACCCATTCGATATGTTTTTGAAATGTAGTCGTAAATGTGAACATGTCGGTCCGCAACATAGGCAGTAAGTACGGTCATTGGGAAGAAGGCAAATGTCATAAGCGCTTCCCATACTTCAATAACACCAGGTGATATGACAGCCGTAATGAGGTAGAGCCAGAGGTAGGCAAACACGGACCAAGCAGCAGTGACGAAGAACACGGACACTCGTTTAATGATGCGCACTTGACCATCCGGAATGACCCAGTTACATACACCAATGATAACAAACAGGTTAAAAGCCGCACTGCCGACCGTTGATCCCGGTCCCATTTCTCCTGCTTCGAAGCCCTTGCCAATGATTTCAATACTGGAGAGGAGGATCTCAGGACAGGAACACCCAAGGGCCATCAGTGTCAAATTGGCTACAGTCTCGTTCCAGACACGAACTACGACCGTCTGAGTCTTGCCGTTCTCGTCCCTTAGTTTGACTACCTTCTTCTTTGATGTTATCATTTCGATAGATGCCATAAATTTGTCGGCTAAAATGGCCACTCCGACAAACAAGTAGGCCAATACCACAATGTAGAGCAGACCGCGGAAAACAACACTAGATGTGGCAACGTTTTCCAGTGGGAGCCAAGCCGGAAGAAGGATGCCGTCGATACAGAGTAATCTTTTTTCGTTTCCCACTTCACTCGCATTGGGATGATTAATGGCCTCTGCTAAGTAATGCGCCGACTCGGAGGAGAAAACTGTCGGGGCCATAACGGTCGGCGGTTAGTTTGTTACTGTCTTTCGAATCTGATCAACTTTTCCTTTCGTCTGATGAGCAACTCCAGTATTTATAGGTATCGGGTTACCATACCTATGGCGCAACCGATTTCGAATTATGATCCGGTTAATGTACCGGCACTAATTTGTCACAAAGGATGTCCACACTTGACTTCGTGAGATTTAGCTATTTCACGCTATGTTTTCTCACACCGTAATTCGTGACTTAGAAAACAATTTTTGTTATCAGGATTTTAAATAATAAGATATTTGGTTACAGAGACACCTCACACATGCTCAGGAGGAAACTGTTTACAGACTATTCTACATTGTGTCTCTTTATTGATTCATCATTCTCTTTCGTCCTAGTCACATCGAAACAAGGGTCTCTTTTTTTATGTTCAAATTTTCCCTGTTATCTGCTTCCTTGGCCCTCTGTGTTTTGACAGTTTGACACCAAGGGATTAGGTGGCTCGAAGAATAGTAATTTAATCAAGTGTGGTGCAATACCTAGGTAGTGGAATAGTTATTACGCTACCAATTGACTTTGGAACAGGCCAGTAAAAGTTTACGCTTTCGAAAAGGAAACTTACTGGTGATGGAACAGCGCGTATAATATCAAAGTTACAAACATACCAAATGTTTATAATATTAAATAAATACGTTTTTTTTCGGTTTTTTTAGATTCTCCTATATAAATTCGATATCAATTGTTTTCAACCTGCTTTTACATTTACATGGCTAGGGCCTGGGGAAAACATTATTCAATCCACCCCACTTTCCTCCTACAAATTCAATCAATTTCTTTTTCACAGAATTCCCTTATAATTTTCAATTTAAAATGCAGAAAGTCCCACTAGCTATATAAACTCGATGAGTATTCGTTGTAAATGTCGACAGTCGATGAAAACAAATACGCGGCGCATGAAAGAAAAAATATGTATACATATAATACACATTTTCTTTTTTCTATTTTAACAAAATGTAGTTTCTGCGAGATATAATTAGGGGGTGATAAATTTTTGTCCCGTTTAAAGCGAAAAATGGCTAAAATTCATTCAAATTAGCATACAATAGATTCAGGTCAGGGGCCATCCATAAAGTATGTCACGCTTAAAAGGAGGTGGGGTCGTCCAATATATGTGTAACGGTCTAATTTGTCTAACGGAAGTAAGTTACCTATACAGCTACAGTATACTTATAATGTTGGAGGCCGACGTGCTTTCAATTTTATTCCAGTACTTGATGAGGACGATTTTTCCAAAATCAATACAATATTGGGGTGGTAGTGTTTGATGGTTACCTCGGAATAAGATGGTTTATTTGAGATTTTATTAAGTTCATAATAATAAATGAATATATGACATGTGGGATTGCCAAAGGTCTCATCGCCACAATGGATATTACAGCAGATAGCTGGACTGTTTGTATCTTTCCGACATTTAGTGCCCCTTAAGTGTTAGCGCCAAAAATAAAAAAGTGTGCTTCTTTTTCTGCCTACAAACCTACCTGTTTCAACACCGACAAGTGTACAAAATATACCCATTTCGGCACTGAAGCTTAAATTCCGAATTTGGCACTCTTATTCACACGACATATTTTACACATACATTTTTAGAGCACCTCATAGTTCTGCCGAAAATTATGCTGTCTCTAGTTCGCATTTTCACGCATCGTCAGCGCCTTGGTTAGCGCGTTACGTATAACTTTGTGCATTCAATCAAGCATTCAATGTAGTATACGTAGGTGATATTTTTTGTTCCTACAGGTATGACGGCACAGAAAGTGACACTATAAAAATTTTTCTGGTTAGATTTCCATTGGGGTCTTAAGTTACTGAATGTGCTGTCTAGTCTGAGAGCTGATAAAGAACGTCCTCAAGTGAAAATTAAACCTGGAAGAGTGTCAGAAACGTCTAGCGATCCGCCCATTAGTACTGAAGTTATAACTGTGAAGGAAAGCGTCTTTGAAGATATTCCTGAAGTGGGGAGTCTTTGCAAGAAAGAATCATGGAAGATATTCATACAAATAATGAGAGAACACTCGTTCGTTTTGGATAACGCAACCCCAGTCTCCTTTTTACACGAAGAGTCAACTTTCGTACTTATTATTACTATATTTTATAAAACCAACGCCAAATTTTTCCGAGCTATCAACTGGCTCACCAGGTACTTATTTTAAGATTCGTTCAGACAGACTGGTACCGTTTTATTATGTTTACCCGTTGTTGGGCTCAGAAGGATTTTCACAAAATACCAGCAGTTTACGGACGAATGAGGTTGAGAATTAGGTTCTATGTTCTATCCTAAATACTTACGTTTTTTTAGAATTCTGTGTCGGGTTTATTTTTTCTGCTTAATTAACGGTTTCAAATCAAGCAAAAAAAAGCGATAAAACGTATAGTTTATTTTTATATACGGTATATAGTAGTTTAGTCAGGGGAACGATTGTCGAGAAGCCGCAGGAACTAGTGTCGAGGGGGACCACAGTCGCATTCCCGACGTAGAGTGTGTGTAGTTGCCGGCGATGAGGACGGACGGCCGTACTTGTCATTTTCGCCAAAGAAGACAAACACGTGACGAAAGTTAACATTCACACAAGGATCCTCATCGCGTCTCGGATTGTAAAATTTATTATAACAACATTTGTTTGGATAAATAATATGTATCTGTTGCCGGGAAAGTTGGGGCCGCAATGGTATGACACGAAAACCTTTCCGGCCCCAATTTATTTTAATTTTGAGGGGCCGGAAAAACTAGATACCTTCTTAGCCTGTAAAAAAATGTGGTTTGGGGTTTAAACCTTATGTCTGACGTGAACCTAACTTACGTTTTCGGAACGAAAAAAAAAACAATTTGGAGCGAGCGCCTTGGTATATAACTAGTTATACCTCCTGTAGACATGAACCTTAAATAATGATTTCAAGGTTCTTTTTTTTAATACAATTGGAGTGGAGTCTAGTTATTCCCTGGCTATTCCTTAAAATGCAATCCACGTCGCCGGTTACAGTTAACTATAAAAACCCTGATGTAATGGTTTAGCCTACATTTCACCAAAACGATTACAACGATATGCAACACGACTGTCAATTTTTCCATTTGCTATGAACAAAACATATAATAAAATCTACTGTAGAGGAAAGTTGGCCCATTTACGTAGATTGGAATGTGAAACCCACAGTGTTTGACGTTACGGCAAACGTTACAAAATTTAATTGACGTTCTGAACACTGGAAACCCAGCTTTCATTTGAAGACTCCATAAGGGAGCGCTAGATGCTATAGAAACCACGGTTACGCGTAAAAATTCAGATGATGTGAGCGAATCCAGAACAATTTATGAATGATTTTGAACCAGAGGTCGCGCTGTAAATGCACGCGGCATGGGCGGAAAACTATTTTAGCTATTACGCGTATCTTAAGTTCCTGTTTAGCGCGTACTTTTCCTTTTTTTTGTGTGTGTATTTTTTGAGGGCTTTTGGGGGGCTTTTGGGGGGGGGGGCTTGAGAAAGGAAAGGGATGGGTCTAGGGTAGGTTCCAAACGTTTATATGAGAAAATTTAGTTTTCCGGCAGGCTATTAGATGGCGTAATAAGATTTGTACGTTAATAACCGATTTTAACCGACCTAACCGATTGTGATTTTGCTTTCCTAACGTTTATGCGAGAAATTGTGTTTTCCGCCGGGATGTTAGATAGCGTGCAAGACTGTACGTTAACCGATTTCGGTGAAAACCTTTAAAAATTTTTTCGAGTACGTATAGTAATATACGTTTAATGTGTCGTGAGAAACCGTGTTTAATGTGTTGTGAGAAACCGTATGTTTCATGCGTCAAGGATTTAAAAAATAGCTATTAATAAAACATACGATTCATGCTTCAACCGATGCATACATCACTCAATTGGTAGACGATATTGTGAAGTCAAGACCTTCGTCGGTAATTTGTTAAATGTAGCCTACTACATATTCTGATTACTCTTATAAAACATAAACTGTAGGAGATGCTACCGTCTTGGCGAATTATTAATTTGCTACCGTTTGTCTCTAATCCATATCATTATCCGATTTATGTTAGATGTTAGTCTATATTTATTCTATCTATTACAAAATGATGAAATTTCAAGCCTGCCTTATCACCGTAGATGGCTGTATTCAGATTGATTTAATGTGATTAAGTATTTAAATTTTAAAATTTCTCAAACAAATGCCCTTTTAAACAGCTCAGTTTTCAGTCCAACTTATATTTTACGTTCTTTGTTCTGCAATATGGAATATGCCCTATTGGTCACATCAGAAAACAAGATTTTCGCCTCTACTCATATATAGAGTGCGCGTCAATAGATTTATAAAGTTCGCCTTGAAAGGCAAAGGGATATAAAAGCGACGTCTTCGCTAGATCACTCAGGTAATTTCAACGTTCCAAATCAGTGGTTTATTACTGTTCCCCATGACCTGTATACGAGTGTGGCGTCTGATTCCTGCGAGTTAATACGTGGATTTGAAACCTGGTGGGCTCTTTTAGGTCTTTAAGTTATAGTTTTTGACATCAGTTTTGATACTCGATCAGTTCTCGAAAACTTCATCGATTAGGAATTTTTACTGCTACATTTATTACTATTAGGAAATACCTAGAGAATCATTATCTTCGAAAATCTTCAATAATGAAAGCAGAAAGGATATTATGACTTTGATTTTTTGTAATCGGTTAAAATAAATAAAGATTACAAACTCAAGTTGTGACGCAGAAGTAAAAACAGACTCAGTGAGACTAAACAACCCATAATTAAAATGAATATACTTTACATTACCAAATTACACATTTTTAAACCAAAGTATATATTTCCATAACCACTTAACCCCCTTCTTCTCTGACTTAACCAGACCGTTGTTTTTGAGATGGTTTAAAGGATCTGGTAGAAGTTGGGGACGGTTATTTGATTAGGCCTATTAAATTATTATTAGTTATTTTCAGTCGGAATAAGGAAGGCTTTACCTTTGCTGATGATTAAGAAATTTTTCGTATTTCTTATAAGTGCAGATGATTTTTTAAAACTGTTTTACTGTTCTTTGATATTCTTCCGCTTTCCAACAGCTTCCTCTGCAGCTTCAAACAAAAATAATGTTCAATTTTTGATTTGGCGAAAGTGGCAACCCTGAATATAGTCTTTGTCGTCTGATTCAATACAGTATCTGGCTCAACCTACTGCTGTACGTGTTACGCATTGAGGAATATAAGAGAAGCTGTAATTTCAAGGTGAGGCAAACATTTCAGAGAGTGCTTTTTTCCGCAAAAAGAAAGAAGACGCCTTTGCATCCCCGAAATCATTAGCTCATGTGACATTAGTTTATTTACCGGCATGTAGTGCTATGACAAATCACTGCTAGGATAGCCGCCATATTGGGCCATGGCCTTAAGCTTTTTGCAACATACCAGGAATGTTTATTTGTCAAAATACTTCCCACAAACACTCGAAGACTTTAAATTTATTTTAAAAAATATCCCATTTGCTATGTCTAGGTAGAAATACTTGTTTTGGTGCAGATTTTATCTCAAAGTGTCAAACATTTGTTGTGCCTCTCCTTTGCTGCTCATCAAATGATAGAATTTCTGTCAATATTTAGAATTTATTTGTTTCTTTAAAAACTTTAATGCAGCTTTGCATTTCCCATTTTTCAGAATATGACATGTTAGTGGTGTTGCTTTGCTGTTTTGAACACCCTGACATTTTGAACAGCTTGTGTATTTGGAGAAAAGTCCAAAATGACAATAGCCATGAAAAATAGTGGAGAAGGAGGAACTCCTGGGACAAATGAATCCATGCAAGAAAATACCGCTATTGGAAATACTGTAAGATATACTCTTTTATCATATGGTTTCAACTATCTTGAAAGGATCATCTTTTTCCAGACTCCAAATCAAAACAGTCCCGCTGCTGTAAATACAGATGGAAACACAAATGGTCAGAATGCCAAGGAAAAAGAAAATGATGAAGATGCCTGGCTAGATCCAGCTACAGGGGAACCTTATTTTCCTGTTAGTGAACTGGCCAGGCTAGAGGAAATGATTAGTAGAACACGCTGGGTAGTCCCTGTTCTACCCAAGTGTGAGCTTGAAATACTTCTTGATGCATCTATCAACCTTTGTAAGAGAGGATTGGATACCAGAAGTGAAGCTTGCCAGAGATTTTTTCAGGATGGTTTGACCAAGTCCTTTACCAAAATTCTAACTGATGATGCTGTCAGTAGTTGGAAATTTGAGATCCATCGTTGTATCTTGAGAAATTGTGAAAAACTGGTAGAACTCTGTGTCTCCAAGTTGAGTCAAGACTGGTTTCCATTGCTGGAGTTACTAGCTGTTGTTCTGAACCCCCAATGCAAATTTCACACTTTTAATTTGACTCGTCCTTCTGAGCTCTACCCCCTGAACACGAGTAGTGGCGATGAAGAAGTCTTTGCGAAATCGCCAGATATTCGAGCTCCCAGAGGTTGGTTGGTTGACCTGATTAACCGTTTCGGCAAATTGAACGGTTTCCAGTTATTATTGGAACGTTTTCAAAGTGAACAAAATTTGAGCCTGCCTGTGATGTTCGCTCTTATTCGGCCATTTGGACTTTGTCATGAAATGCTGACTATCCCTACAATTACCAAATATTTCCTGCCGATTGTTGAAGTGATTCCCGCTTTTTTGGACAATTTAACGGATGAAGAACTAAAGAAAGAATCAAAGAACGAAGGGAAGAATGACTTGATTTCGGCTTTGGTCAAATTTCTGAAAAGTCTCACGCAAAGAGTACCAGGACAAGAAGAAACTCTTCAGAATTTGGAAATGTTTCGGCTCAAGATGATTCTTCGTCTGTTACAAATTTCTTCCTTCAACGGCAAGATGAACGCTCTTAACGAGATAAACAAGGTTATTGCAAGTGTAGCTTCCTACCCACATCGAACAACTGGTAACAGTGTCGTTACGGGTGCCAACGAAACGGACGAAGAGTGGCTTACAGCTGAAAGGTATATCTAAATTCTATATTTTGTAGGTTTCTTAGAATTGTATTGTTATTTTTAATTTTGTTTATTTGACTTGCCAGAATGGCTGGGTGGCTGAAAGAACATCGCGTACTGCAAATCGTCTTAGCCGACTCTTTGCATCAGCCTCAATATGTGGAGAAATTGGAGAAAATACTTCGCTTTGTCATCAAGGAAAAGGCCTTGACCCTGGAAGATTTAGATCGTGTTTGGGCGTCTCAGGCTGGCAAGCACGAGGCGATTGTTAAGAATGTTCATGATTTGTTGGCCAAACTAGCTTGGGACTTTTCTCCCGAACAATTAGATCATTTGTTTGAGTGTTTTCAGGTAAAATAACTAAACTATAGACGTTATTGTTTCAAAATATGACTGACCTTATCGTTTCATCAGGCAAGTTGGACAACTGCAGGGAAAAAACAACGAGAAAAGCTGTTAGAATTGATTCGTCGTCTTGCCGAGGATGACAAAGATGGTGTTATGGCTCACAAAGTAAGTCTAAATTTGTCTTGACTCTTTGTGTTTATCTGGCTTTGTAACGATGTTATTCTCTTATACTTAATCTATGTTTCTACGCGATTCAAGGTGTTGACGTTGTTCTGGAACCTCGCGCACTCACCGGATGTGCCTAACGAGATTATCGACCAGGCAATGAATGCTCATGTCAAAATCCTTGATTATTCGTGTTCACAAGACCGCGACACTCAAAAGACAGTTTGGTTGGATCGTTGCGTTGAAGAGATTCGCCACAACGTATGGGTACTTCAAGCGCTCAAACAAATCCGAGACATATGTTGTCTGTATGCCGAGACTCCGGCTAACTATAACCATGCCACAAATGCCCACGCAGCTCGTGCACAGCATGTTCTTTATCGGCAAGAAGTGGTCAATCGTCTCCAACAACAGCACGCTCTAGTCATTCTTATAACTGACAACCTTTGTGCTTACATGGAGCGTGTACGAAGCACCGTCAAAGAAAACCCAGCTAACTATGACCCACTTACATATTTACCCGATGGACGATATAGCCACGTTCTTCAAGTAAAGTCAGAATTCACCAGTTCCATCTCGCCTGTGTTTAATTTCTTTTGCCCGTTTTCAGGTTCAAGAACGCTTGAGTTTCTTGAGATTCTTGTTGAAAGACGGTCAATTGTGGCTATGTGCACCACAAGCTCGACAGATCTGGCACTGTCTAGTGGAACGGGCCATATTTGTCGCCGACCGAGAGGCATGTTTCAAATGGTTTTCAAAGCTAATGGGCGAGGAACCTGATCTAGATCCCGAAGTCAACCGCGAATTCTTTGAGGCTCAAATTCTCCAATTGGATCCTAGTCTCATGACCGAGAGTGGGATGAAGTGTTTTGATCGCTTCTTTAAAGCCGTTAATGCCAAAGAGGGCAAATTAGTGGCCCGGCGCAAGATGAATGATGTAGGACTTATCGGTCTTGATTATTTATGGCGCGTTATTCTGTTTGGCAGTGATCCAGTGGCAGAAAAGTATGACCATTTCAGTTCATTGTCCGCTGCTTTCATTAGTTAATCACTTTTTTGTTTGTACAGGGCCATTCATTTGCTGAAAGAAACCTACACAAGTTTAGGTCCCCGGTTGGTAAATAATCAAGTTGAAATTCACGAGGACCTCATCGGCAGTTGTAGTGACCGACTAAGGGCGTCACATGATACATTGCGTGCGTACATGATACAGCAGCAACAACAACAACTACATGAAGCGTTGGTGACTGAGAAGGATTTCGCCAATCGGAGTAGACAAGAAACTACGCGCATGTGCAGACTGTTGAAATTACTCCAAGAGTATGTCAGTGATTATGATTGCGAGTTTCAGATGCGAGAAGAACGTACCCTGTTACCGCTTGGTAGAGCACACAGGTAGTTTGAAGAAATGCATATATTTATATTAAGATTATGTAGTGGGAAGTAATCAATTTCTGTATCCTGGCTTAGGGGGAAATGCTTTACATTGGTAGTCCGGTTTCCAAATCAAGGACGCCAACCGGAGGATATCGAGATATGGACTCATAGTAATGAAACTCTCGCAACTGTCCGACGGCGCATAATGGCCCGCGTCAAATCAGCCAACCAGACTGTCACTTTAGCGGCGTCCACAGCAGGAAACTCGTCCCTTATTCAATCCCAAGTAGTTGGACATCAACAGCCAATTCAACAGCAGCAGCAGCAGAGTGGAATGAAACTGGATCTTTACCTGAATAATGAACTCATTGAACCGTCCGAAGGCTTTCGTTTAGTTGCAGATTTACCACTCAGGGACAAAACGGTAACCTATTCGAATTTGTGATTGATTCTTTTCAAATTGTTTGGTCTCAAAAAAAATATTTTCTAGATGTTAACTGCCAAACTTTCGCAGTCGAATACGGCTGTAGCTGGCTCACCCGATAGCAGCAGTGACAGCAGCACTGGTGGGTCACCACAGCATGCACCAAGTAGCTATCAGGGGAGCTTGGGAGGGCAGCAGCATCATCCGATGACGGCCGCGGCCGCGGAGGTTATGTTGCCGGGTGTTTTGATGTCGCGAGATAAGCGCATCAATCCTTTCTTGTGCCAACTGGCTGATCTGGGTTCACAGTTGCAGCATGCCCAGTTGCGTGACGCAGCACGCAACCTTCTTCGTCAGTTGCCGGCCGATCCTCAGGCAATAGAGCGCCTCGTGTCCGCAAGTCAGGTTCCTCCGGCGGCCCCGCCTTCGCCGTTAGTGATGGGTGGCGAAAAAGCCGGACCTGCCCAATCATCAACCGAATTGGAAAACATCTTTTCAGGAGCCTCACCTTCGACCATTCTTTATCACCTTGAAGTACGAATTCGACCAAAAAAGATTACTGAATGCGTTGGATTCATAAATTTGTATTCATTCGCTTTCCATAGGTGGCATATAGTTTGCTGATGCCTGCTAATATGTCAGCTTCGGATAAAACTTCCGAATTTCAAGTAGGATTTATATTAAGTGGTGGAATTCCTCTATTATTGAACATGCTCAGTACCAATAGTTTTCTCGTCACGGCTGACATTCCAACGAAAAGGTATGGAAGTGCTTTGATTTCTTATACTGTAACTTCTCATTTAATTACATTGTTGAAATTTCCCTTGTCAGATCGGCATACTTGAGTATTCTGCGACTCTCTAAGGTTGTGCTAGCCGTCATGTCCCACCTCTGTTTGCGCAACCTTGCCGAATTGTCGGCCCAAACCATTGTGCTGCAGACGAGTAGTCCTTGCATAGCTACGGATAATGTAGTCCGGGCCGTCGCTGGTCGACTTGCACATCAGATGCAAAGCGACACAGACGCTACCGTTTTCTTGGGCGGTGTCAAGCCAGATGCGGAAGTAGTTCGCTCGTTGATCCGCCTTGCTTGGGCAAGCAGCAGTGGGGACTATCAACTGTTGGACACGATTTGGGATGAACTAGGCTCCATCAAGCTAAACAGCACTTCAATCCCTATCCAAGAAAACGAATATTCTGAAGATATTTTGCTCTGCAAGTACGTAAATTGTAGTTTGTTATTCTCAATTGAAACAAGCTCATTAACCTGCTCCTCTATTTTGATTCTCTTTTTGGGTCAATACTAAAGGGAAGCATTGGAGGTCTTAACAGTAGTGAATAGCATTTCACCATGCGCACTACATCTAGTGTCGCAGAGTCCTACGTTTTACCGATTTTCACTCGAAATGATATTGCTCTGCCCAGTTAAGCCATTGCGAGTGTCAGCAGCAGAGCAGTTTCTGCTGATATCAAGCCAACTCGTGTTGCCTCATGGAACTCCGTCATCCGGGTCTTTAATGTTGACCTTCTTTCTTGACCTATTGTTCTCCGTTATGGCCAGCACGGTCCCAGAGTACGCTAAACACTCGCAGGAGTTTTTTCAGCTTTTATGCCGGCTTTTGAATTACGCCGCCACTTCCAACACTCCTCTTCCATCAGCCGAACCTCTTCTTCTTAACGAAATCAATTGGCTCCAAAGGATTAGAGTAATAATAAGTTTATTCGAATTCCTTATCGAGTGAAACACGAAAGTTAACGTTCTTATTTTCCTGTAGGATTGTTTCCTGAAGACTGGATCGACACAAACCGAAGATGATTTACTCGAAGGCCATCTTTGTCTCACGAGAGAGCTAGTTTCTTACCTTGGGTTGGCCAAAAAGTTTGAAGTGGGATCAGATTCTTCTAAATCTGTTAACTTGATAAAGGTAAACCATAAAGAATACTCCTAAGCAATTCAAATACAGCAAGGAAAAATGTAAATGGTCGTACTTTCTAGGAACTCTTGGAAGATTTTCTTTATCCGGCATCTCGCATCATGGCAAAATATAACAGCACTGGTGAATTGCTATCCACTGTGGCCGATCCGATTTGTTCCAGTTCGGCCTCGGTAGTGGCTGCGTTGGAACTTTTGGTTGCTCTAAGTTCTGGATGCGTGGCCAATATGAAACTTTTGACGTCTATGCTGACTGAGATGTTTTTCTCTGGTATTGATTTGTTTTTATCATTGTCTGTGTGCGCGCGCCTTCTGTTTTGGTCGTGATAATAACGCTGTTTGGTTTTCGATGCAGACCAACATGCTGAACCGCTAAGCGAATGGGAGTATTTACCTCCTGTGGGGCCGCGAGCTTCCTGGAGTTTTGTGGGTCTGAAAAATGCTGGCGCCACTTGCTATATGAACTCGGTACTGCAGCAGCTGTTTATGATTGAAAGGCTGCGACGTGGTGTTTTACTTGCTCACGGCGCGGCACTCGATCCGGACGAAGATTTCAATGGTGACGATAAAATGGAGAATGACACGGAAACGACTGAAGAACAGCAGCTTCAACTTCAACAACAGCAGCAACAGAGAAGTCGCGACGAATCCACCCGCGAGTACAACGTGAATATTCTAAAGCAGCTGCAGGCTATCTTCGGACATTTGGCATCTAGCAAGTTGCAATATTACGTCCCTCGCGGCCTCTGGCGTCACTTCAAACTGCAAGGAGAGCCGGTGAATCTTCGTGAGCAACAAGATGCCGTCGAGTTCTACATGAGCCTTACTGATAGCGTTGACGAAGCGCTGAAAGCACTTGGTCACGAGCAAATCATGCATCGTACCCTTGTCGGCATCTACTCGGATCAAAAAATTTGCAAGGGATGTCCGCATCGATACTGCAAAGAACAGCCCTTTAATGTTATCAGTATCGACATTCGCAACCATAGCAATCTTCACGATTCACTAGAGCAGTATGTTAAAGGAGAATTGCTTGAAGGTAACTGATTTCCATCTCTCTTTCGTATTTTCTATTTTCGTGTCTAATCTGGTTTATACATGTGAATTGACCTATCGGCGTTTTCTAGGTGGAGATGCTTACCACTGCGAAAAGTGTAACAAGAAGGTGAACACTGTAAAGCGGCTGTGCGTCAAAAAACTGCCGCCCATATTAGCCATTCAGTTGAAACGATTCGAGTACGACTACGAGAGATTGTGCCCCATCAAGTTCAACGATTACTTCGAGTTCCCTCGTGTCTTGGACATGGAACCGTACACTGTATGGGGCTTGGCTAAAGCTGAGGGCGAAGTTATCGACTACGACATGGAAGAGGAAGCCAATCGTGACGTCTGCACTCGGTATCAGCTGACTGGCATTGTCGTACATAGCGGCCAGGCCAGTGGTGGTCATTATTATTCGTATATCCTACACCGGCCTTCAGCTAATGCCAGTGGGGGAATGGCTAGTGCCAAGTGGTACAAATTTGACGACGGCGATGTGAGTGAATGCAAAATGGACGACGACGAAGAGATGAAGAACCAATGCTTCGGTGGCGAGTACATGGGCGAGGTATTCGATCATGTCGTCAAGCGAATGAGTTATCGGCGACAGAAGCGTTGGTGGAATGCTTACATCCTTTTCTACACTAAAGAGGATATCGACATTAGCAATCGAATGAGTGATTTGACAATCAACGAACCAGTCTCTTGTCCGTCTCTGACGCCACTTTCTATGCCGTTGGCTATCGAGCGAAGCGTCCGCAAACAAAATATCAAGTTCCAGCACACATACAACCAGTTTTCGAACGAGTTTTTCCACTTCATGAGAAAACTGATTGGCTGTCAAACTCCGTATCTGGCTTTGGATGCTAAAACACCATCGGACAGGAATCTTCCAATACTGCCAAGCATGAATCCTGTTGAGATTGAGGAACTAGCCCTTTTGTCCGTTGAAATTGGCGCTCGATTCCTTTTTACCACTTGTCTTCACACCAAAAAGTCGCTTAGAGGTGTAGCCAGCGATTGGTATGAAGCGCTCCTCGGCCCATTACGGGTATCAAAACAAGCCCGTCTTTGGTTCGGCCAGCGCGTTCTCTTGGATCACCCACAGCGCTTTTGCGAATACCTGCTTCAGTGTCCCAGCGCTGAAGTTCGCTCAGCGTTCGTCAAAATCCTAGTCTTTTTGGCTCACCTGTCGTTGAGTGACGGTCCATGTGAAATCACGCCGTCCTCCACCGCATCACCTGGCACCCTGTCGATTTCCAACAGCGCCATAGCGCAGACTGTTGGCGAACCGACACTAGCTGATCACATATTCCAAGCAGTGTTGAATCTACTCAGCAAAGAGGTAGCTGACTATGGGAGACATCTCTCGCAGTATTTCAACTTGTTTTTGGTCTACGCTTCTCTCGGCCCACCTGAAAAAGCTCATCTTCTTCGACTCAATGTCCTGGCCACCTTCATGACGGTTGCACTCGATGAAGGCCCTGGACCACCCATCAAGTATCAATACGCTGAGCTCGGAAAACTCTATCAGGTAGCGTCTCATTGCTAAGACTCAATCTATTTTATTTACTAATTCTTTGCATCTATGAATAGGTTGTGTGTATGTTGATACGCTGCTGTGACATTAGTACCAAGGCTAGCTCATCCATACCTGGTCAGTCGCCCTTGTCTAATACGTTTGGCGAACCACCGTTGATGCCTATACAACCTCAAGTGGCTGAGATTCTCTACACTCGTAACAACTTCGTCAAAAAGCTACTCGAAGATGCGAGTGGCATCGAAGAAACGTCACGTTTACTACGATACTGTTGCTGGGAAAATAATCAATTTTCATTTGCCGTGCTCTCTGAAATTTTGTGGCAGGTATGAATAGACCAACTATGTTTTCTTCTCGTACACATCTTCGTGTGTGCTTTCCTTACATAACAGCCCTTCTCCACCTTCTTTAGGTTGCCTTTGCTTACACCTACGAATTGCGACCGCACCTGGACCTGCTGCTCTGTATTTTGACGTTAGAAGATTCTTGGCAGAAATACCGAATCACTGCTGCTCTTAAGGGTATCCCTGACGACCGTGATGGATTATTTGACATCATCCAGCGATCCAAGAATCATTATCACAAGAGGGCCTATCAGTGTATCAAGTGCCTCGTAGCGCTCTTCTCTTCGTGTCCAACAGCTCACCAAATTCTGCTAGCCAATGTCGATTTCAAGCGCAAATGGACAGCGGCCGTAGACTGGCTTCACGAAGAGCTCGATCGACCGTACCCAACGGGCAATAACCAGTACGATGCGCTTATGCGGGGAATTTTTACTGCTTGTAACATTTTCTGAATTAACTTTTATTTTGTCCAGGTATAATCAATGGTCACCCCCGGCGCAGTCGAACGAAACCTCAAATGGATACTTTCTGGAACGTTCTCACAGTGCCAGATTGACATTGGACAAGTCGATAGAACTATGTCCAGAAGAAGAGGTCGAGGGGGAAGATGCGGTCGTCGGGAATACAAGTGGAGGAGGCAATAGCGTTGGTGTAGGTGTAGTGGAAGACAGCACCGATACCATGGTGCCTCCACCTGCTGATGACGCAACGGCAGCTGTTGTCAAATCGCAATCGCTCGCCCGAGCAGCACTTGGTGTTTCCCAGCCACGACCGGGCCACGCGCAAGCAGCATCTCCTCGGGCCACTGCTCCGCCTTCGAATCCCAATTTGTCGATTCCGCGGTCTTCGTCCTCCCAATTCCCTCCTCTGCATCCGAATCGGCCTCAACAACCACCTGGTAAGAACGAAGGTCCTGGAAGCAGTCAATCCGGCACGTTGCCCAACCATTAGCCCAGCCGCTGTACTGTACTTGGTCCATTAACGGAAAACATCGCAGCTGTGATTGTTGAATTCTAACACAACATAGCCTTTGACGACGTCACCCCCGCCTTCGTTGTGGGAGGGTGGGGTTGATGGCCCGTTTCCAAGTTCTTTCTAATTTTTTTTGTTTTTTTTTGTTTTTGTTCTTTCGCCATTTTCAGTCTTTATGTAAGCCTCATGAGTCAAAACACATCTAAGGGTCAGTACATGTCATATTATTGATTCTCCCTCCCCTCCCTGTCTTTATTCTATTATTCAGCCCTTCCCTTGTTCAATAAACCTTGTTTCTCGTGCTCTTCACCAACTTGTGATTTCGTATAGCACGTTGATACAAGCATCAGCTACTAATTACATTTCACTTGTTGGAGAAAAGTACAACATGGGCTGTACCCTTTTCTAATGGACTCGTCCCTATTGTGTTTGTGGTTAATTTTGATGTAGAATTCAGTGGATGTGCTTTAGTCAATGCTTGTTCAACTATTTGATCTTTCTTTTTTTTCTTTTCTTTTTTTTTTTCAAAAAGCTACCGATTCGATTATCACTATCCTTCCTCCTTCTCCTCAAATCACAATATTTCTTGGTCCAAGTTTAAATAGGCTGGTCCCGGTTCGATATACGTTGAGAATGGTTACACAACCAAGAGTTTAAGAGGATTTCTTCGTTTAAATGAAAATTATATGAACCCTTGTTTCTTCTAACTGTAATTCTCTTTTTTTCGTTCGGCATCCACTAATTCGATGAATAAAAAAGTAACTTCTTGTGGCGCCGTGTGCATATGTGTCATTTGGAAGGAATTGTAGGTAAAAGGCGAAAATTCATTCAACTCTGTTAATATTTTTCTTTTTTGTTTCAGTGACGATCTAGAGTTGAAATACAAGCGACTCAATCTGATTTAATCAATACTTCGTGATTTTTTAAAGCTTACACATCTCTTCATTATTTTTTTAATCCAGCCTAAATAACACGATCCAGTCTCTAATGGATATCATTGTACAGCAATATTGAGTGATTGGGTTCATGTTCCTAATCATAATTAATACACATTTTGGCCTGTACCATTTGTTACGATTGTACCAAATAATCAAGGGACAAAACCACATTAAGCACTATCAGCTTTACGTGGCTTATGTTCTCTGTTGCTTGAGAATGTACTAGAAAAGGATGCCACTAATTACGTTGTTCCCGGATGAACTTTCGACAGTATAATATTTGGGTAACGTGGACTGTGACCTGCAACTACTTTGTTATCACATCCATGGGGCTACATACGTACCCGGATTTGGTATTTACAAACATATCGCATCCCTTCGAAAATGAACATAAAACCGTAAACATGTAGTTTCTTTTTGTGTTTGTTTTTTCGGCGTTGTGTTGTGTGTTATAGGTCCACCATCTACGCGGCTGGTGAATCCGAGGCAAATTCGACCACGATAATTTTATATCCAATCAAAAAGTGTATTTTTAATACCAGCTTATATCCACCGATTTTTAAAACATCGATTTCAGGAATTATGACTGGCTTCTCTCGAATCGAAATAAAGGTTCGTGACTATGGATTTCAGCATTAGCTACATATCAATGAACACTCAGCTAGCGTTCCTTGGTAGCCAACACCTCGTTCTCCATTCGATTGCAGACAAATGTCCGAGTCACATGTAAGCCTTATCCATGTTGGAACCTTATTTACAGCTTTCTGTCAGTCTTATTCAGGGCTTTCTCCAAACGGTCAAGGAAAATCTCGGCATGATGTTTTTCAAAAACCAACGAGGGACGCAATCGAACAGCGACCGGTCCGGCTCCTCCAGTTTGAACTCCTGAGTAGTAGAAGTAGTAGTAAAGTTAACTGGTTTTAAATTTCGGAAAAGTTAATAATTAGTTTTTTCGCACCCTCAGCTTTCAGCTGCTCTACTAACTGGTCGCGTTTTGCCATCGAAACGCTATCAAAAGCGCAGAAAGTACCGCGGCCTCTTACGTTTAGCACCTGGTTAGGAAATCTCTTGCCGAAATCCTTAAGCCCGTTCAACAATAACTCCCCTATTTCATTCCGTGACAGTATATGCATTAGACTCAAATGGGGAGCATCTCCAAAAAAGGCAATTTAAAATATTTTAATAGACCTGTAACTTTGGCATTCTCTAGTAGCTTGTCACGCTTAATGACTTCAATGACCTTTTCCAGTAAAATCACTTTTGACGGTTCTCCCATCCAGGTATTAAAAATTCTGATAATTAGTGAGACAATGAGTTAACAGAAGTGTGTCGCACTTTTTTATTGTTTGCTGAATAAATTATTTATACCTGTAACCTTCCCTGGGTCTGTAAATGTTAATCAAAATTATTATTACCATTTCATCATTCATTATTATATTAATCTGGTCTATTTGGTAGGACACCATCGGGCGTCTAAGTTAAAATTTGAAAGTTCATGACAAATGTACCTGAACTCCGGTAGAGAAAAGTAGCCTCCTACTAGCATTTTCTTTGAATACGTAACAATATCAACTGGATGATCCAAGTTAAAATGATCATGGCACCAAAATTCGCCAGTGGTGCCACCGCCCGTCTGTACTTCGTCTATAAGCAGCGCGGCACCGTTCTTCAAAGGAGGCAAAAAAGATCGTTAAGGTGAACTTGAAATTATTAAGCTTCTGTCATTTTATAACTTTATACTGTACCTTCTTGGCGATCCTTTGTAGTTGTTGAAAGAAAGCTGGTGATGCGTGATGATCTCCGCCCTCCGACTGAATCGGCTCAATCACTACTCCTGCAACGTTTTTACCACGTTTGTTGTAGCGCTCAAAGAGCTCCTCCACTTCCGCTAAGCAGCGACGATCTTCTTCATCGTTCTCACGTACAAAGTCCTCAAGAGGGTACTAGAAAGAAAAACTGTTATTGTTAGAAAAACAAATTGTTCATTTTAGCAATTCGAAAAGAATGCGGAGAGCCGAGAATGAGATACAGTGCCAGAAAAATAGCAAACAATAACCTTGTAGCGAGGGAAAGTAGCAATAGGCCAATCCATCGTAGGAATGTCAAGTTTGTGAACTGGCTTTGTGTGGGTCGTGATTAATGTACCGAAAGTTCGGCCATGAAAAGCGCCTGTACCATATTATAGTAGACAATAGAATAAACATTTACCATGGTGTTCACATATAATTCGTATATGCTACAGTTTTTTACCCTTAAAAGACATTAAAGTCAAATCCGAAACACCAGGTAACTGATTCATAACGCAACTAGTCTCCTCTTCCGGAGTATAATCCCTCTCCCCCCTTTGCTTCCGACGATACCACACAAAAATTGCTTTATATGCGTTTTCGTTCGAGCATGAACCACAGGACATCGTGGTTACCTGTATTTTAAAAAGCGGAAACAATAAAATCACATTTTAAAAATCAATTAAATGAAAGAACGGCTGACCTGACTGTGACCTTTTGGAGCAACTGACAACAAAGAATTGTAAACCCTTTGAGGATAGTTCTCTCCTGGAAATACACCTAAGGCTGGTCGGTTGATGAATCTTCAATTGATTTCAAGTTTTTCAAATAATTAAGATTTTTTGACACTTTCTAAAAATGAGCTTACGTCCGAATATTTTCTTTATCTTCCAATACTGCCAATAATTCCGGATGATTGTAACCCAATGGAACAGACGATATTTGGGTGTAAACGTCTAATAGAATGTTGCCATCAACATCGTATAAGTAGTTTCCTATGCTTTTAGAGTAATCAGCGAACAGTTGAACAGCATCCGATATCTGCAATGCAGTGGTATTTTAAACACGAGCCAAAAGTCAAACTAATAACTAGTAAAGAATAAATACTAAATAGTCGACTAACTTGAATATTCTTCATTTGTGACAACATTGCCTGGGATCTAGGGCCAGGGATTTGTGTGCCAACAACTGGTCCCGACGGTTCTCCGCGAACCAGCGTCGATAGACATTTCAAATTTTTTGCGAGTGGGCTTGGATTTCGGTAGGAGCATTTAAGTGGGGTTAACAAATTTAAGAATTTCTGCCACATTGTTGCTATGCCACGGAAGTGGTAAACACCTGTCTCGGTAACTGTGTGCGTGTTCTAGTGCCCTGATGTTATGGCTTATGGCTTATATATCTATCTATTTGGGATGATAAAGGTCAAACAAACGCATATAAGACGTCGAAAGTTCGAGAGGTTTGTTTAACTTATCACAGTCGATAGAACTAGTACTAGTTCTGTTCCTTTATTACAAGCCTCTATATTGTTGTCACGCGCATGTATAGAAATAAAGAATTTTCGTTTTCAAAACGACTTCTTATCTTCTCCTAAGTCTGTTTTCTGATCCTATCTTTTCTTGTTTGTTGCATGTTACTGCAGCGTTGCTGGACGATTTCAATAAAGCATGTCAACATCCCATTTTGTTGGAATTGTTTTTCTTGTTGTTATACAAATTTTTTCCCCTGTGAATTTTATTCTTCCACGATTTCACAATTGTTCTAATAGCTTGATATGGAATTCACATTCTGTAAATTATTTCTTATTGCAATGAATCGCTCAGGGCTCGACGGGAACCATCAACTTTTCGTGACTTTTAGGTTATGTAAACTGGGTACGAGAGTGAAGGAGGCTTATACAGATCGCAGAAGTACAACAAATATTTACTTGTCTCTCACTAATCAACTCGAGACATGATTACATTTCTTACGGCATACTTCCCAACGTTATTTCGAAGCTTTGTGTGTTATTTATATTTGTTTTATTACGTAGGACGTAGCCTACCATATACCAAGGGTGCGGGTGCCGCATGTAACGGTATAAATCAGGCGACAACAAATCAAATACCGATGATAAAAATGAAAAACAATATGATACGGAGTATCAGGATTAAAAATAAAAAAACACTAGACAATGATAGAAGTTGGTGTGCCCCACACATCCTGCTCACGAGCCCCATTAATTCTCGGTCTCGGACTGCGAATATTCAAATTCGAGGACGCTACGCCATTTGAGTAGCCCGAACATAAACTAGAAGCCTTCAGTAATTATTGGCTTTGACTGAAAAATGAATTGAAAAAGATTTGAGAAGATGTTGTAATGGAAATTCAGTCGAAAAGCCCACATGTTTTTAAAGGGAAGTGCAAAACATATTGGGCATTTAAATGTTTCCATTAAATCAAAAATTTTCCAATAAATTAAAAGTATGAAACATCACATATAACCTTGAAATCCAGAATCAAGTTCATCAAAGTACCTCTGAATCTGGATTTGAAAATGATTTTCAAATTTCTCGTATCAGAAAAAAGTAACCCAAAACAGACCTGCGGGCCGGTCCGATTGCAAAACACATATAACATGCATATTCTTAATTTCTTTTATCTATTTTAAAATGATAGTGCAATGCAATTTTTTCTAATGGATGCATTAGATGGCATGGTTACAAAAGAAAATATTTTTTTTCCAGAAAGAAAAACTACTCCCATCACAAGATGTCGTCGCGTACCGGATCTTTGGTGGCCAGAAAAAAATAGTGATAACATCCTACTAGGTGCAAAGGTTGGGGCCTTCGGCATATTTAAGTATTGCAGGCGTACAAGACAATAGGAATTTAGTGGGTTAAGAAATTTATAGAGGCATATAATTTTCAAGTTTCGTGTTAGGAGTGAAAATACCAAACTATGGTGTGTGTGCCGTGTGGGCTATATTTTTAGGTTAAGATAGCATACATAAATGAATTCAGTCGTTGACACTCTTGTAATAAAAAAAATAAAGTATAGTATTTGCTAAAATGTTTTACAAAATTATTTTCATTGGCAGCAAAATACTCGATAGCAAAATAGTACTAAATATAGCTATTATTTTTTTAGTTCTCTTAAAAAGCAATTTTTAAGTTGACTAGTAACTTTTTTATACACCAGCTTTAAGTTCAGTTGAAAGTTCAATTTCTAAACTCTGTCGAAATTTGCGAATATATTCATATTCGCAAAATTGGCACCATGGGCTTCACTTTGGCATCCAATCATTTTGCTCCGCTTATTTGCCCAATCAGGTACGATTAAACGATTCCCCTGTGTATGCGGTGTGTAGGCTCTCGGATGCACCGGTCCGTTTTCGGCAGGTCGCCGAGACCCCCCCCCTGGCCCACCCTATTACTAGGGTTGGGGCCTGAGGCATATACTATGCCTCAGGGATAAATGCATCCTAATACTAATAATATTCTAGATGCAGAATTTTTTATTATTTACAAAATTATTACAAGCTCAACACTTCTTTGAGGGTATGTTTCAGTATTACATCATGACCTTCAAACAAAAAATATCCTTGAAATTTCTTTCCAGCTAAGAAAAGGGGGAACCATAATTTGTCATCAGCCCACATGTTGTGAAAAGGAATTTGTTGGGTGTGGAACCATTTTGGCAGCATTTCTGAAATAATGAACATAACAACAACTCAGTCATTCAGTACACCAAAAGTAAAAAATTATTTTATAATATAAATATTTAGTTGTTTACCTTCTGTTTCAATGGGAGAGCCTTCATATTTTACTGTAGTGAACACATGAACTTCTAGAATAACAGGATCATCTTTAAATTCAAAATGCATTACCCCAATTTTGTTCAAATCAGTAGGTGAAGCTATAAGCCCACATTCTTCTTTTAATTCTCTGATGTCCAAACCATGAGTCACAAACTGAGCTGAAAGCATGTATAGCACACTATATATCCTTTTCTTACCTAACTGCTGCTTCTTCGATACTTTCATTTGCATTCACCTTCCCGCCGAAACCGTTCCATTTATGTACTCCAAATCCTCTCTTTTTATAACCGAGCAAGACCTCACTTAGCTTCTTAATCAAAACCAATGTTAGTATCTTATGAGACATCCTATTTTTGTTGATCACTGCATAATAAAAAGAGATAAAAAGAAAACAAAATAAAAACTTGAAAACAAGCATGGAGCCCAAAGATTCAAGTCATTTAACACAGCTTACGAGGATTTCAGACAAAAAGCAGGACGAACGAAGTGCGTTACAGTTGTATTTAAGGTATGATAACCAAAAGGCCGAAACATAATAGATGTGCGCACGGTCTTTCCATTCTCTATCTATAACGCCAACAAATAATCGTAATTTTCTGCATTTCAAAAACTGATGTTAACCTACACAGATTTCCGTTCCACTTTTCACGGAAATGCACCCATGGCTTCAAGAGTTTAAACTGTAAATATGTTCATATCTCGACATCTCGTTCAAAAGGATTTTCAGATCCTGTCGCTAGATCACGCTATGTTATAAACACCAGTAGTAAATCGCTCAGGCCTGAGGACTGAGGTACACAAGTGTGTGCAGTGTGCACAATTGCACATACAAAAAAAAAGTTTCGTCTGCACACATTAGTTAAAGAATTTCCGCTGTAACCCACGTGGAATTCGGAAACTTCTGTGAAATTCTTTGTTCTTCTTGATTAATTATGTCGTGGCTATTTGGTTTAAGAAAAGACCCTGGACCTGGAGTAGTCTTGCCTCCTCCAGAAAACAGTGGAGACGACAGTAATGGACAGCAGCCGCAAAATAATCAACAGCCGCGTGGAACACGGCCGTCAGAGGCTTACAGATTTGATTCTTCTGCATTGGAGCGAGCTGCACAAGCAGCTAAAGACCTAGAAAAATCAAGTAAGGACTCTCATTTATAGACAATGATTTATAGACAAAATGGTCATCTCTAAAATAATTCAAATGATTGGAATTAGAATTTTCTCGGGAAGCTTTGGAATTAACTAAGGCCCAGGAGCAAACTCGGCAGCAAGAGCAGATTGCAAAGATCAAGGAATATGAAGCTCATATTGAACAGTTGAAAGTAGATCAAAAAAGAGTGGATCATGAAGAAAGAAGAAAAACATTACAAGAAGAGACCAAGCAAAATCAACAAAGGTCTCAATACCAAGATCAACTTGCACGCAAACGTTATGAAGATCAGTTGGTGCAGCAGCAGAGAGCCAATGAAGATAACTTAAGGAAACAAGAAGAAAGTGTTGCAAAGCAAGAAGCAATGAGGAAACAAACTTTGGAGTATGAAATGGACTTGCGCTCCAAAACTGACATGAAAAGACTTGAAGCTGAAATGAGAGCTAAAGCTAAAGTTGACAGAGAAAATCAAGATCTATATTTAGAACAAATTCGTCTTAAAGGTAGGTTTTAATATTTTAAAATAGGGAAGCATTACAGAAAATAGTAGCTGAGTTTATCTAAACAGCTTCCGAAAATCGCACAACGGTCATGGAATCCATCAAAACAGCTGGCGCTGTTTTGGGAACTGGTCTTAATACTTTCCTCTCCGATTGGGACAAAATAGCCGCGGCAGCAGCTGGCATATCACTATTAGCACTTGGTGTTTATTCTGCTAAAGGTGGAACTGGTGTAATCGCTCGCTACGTAGAGTCTCGGATTGGTAAACCTTCTCTGGTTCGTGAAACTTCAAGGGTGAACCTCGTAGATACTGTACGGCACCCTATCAAGACAATCAAGAGTATTAAGGTAGATTTTGTTTTACAAAAATATTTTCTTGATTTAATCAGCTGTGTAATTTGAAAAATTACAGGCCAAATCAGAAGACGCTTTGTCTGGGGTTGTCTTGGAACCAAAATTAGAGGAGCGGCTGAGAGACATCGCCATCGCAACCAAAAATACAAAGCACAATAAGTGAGTGAAAGGAGAGAAAAGACGATCAATTACGTAATTTTTCAGCTTTATAACGTTTCGTGAATTTAGGGGTATGTTCCGGAACATTTTAATGCATGGGCCACCCGGAACTGGAAAAACTCTATTCGCCAAGAAGCTAGCCAAACATAGTGGACTAGACTATGCTATCATGACAGGTGGCGATGTTGCTCCGATGGGTCGAGATGGCGTAACAGCTATACACAAGGGTAAATTTACCCAGCATATGTTCCTTGTGCAAAAACCTTACCATTTCTTTTTCTTGGAAAGTTTTTGATTGGGCCAATGGTTCTCGACGAGGATTGCTTTTGTTCGTCGACGAAGCAGACGCTTTCTTACGTAAAAGGTCTTCTGAAAAAATTAGTGAGGATTTAAGAGCAACGCTTAACGCATTTTTGTATCGCACCGGAGAACAATCAAATAAGCAAGTCACTATTGTTTATTAACACCTTATTACCAAATAAAATTATCTATTGTTTTTTGTACAGATTCATGATGGTTTTGGCGTCAAACACCCCCGAACAGTTTGATTGGGCAGTTAATGATCGCCTAGACGAAATGGTCGAGTTTATGCTTCCAGGATTGGAGGAACGCGAACGATTAGTAAAAAATAAAATTTTAAATGTTCCAAGTTCTTGTTAAGTCAAGAGGCTGATCTTTTCATATTATAGGTTAGACTGTACTTCGACAAGTTTATCTTACAACCTGCCGCTGAAGGAAAGCGACGGCTTAAAGTGGCTCAGTTTGACTACAGTGTGTTGTGTACAAAAATCGCCAGTGTAGTTGAAGGAATGTCGGGTCGCGAAATTGCCAAACTTGGAGTAGCTTGGCAGGCAGCTGCTTATGCTTCTGCTGATGGAGTTCTTACTGAGAAAATGATTATGGAGAAAGTTAACGACGCAATTCAGCAACATCGTCAAAAGGTTTGTTTCTTAAAGTCGTATTTGCATTTATAGTGACCCTATATGATATTTCTCTTACAGGTTGAATGGCAAAGTGAAGAAGAAAGAGGAGACTTCAAAACCATTAGTGCCAAAGGCATGGCATTAGAACCAGCAACCAAATCCAAAGGAGGAAAACCATAAGTCATTTTTGTCAATTGAGTTATAGTGAATGATGAAACTACTTGAACAAATGGGGTAATTCTGGCATTTTGACCTTTTTCCGTGGTGCTCTTTTGCCTCTTTTGTTCGACCAATATTCCATATATTGGATATATTATCCAATTATTATGGACAGTTTCCTCTTTCCCCAGTCGAACTCGTCCTTTTGTAGCAACGTTAACGATAATAATATAATTAGTGGGCTTCATATCACGTAATGAAGTTGTTACAAATTGTGTATTGAAGATTTTATTCAATTCTGATATAATTAGCCTTCATAAAATCGAGGAAGTTCATTGCCCAAAACTGTTCGACGTTCAATTCCATCTTCGTTGATAATACCCAAACGCACAACACCACCACTTGAACCGTCTCGGCTCATTGCCAACGCCAAGGCTAATTAAAAAAATGGAGTTAAAAATGGAAAATGGATATAAATTTCCCAACACTTACTCTTTAACACAAACTGAACACATTCCTCTTTGGTCATGTCTTTCTTGAAGTTTGAATCAACAAAACCAAAGATATAAGTTGAGCCAGAACCACCAACAGCAAATGGCTGTCTAACACACATTCCTCCAAGTGGAATGTTGAAAACCTTAATAGCATAACAATATACCATAGATAACATTATATCATAGAATAAAGAACCAATTTATTTTTTACCTGTCCACCATGGCGCCTATCCCATCCTGCACAAATAATACCAGCCATGAGCTGATCTCTGTAGTTATAGCAAAGTTCTTGAAAGACACTGGCTGCTGTTTTCACCAAAGGAGCTTCACCCAATTGTACCCTAATGAAATAACTAACTGTTGTTCAATTCTGAGGCTGTTTCAAAATCCCTTTAACTTACTCATGAAATTCCAAATGGTAGTTCACAATATCTGCAATTGCCTGGGTGTCAGCAGCAGAGCCTGAACGGCAGCAGTAAATGTGGTTAGTAATCTTGGTCAGCTTGTCAGTCACTCGATTTGCTACATATGCCCTGATAAAAATATTTTTTAATTAATATATTTTAAATCCTGACACAATAACTGACAAAACTTACCCGGTACTTGTACGCGAATCGGCACCAATGACAACGCCACCATTGAATTCTACAGCCATGATAGATGTCTACATTCAAATGTATGGATTAATAAAGGTTCAGTATAGAGGAAATACGTGTTTGTATAGTTACGCCAGTGCTATGCTCCGATGTCAACCAATCGGGGCCGAAAAGATCTGACATGTCGGGGTTAGACATCGTACAGGTCATAAATAATGTTGAATTGGATAGACAACTGAAAGAAAGCAAAGTCGAAGAACGGAAGAAGACTCAGCAAATTTCTGCTTCAACCAATGCGAGCGATAAAGCTGGTCGACCTACTACACAAAAATTTGAACATCAACGCCCCGCCCCCGCCACGGATAAAGCCCAGCGCCCCAGCCGCCCTGCAGCCGCCAAGAGGCCAAAAAAAAATTTGTAGTGCCATTTTCTCTTTTTCGCTTACTTTTTGTAACGCTAAACTATTATTATTATTCTTTCTTCAATTTTGGCCGTTTTTAAAATTTAATGCGAAGAATTTTGCTTGCTTTGGAGTTTGGCCTTGTACGTTTGTCTTCGTAAGCTGAACAAGCAGACGAAAGTAGACTGAGGCAAGGCAACGGCACCGCCAGTCTTAACTGACAATTCAAAACAATACAAACTATCTTTGCTCATCTCTTGGCACCGTAATGATTAAAGTTGAAGTCAAACCATACAAAAATCAAACATACGTTAAGAATGAAAATAGGATTTGACTTTTAGTTTTTTAGTTATAACAGTAAACCTAACCACCTAGCAATGAATTTTTCTGAGTTTTGCCACTCCTGTGAACAGATAAGTTCAAGCTCTAAAACTTCAAAAAAAAAATATCTTAAAGATTTTATAGATCTATGTCGAAAAAGAGAGTTGGATAATGTCAACTTTCAAATGTTCTCTGCATTGCGCCTTCTGCTACCCCATATTGATCGTTCTAGAGGAGCATATGGTATTAAAGAGGCCACTTTGGCAAAACTTTATGTTAAGATCTTGTGTCTTCCGAAAGAAGGGCCAGATGCCCGTAGGTTGACACAACATAGGTAAGAACAGACAAAAATTTGTATGTGCCATCAGTTTCTAATTGGTAAAACAATGCAGGGTGCCCAAAACAACTCATAGTATATCTAAGGATTTTGCTGATGTTGTCTACAATGTCTTAAGGAAGCGCTGTACCTCAGATACCAGCTCTTTGACTGTTGCAGACATTAACACATTTCTGGAAAATTTATCAAGGGCATCACCAGAGTCATCAAAAAAGTCAGACAATATGAGCAAACTACTTCAACCTCTATTGGCCAAATTGTCTGCTGTGGAACAAAAATGGCTAATAAGGATCATCTTAAAAAATGTGAAACTGGCAGGGTTAAATGAAAAAGCTGTCTTATCAGCACTTCATCCAGATGCCAAAGAGCTATATGATGTTTCTAATGATCTTGAGAAAGTTTGCACATCATTTATGGATCCATCAAGTCCATCTTTTGGAATAGAAATTTCCCTTTTCAAACCTTTTCGCCCCATGTTAGCTGATAGGGTTCAAATGTCTAAAATTCTCACAAAAATGGGTAACAATCCATTTTATGTTGAGACAAAATTGGATGGAGAGAGAACACAAATTCACAAAAGAGGAAAACGGTCAGTACATAATTTAGACGTCAGTAACGTGGTTTTTATCTTATATCATTGAAATATTAGATATTGTTTTTATACTCGTCGTGGGTTTGACTACACAAAAAATTACGGAGCTGATCCAGCTTCTGGAAATTTTACCCCTCGTTTAGACAACTGTTTTCGGGAGTGCGTGAGTAGTTGCATACTGGATGGTGAAATGGTTGTATGGAACGTTAGTGGGTCCTTTATAGTCTCCAAAGGGGAGAATACAGATGTCAAATCATTGTCCCCGACTGGGAAATTAGTTCCGTGTTTCTTTGTCTTCGATATTCTGCAACTGAACGGTGAAGTCCTCACTAATTTACCGTATAAGGTATCATACTTTTGGTTTATCAATTTTCCAGTTAATAATTTTTAAATTCTACCTAAAGGAACGGTTGAAGCTTCTCGAATCTTCAGTTAACGTGAAAGAAGGTGTGCTACATTTTCCAAATCGAAAACTAGTTACCACTAAAGCTGAAGTGATAAACTTGTTAAACGAAGCGATTGATAGTCGAGAGGAAGGAATCGTTCTAAAAAATCCAGATTCTATCTATAAACCCAATGATCGAAAAGGAGGATGGGTGAAGGTTTGTTTTTCTCAGCTATTTACATTATTTGTATACCTTTCTAGCCTTTGAAACATTATTTGTTTTTATAGGTCAAACCTGAGTATGTACATTCTATGATGGATCATTTAGGTGCGTTAAATGCTGTCCCTTGTTAAATGAACTAAATCACCATCTTTGCTTGCTTAAATTAGATTTGATTATCTTGGGCGGCTATCACGGGCAAGGTAGGAGGAGAGACTTGATTTCAATGTTTCTGGTTGGTGTGGCCGTACCGTCCCTGGAAGAAGGACGGACACCGCAGGAATTTTACTCCTTCGCTCGCGTCGGATCGGGATATTCAGACGAACAATTACTTAGACTTCTCCAAAAGTTAAATCCATATTGGAAAAACTGGGACAAGAATGTACCTCCTCCAATGATTCACTGCGGAAGAGAAACACCAGATGTCTGGATTGATCCGAGGCAATCAACCATCCTAGAGGTTTTTTAGATTCGGTATTGTGAATATTTGGCACGACGCTAACTTGTAATTGTTTTAATTGCTTCTAGATTAAAGCGTCGGAAATAGTTCCAAGTAATTCTTACAAAGCATTGATGACTTTGCGATTCCCCAGAGTGGAACGAATTCGCGAAGATCGATCATGGGACTCCGCTATGACTTTAAGGGAAGTGAAAGAAATGCGAGATACAGCTTCGGGAAAGCTTGCCATACGCCACTGCAGTTTCAACGGTTAATAGATATTTTTTTCTGGCATTGATATGAATGTTTTCTTTTAAACAAATTATCTGCTGTTGCAGAAGAAGAACCTCAAAACAAGCGAAGGAAAGTGGCAACTTCGGCTGCAGCCGTTGCTGCTCCTTTTCTGCCAGCAGATGTATCAGACATTAAAGCTTCGTCAAAATGTTTTTCTGGCAAAGAAATTTGTGTTCTGAACGGCGTCGACTCGCTAACAAAACAAGAATTGGAGAGAAAAGTCGTATCGGGTGATGGTGACATTGTCCAGAATCCTGGTAAGTATACCATATATATATATATATATACAATATATGTATGAGCGTATCGGCGCTTTGAGAAAGTTTAATTTTGAATGGTTTTTTTTGCCTAGGGAAATCAACGTTTTGTGTTGTTGCCGGGAGAGACGATATACGTGTGAAAAGTCTTAAGATGCAATTAAAATGGGATGTTGTCCGACCGTCGTGGATACTGCGCTGTTTGAGTTCCAACCGTCTTCTTCCCTACCGACCCGAGGATTTGACAGTAATTACCCGAGCTACAAAGGAAAGGATGGAACAACATTATGATCGTTTCGGTAATAGCTTAACTGAACCTACTCGGATTGAAGAAATACCAGCAATCCTTCAGCGAGTTAAAGATTTGGTATGTGCATGTAAAGCATTAAGCTTTAATAATTGCCTATTTTTAGTAATTAGTATTTTACCTTTCACAAAGGAAAACCCAAAACCATTAAGCATGTCTGAGATAGCAGATCTAGAATATGAGGTATTTGGCCAAGTACATAAGTACGGGATTTTCCGAACATGCGTCGTTTACGTTGACGTTTGGGAAAAAATATCAGATCCCAGCAGTAAAATCATTTCCGGTGAGCTAGAAATAGTTTCGCTTGACCTTCGGATGTATGGTGCCGAAGTAGTGAAGAGCATGAATCTTCGTGTCACTCATGTGGTTTGCGATCCTGTTGCGAATCCACAACGCGTGTCCGACTGGAAATTGGCGAACCGTGAGCAAGGGTCAAAATTTCATCTAGTTCGGTTAGAATGGGTGTTGGATTCCATAAATAAAGAAAATTTGGTTGACGAACTGGCCTACACTCCAATGTAAATAGTTTGTATCACTCGAATGGTGTTTAAAATATCTAATGAAGTTCAATAAATTGAAATATCGGAGTATCGATATTTCGAGAAAATTTTGTTGCTTTTGTTATATATTCTTCAATCAGTAAGCCTACTGTTGACTTATCATAATTTCACAGAGTTCAATAAAAGTGAAATTCGTCGGCGCTTCGCAAAATAAGCATTAAATTACGTTCTATCGAAATGACTTGATTAATTTATGTTTTATTTTTATCTACAAATGAGGTAAGCATTTCTCAATAAAAATCTTCACGTCTTCCATTTCCTACAAATAAACAAGATGAAATGTTTTACTGTAGCAATTACTGAGATGTTGCTTATGGATATTCTCACCTCTTCGGATGACCAATGGCCCAAGGTTTTGTAAGAACGGAAGTCGACTAACTCATTAAATTTCTTTAGAATGTCTGCGCTATCTTTTCCCCATTCATATGAAATTCTGTCATCCTTGTCGCCGTGACAAATCAAAATTGGAGTTCCCGTGTTACCAGCAATTTTCTGCAAATAGGGAGAAAAATAGTTTTTATATTATTCCAATTCGTTTAAAATATGAACGAATACAACTTACAGCAGGGAAACTTTCACGTAAAGGAAGCCAACAAGACAAAGCTACAACACCACCTAAAGAATGACTGGTGCGTAGAGAAGAATACAAAGACAAGGCACCTCCTTGGGAGAATCCGCCTATAACTATGCGTTGAGATGCTATACCTCCCTTAATTTCTTCTTCAATTAGACTTAGAACTGCGGTAGCTGCTTTCTCGATACCTTCGGTATCCTCAACAGCCGTCGGATCTAGTCCTTTCATATCAAACCTTCCACGAAACCACTCGTTCAGATTGAATACGGTCTAATGTGATAATAAAAGTACAAGTACAAGTGACATTATTTATACAAACCATGCCGGCATAATAGCTCCTTCACTCAGCGTAACTTTGACATTAGGCCTGTTGAAAGCACTGAAATTGTAAAAAGAGGTCTAAGAAGTAAAAATAAACACGCTTACGCGGTAGGGCAAACCAGTTTGGCAAACGAAGGTATGATTTTCTTCAGATGGTTGGCCCATCCATGACTAATAGCATAGTGGTCAAATCCATAGCCAGATCTTAATAATGGCCAACAAGCTTATGATTGAATAATTAGTTTTTAGATATTTACCCCGTGTCTCCGCGTCCATGAAAAAAAATTACCTAGAATATGACCAGAGAGGATATTTTGGATAGGGCGTCATACAAAATTACAAAAGCTCCCGGTTACCGTTGCTGTATGTTTTGAAGAAGCCCCAATTACAACTTTTCCTGAATTCATGACAATATTTAGTTTGATGGCCTCGGGTACAACAACGTCCTGTACGCGCCTGTACGACGGCAAGTAGCACACGCTTATATGGTCAGTTGATATTTTGATACAAGTTTCTTGTAGCTTTCGTAAACCAGCTAGTGCCTCGCTTTATATTCGCCTATAAGGTTTTGAAAAAAAAACTTGCTGATTTCGCGATAAATTTCAATGGAGGATTAAAAACAACTATACAAGCAGTAGATGTGGTACCTAGCAGAACAGAACAGAATTCCACTGCTTCACGGTTGATCATATAAGTCGATATATAAATTATTGACCATAATTAAGTGCTCGGTTTTTAAAAGGCATCTTCAATAAAGATGCTGCTTATCGATTTTAAAAGAAAATGTAATCGTCTGCTTGATTTTTAATTTTTCGTCGGAATTTTCCACGGGCAAATTTGAAGGCCGGGGTCAACATATAAAGCTTAATTATTTGAATGCAGGAATGATAGATTTCACACTTGTTCTTGTGCTCAAAGGATTTCAAGTTCTCCTAGGTTTAAAAAAACGTGGACTCGGCAAAGGGAAATGGAACGGATTCGGAGGAAAAGTGGAACTAGGCGAAAGTTTAATCCAAGCTGCCATCAGGTTGTCTATTACGTTATTAGTAAAACCAAGGTCCTTATGTATCAAGTTTTCACAACCTACAATTTAATGGATAAATCATAATGCAAAAAATATCAATCAATCAATTATCTAGTTTATTTTCTTTTCAGGGAACTTCAAGAAGAAAGTGGGATTACAGTGGAAGAGTTCGATTTGACGCCATGTGGAATTATAAAAATGTACTTTTCTAAGGGTGAAATTCCTTTCAAAATTCACTTGTTCCGGTGTTACGATTACAAGGGAAAAATTACCGAAACCGAAGGTTTTTAATATTAAAGTGGAGTTTAATAATAAATTATTTACGGGGATTTCATTACGTTTTTTTTTCTTTTACTAGAAATGAAGCCTCAGTGGTTCAAAATAGATAACCTTCCATTTGATCAAATGTGGAAAGAAGCTCGTATTTGGTATCCTGTTTTCCTTAAAGGGATACCGTTTCAAGCTTACTTTTCGTTCGATGAAGAAGGCGAAATAATAGACTACACCATAACAGAAAATCAGACTGATTTGCAATGCGCACCACATAACATCTTGTCATCTTCAAGTAATTTGAAATGAACTCGGACACCGTAACTGTGGAAGGCAATGTTAGGTGACGTTGGAATTTTTTAAAAGTGGTTTCTTGAATAAAACGCATTTCGAAGTAATTCATATCAACTTTGTATTGTAATGGATTTTTTTTTTAAATTCGAGAGGTAAGATTAGTCACAAATTGTTTGTTGTACGAAACACTTAGCTAAGTTGCGACTTAATGCTAGAGTAATAAGCATGGTTTTATCAGAGTTGAGTTGGCAGTTAGGATGTGGATTGAGTTCAGGTTCGTCTTGAAACGAAGATGTTAGTTCTTGTAAGCTTTGCATTAATTCATACGTCTGCTCAGAAGTGAAGACTGGCGGGTTGGTTTCCAATAATGGTAGAGCATCCATGAGCAAAACAGTCCAAAAGCTGAAATATTTTTTTTTACTATCAAACTTATTCAATTAAAGCGACGAAAAAGGAAAATAGCTTACTATTTTGGTGCAATCCGTGAGGAGATTAAGGAGATCAAAAGACCGGCCGCTGAATGGAAGTCATTGGCATTGTAAAGCCGGTGGAATTCACGATATTTTCCCAAAAATGCTAAACGATCACTTGCAAGAAGACCAGCTCCAAGGGAATCTAGCAAATCCGTCGAAGTAAAGTCTGAATCTTGAAGGTAACTCTTAAGAACTGCATCGGCTGCATGAGTAGCAAGAGGGGCGTCTTGTGCTTTGACAGCCCAAGCTACAGCAGCTCCAAGACGGCCATTCATCAACGCACGTCGTCCCATAACACGGCAGACGGAGGTAACAACTGTTGTAAGTTTTCGTCGCTCAGCAACAGCTGTAATCTTCGTTGCCTTGTATTCTGACTGACAAGGAAGACGCGTGAGCAAGTGTTCAAGAGTTGCTGAACCCACATTGGGACAGTGGTCTAAGTAATGAACGCCTATGGTCCATAACGACTGATGGCTGAATAGGCAAATAGCGTAGTCTCGCAGCAGGGTCTCTCTCAGTTGTAGAGAGTTAATATCTTCAAAAGACTGAAGCGCTCCCGCATGATACAATAAATCAGCTAGATGTGCTGTAAACCAAGAATTATCCAAAACTCCTTGCATTTCCCCAATTACCTAGTGGGAAATAATAGAGTTACTCAGCTATCAACAACTGCTGAACGCGAGCGAAAAACACAATATGCATAATTTCTAAAATAACCAGGTTAATTATCAAGAATGCGACTAAAGGGGTAAATTTAATGGAAAAAGTTCGTACTTTACGCGTGTCTCGGCGAAGAACAGCCAGAAGAGTTGCATCTAATGCAGTCAACTCATCACCAACAAAATTAGCCAAAAAACGCTCTGCTTCGTCACCCACTAGGGCAGCACCGATTGTTGGTTGTGTGAACGTTAACTGGGTTATCATTCGCTGGTACCATGTTTCAAAAAAATCGCCTTTCTTTTCAAACGCTTCTTCCTTCCCACACAGGATCTTAAAAGGGGAAATTTGTTTCAATAATTAGAGGCCACATCGAGGCGACAGACAAAAAAACAATTATTATACCTACCTCAACAAGAAGTTCTAAGTTTTCACACTCGATGAAATCTCCCGCTTGGATTCGTGATTCACATTCTTCCCTCCAGTGATTCCATCTGAAAGTGAACTCTGGAGCTGAAACAGTTACATTAGCCTGTAAAAATAAAAGAAAAAAATCACAATTTAAAACAAGCATTTAAAATAAGTATTTAAACTAAATGTTTGGATTTCATTTCTTACACTGAATACAGGCATTTTCTTTAATAACTCAAACACACTCTGAAAAGTATCTGTAGAGAAATTGGGATGAATTCTCAGCAATTTAATGGCACTGTCCAAACGGAGTTGAAACACCAATCCATAAAGGGCTTTCCAGTAGTTATCATGCTGTGCTGGATTAGGAGATAATAATACTGTTCCAGTTTCCTCCACAGCAAATGGGAAGTGAATGCGAATCCATTCAAGAAGATGTGGAAGAATTCCAAGTGGATTCTCAAGATACATGATTTCACACAAGTTCCACACCAATTCAGCTTTGTAAAATATTTCACTCATTTCTTGAAGTGTTACACTATTTTCATTGCTATCAGCTGTGTCTGCAGCCTGATTCAAATCTTCAATGCATGCATTCATTATGCAGCGGTACTGGTGACTGGATTTAATAAGTTGAGAGCAACTTATTTGACCCTCTGCAGATCTTATTTGAACAGCTGTAAAAGCAGCACATGACTCATTTACAAGCTTTCGAACATAAGAATTATACAGTGTTCTTTCCCATGAAATTGAAAATAATTTCATAGTTTGGTGACAGGATGAACCTTTAATTTAAAAAAAAACTTGTACATGGTTACAATAGATTTTATTTGTACTTTAAATTATCTACCTGACATGTTTAATTTGGAAAAGTCACTGGGGAACACAACCAAATTGTTTCCGTAACCCCAAGTGTGACCAACATCTTTGTTACGCGTAAATAAGGGATCCGGAATTCCCTATAGAAAGAAGGAACGACACGTTACAAAAAATAACGACGCGAAGAAAGGTGTAAAGTTTTATTACTACAGGTTCAAGCATTGCAAAATTCAGACGTAAGACTCAATGAATTTCTAAGCAAAACAAAATAGTCGTTGGCTCGTTGTTGCAATGAATTGCCGAGTGCCGACTCAACTTTAAATTAAAACGTCGACTGCTAAGGCGGCATTGTCAGTTTTGAAGATTCACACCATAATTAACATTTTCCGCCAGTTTCCGCCTCTGCCGCCGGCCGCCACCGTAGAGTGAGCTCTGCAGTCGACGATTTCACGTGTTTTGTCTAACTTTGTTTATGTTTACAACAAATGCTACGATACGTTGTTTTGAATCATGAACTCGATCCATTGTTCAGTAAGACATTTTCATAGGACATTACAATGTTTAAAAAAAATTCCCGATCGTCTGAAAGGTCGCACAAAAAGCTCACAAGACTGGCTTATACGGCAAATGAACGACGAGTATGTTCTCAAAGCCAAAATGGAAAATTATAGGTGGGTTTACAATATGAATAGACTTGAACAGCTTACTTTTTACATTTTAAAGATATAGTCGGCTCAATAGATATTGTACTTTGCCTATCATTATATGAATTTATCCCTTTCAGAGCTAGAAGTGCTTTCAAGTTGATTGAAATCGATGACAAACATAATATCCTTAAGCCTGGAGATGTGGTTTTAGAATGTGGAGCTGCACCTGGTGCTTGGACTCAAGTGTGTGTGAAAAGAATCAATGCAACAGGAAAAGGTTATTAAACTAGAATTTATTTCCAAAATCCTAACTGAACACAGCCAAATAAAATACAAAATGATTATTTCTTTTGTGTGTGTGTGTGCAGAATCTGGAAAACCCCAAGGAAAGCATGTGGCTGTTGATCTTCAACCAATGTCTCATGAGAATTTAGAGTACATTATTATTTAATACCATTATTCATTAGTTCAATTTGTTTAAAGGTATCCTATTGAGGGAGCCCAGATATTGGCACCTTTAGATTTTACTAAACTAGCATCCCAAGATAAAGTGAGAGAAATGCTGGAAGGCCTTCAACCAGATGTTGTGTTAAGTGATATGGTAAACTAGTTCAAGTACACTATCAAATACTTTACACCTGTATGACAGTAGATTCTACTTTGTAGGCCCCTTCAGCAACAGGAATTCGAGAACTGGATCAGGACAGTATTTTGAGGCTGGCCTATTCAGTATTAGCTTTTGCAAAAGACGTTTCAAAGGACGGAGCCACACTAATGATAAAACTGTGGGCAGGAGGGAGGATCAAACAGTTGGAAAACGAACTTGCGTTGAATTATTCTCGAATTAAAACTGTTAAACCCCCTAGTAGTCGCCAAGATTCGGCTGAACTATTCTTGCTAGCTTGCGGTTTCAAGAAAAATGTATAAACGTGTTCTTTAAATACAATCGTTTTCTAGATAATCTTGAATCTGACATCTTTTGGGCGAACTTCTGCCTTTTTTTTTTGTAGGAGTAGTCCTCGGCCCTCATTTTTGACAAATTCAAATTCAAGAATGAGTATTTTGAATGCTGTTTCATGTATTTATTCAATTCCATAATTGGGTACATACCCACCAAACCTAAGCGCATTTTGACTGTTGGAGTTGTCAAAGACGTATTTAGATTTGATGCGGCAAATTGCAAATCTCGCACGAAGATAAATTAGGTGCATTGATAAAAGTGCAGTGAACACATGTCCACGATTTACCACCCACAGCTCCTGAAGCTCCTTCCTCCATTGGTTGACCTGCTACCGACATTTGATCAGCATGAGCTAGAAGCTGTAACACAGTGCTCCATTGATCACCAGATGCCCATTGGTTTGCAAGAGCGGCATCTCGAGAACGAACAGCTTCTAGTAACGGATCCATACTCTCCTAATCAGCGTAATCGCAGACACAATTTTTATTATTGAGTTGTGTGAACAAGAAACTAACAGGCTACTTGCCATGAGCGGAAGCATGTCCATTGTGGCGATATAAATAAGAAAATGGAAATCTGAAGCGGCATCAATGAAACGATGGCGTGGAAATTGGTTCAAATAGGATGCCAATGACGTTACATCTTGTAGATGACCATCAATTGGTCTGAAACATGCGCAATAAAGAAAATATTGACATCAATAATGCACAACTGGAACAAGAAATTATATTGGTATGAGCCTACCTATTTTCAATGGCAAAAGGTTGCTGCTTTCCTGAAGTAAATGTAAAAATTGGTTCCATTGGAGTTGAAACGGGAACGTCAACCAGAAGATATTCAACTGGAAGAGGACGGGCGTCTCGATTTACTTCATTTCCATATGAATCTTTTTCCTATTTTGGTGTTCAATAGAATATAACATTTTTTTTTCAATACATGAAATTTTGTAGACTAATGTTAATTTTCCAATTTAATTAGATGCAATAAATGAGCATACATTAAGAATAAGGGTTTCATAATCTTCATTCATTGCTGTGATTTATTATTTAGAATAGTAATAATATTAGCATAATATTGGAATATATGGAGAATGCAGTGCTGAATTCATTATCAAGCTAAAGTTGAAAAGATAAAACGGCGACAGCGCTTTTGCCACGCTGTCCATACGGAAATCGAGCAGGACCAATCACAAACTAACCTAGCGTTCCCTAGAAGAAAAGGCCTGACCAAGATCAAGCAGCCCAAGATTTTTTTTCCCCTTCACGTGTTCCTTATGGGAAATATGTTTTTAAAATAAAGATTTAACGAATGTAGAATAAATTAATCTAATCTTGTGTCACTTGCTTGAAAACATGTTAAAATTCTGAGGTGTCTACATTTATTTATCTCGAATTTTATCCGGGAATCTCGCGCTAGTGGATGCCTCTGTTGTAGCAATCCAAACAATCTGATTTAAGAAACGAAAATGAATAGAGCTTTTTGACAGTAAAGAAAGTTCTGTAAAATAGGATCTTATCTCTACAAGAACAAATTGAAAAGGATTTAGCTCGATTATCTTCTATTTTTCTATTTCGAGTTTCTATTTATATCATGCCTTTCCTGTTTCATCGTGTTGCCGGTAGAGGCGCAATCGACTGCGGGACTGACGTCGTGGCCGGTAGAGTGCTCATGAACGTACACCACGTTTTCTAGCTCTTGTGGAGTGGAGAGAAAAAGGCTCGGATCGCCCTTCCCCACAGTTCTCTACACGAGCCGGCTTGATTGGCCACGTGACGCACGTGCAAAAGTAGGCTCAAATTCTTTGGTTTTTTCCTTTTCCCTTAAATCCCGAAATAATTTGACTATTCCAAATAGTCCAGTGTTTGGCCAAGAAAGTATTTTGATTACGAGGTACACGGATTCCTGCTTAAAACTTGGAAATTCTGACGGGAATTCGGCAGCAGACGTATCACGCGGTTGTCCCGCCGTGTTGCGTGTTGCTGCCATTTTCCTTCCCACAGATATGCCTTCGCTCGCCACGCTTCCTCAATTAATCGCCTTGTTGTTCTAAGATTTTAACTCAAACCTTTGTTTCTTCTTTTTCCAGACAAAAATCTTTTTTTGGAGTAATGGAGACTCAAGCAGATTTGACGGCCACGCCTCTCAGTGATGCATGCCCAACGTGCAACAACGTACTGGAATTCGACTGGACGAGCGCAGAAAAGGTCTGCATCAACTGCATTCACAATCTCCAATACAAGGATGATTTGATACTGGATTTAAATGAAATGGCTAGCAACTTCTCACTTGTTCAGCTGGGGAACTACCAATCCATCCCTACTTCCATGGCTAGCCCGGTGAACTCTTCTCTACACTCATCACCAGAAGTCTTCCTACCGAAATCTCTGGGTGAAACATCAGAATGTCCTCTTCATCACTCTGCCTGCCTCTATTGGTGCTACACTTGCATGACACCTGCCTGTCTGGTCTGTACCAGTCAGCAGCATTCCATGCTGACGGGGCACAGGACTGGACCTTTGAACGAAGCTCAAAGTCTCCTCTTGTCTCAACTCCAAGTAGAAGTTCAAGCAGTCAAGAAGATACACAGCGACAACAAACTGTTGACTGGGAGCCACAGAGAGTTTCTCTGTCTAGTGATGGAAGCCTGCACCAGTTTGGAAAACCTCATGAGAGAGGAATTAAGTAGCCTCAACAAACAGAGCAGTTCAGCTGTGGCAAATGGGTTAAGCGAAGAAGATACTACCCAGTTTCTGCTTAACAAAGTTACTTTTCAATTAGCTGGACTTTCAGGCCCCGACGAAGCAGCCGAAATGCTCAGATCACTACAATCTGAACGAATTCGTCTTCAGACCAAGCAACAACAATTGGCGATGCAGCTGACTTTGAATCGTGTGATTGGTTCTAGCAACCAAGTACTGGACTTGCACACGTTTCGCCAAGCTGTTCAGAACCTACGCTACTCTGGCAATCGTGGACCGTCGACTATGGAACTACTACAATCTCCACCTAACCAGCCGGACGCAGTGGCCCTTTTGGCCAACGTGTGCAACGCTCGACTTTACACGAAACAACTTCTGGCCAGCTCCTTACTAACTTCGACATCCCCCAACAAAAGCAACAATTCGATGGCCAACGTCCTGTCTCCCACTTCTCCTTTGCACTCGTCGTTCCCTCGATTTTTCTTGGATTTGGAAGTGGACGGAATCGTAGAAGGCCGCGTAGTACTGGAAACTCGACCGGATGTCGCCCCAAAGATGGCCAAGAATTTTGCATCGCTTTGCATGGGAGAGAAGGGATTCGGCTACAAAGGATGCCAAGTCTTTCAATGCTGGGGAGGTGAATCTTGCATCGCTGGCGACTTTGAATGCAATTCGGGACGTGGAGGAAGATCAATCTACGCGGAGGAACCCTTCTTTATGCCTGACGACAGCAAACTTCCCTGTATACGAGCGGCGATCGGGATGAGAAGGACACAGAAAAAGCATCACAGCCAGGGCCTGGTGGGTTCTCAATTCCGTATTCTACTACGAGACATGCCCTTTTTCACTGGTGTCTTTGGCCACGTCATCCACGGACTGGAATTGGTGGAGCGCGTCTCTTTTCTTGGCGATCATCAAGGTTTCCCTCGAAAACTCATCACCGTAGCTAATTGCGGACTGCTCAGTTAGAAGAAAACCGTCTCTCCAATTTGCTCTGTTCGCTTTTCTTCTTAACAAAAAAAAAGACAAAAAAAAAAAAAAAAAACGAAAACAAAAGGCAACCGGGTTAACCCGAAAAAACCTAATATTTTTCTCCCAGCCCCTTCGAAAGCAACGAGTTTTTTTTTTTCACGTAGTGAAATGTAACAACTTGAAGGATCTACATCTGACCTTTTTCTTTTGACGACCGATACAAAATATTGCATCGCCCAGTTTGAAAACTGCCACACGTTGTTTGGTAAATAGCAAGAACTATTGTTATTTCTTTGTCGTACTTTTTTCCCCCGTCGTCGATTTAGTTATTGCCCACCTTCCGCTACATTTCGTCGACCCTATCGTGAAGTTCGGATCATGCGTTTGAAATTTGTACCCATTTGTTTGTTTTTTTTTCTCTCTCTTTACTTTAGCTCCTCTACCGTTTTGTTTTGGTGCCTGCGTTTTGTGTTTTTTTGGCGTAAACGTTAAAAAAAAATTCATTTAGTCTTCATTAACATCTCGTAAGAGGTATTTGCAATTTTTTTTTTGTCCAACGAATTTTTAGGTTGTTACAACACGTCGACATGTCTAGTCTGTCAGTGTGTGCGTGTGCGAGTATGTGTCGGGAAAAATACGGAGTGCCTTTTGGTTTTTGCTTATGTCGCACCTTCCTCGGCTTGTTACCTCTTTCCTTCCCTCTTTTCGGCGTATCGGAATTTATTAATGTCTCGAGTTTATCGTGGTTGTTACGGACTGTAACCTTCTCTAGCTCCTTCCCAATTCCTCTTAGAACTTTCAACAACAACAAACAAAAAAAAAACAGCAAAAAAACACTCCATCCATCGTGGATTATTCGAAAGGTAAACCTAAATGCTGAAATACACGTAACGGTCGCTGTCGATTCCCACTGTTACTCGTTTCTTATTCCCATTGTCACTCGTTTCACAATACTAAATATAAATAAGACCGTTCACTGACCTTGTAGTACACATCTGGGATGTACTTTTCAGCCGTCGACTGTCGAGCGTATGCTAATTCTGGAGCGTCTTTGGTAGGCACTAGACATTCATCACGAACTAAGGCCTGGCATTGATTGGAAACCTGGTATCCTTCCATGTGCACCTGATTTTGCGAGTCCCCTACGAATCGAAGAATATTCTGCATCAACAAATTCGTTGTTTAATCGAATTGGGAACTTGTCGTTATTACCAGTGACACAGATAGTGACGAATTTAGAGCCAAAGTACCCGTCTGATGACAAACGACATGGATTGGGATGAAGCGATTGAAAGTGTCCAGCCATGATGCATTCTTGCGCAGATAGAAAGTGAGTATCGGCGTTGCGAAAATGACGAACGGTTCCTTTAGATGCATCCTCCGTCACTAAATCAGTAAATATCCATCCAATACAGACTAGACCAAGTTTAGCAGCTAGTCGATCGACCAATGATTGACGAGGATCCGGCAACAATCGAACGGAGTCACGAGTAGATTCCTACAAATAAAGCGAATTCAAAAGTAGTTTTGACCTATATCCAAAAGTTCAAGTACCTGGGGAGGTTCATAAATGGCTGCAACTATTCCTTTTATGCCTAGTGGAACATCCAAATGAACATCAAATCTAGTGACAGAAAGAAAATTAACGAGACAATATAGCACTTTATATGAATGGAATAGTATACCTTCCATAGAGAAATCCCATTCTCTGTCGTCCAGTAACACGCCAGTAATGAAGAAAGCATTCGACTAGGTTTGGATTTTCAAAGACAACATTGTCAACGTGACGATAAGGCTATATAATAAACCAAAATGATTCTTATAAAATAATAATAATTTTTAATTTCCAATTTTTTTTTACTTGACTGTTTAAAGTAATAGCTTTGGGTTGGCATTTGGAGCAGACAGCTCTGGGCCAGGGCGGATGACCAGTGCAACCCGGTTTAATCCGACAACTTATGTTTTCCAAATTTGCATATTTTCCTCCATCCAAACCGCTTGATAGCTTTCGCAAATAGGCGTGAAATGACATATGCTTAACATTCAGATCTTTGAGGTATGCTGCATCATAGGGTTCCAATGGTAGACAGTGGATACACGAGGAATTATCTCCATGGAGACAGCTGCAATACAACAAAAAAAATTTTTTTTTATCAACATGAAATAATCTTCATCCATGAACCTTATTTTGTGTACGGTTGACTAGCATAACCTACATATCGTTTTCTCCATGATTTTGATTTAATATAATACTAAATTCATAATTATAAATTTAAAAAAAATTGCTGTACTTCTATTATTATTATCATAAAAAAGTATATCATTTATCGCATGATAATAACAAACCCTCTACAGTAGAATTAAAGAGAGTGAATGGAAATTAATTTTCTATGTGGTTGCAAAAACACTTACTTTTTAGGGTCACGCTTCCTCTTGACAGTTCCATCCATTTTCTGCAACAGCACATCAACATGATCTTCCTCAACATTAGATCTTGTAGGTATTTTGGATCCAGGTATACTGCTAGTGGATGTAAATGAGCTTGAAGATGAAGAAGTGCTCACTCCATTTTTTACTTTAGTGTCAACACTCTGACTTGTGCCAGCATTGGGCGATAGGTATATCATGTCACCATGCTTGAGCCCATAGTTGGCTACTGATTTCACCTTGGATGAAATTATTTCTTGGGTTTTGTCACGACTACAATACAAGGTGAAACAATATCCACTAAATTCAAAAGCTTTGACAACCTAAGGGTACAAAAAATTGATAGATAAAATTAACACATCTTAGCAACTAGTACAGATTTTTAGAAGATTTGTTTAACCTTTTCAAAAAGTTCATTTGTTAAAGTGTCACATTCAACATCCACTCGCCGGGTACCTTCTGGAGATTGGACTCTCAGCATCTGTACATTACATAATAAATACAGACTGATTAGTATGGTAATCACTTGGAGAAGCAAAACATTAAACAATTCTAATATAAAACTTAAAAGATAGTTAAATTATAACGTTTCACTGTGTCAAACGTTGATTGCCAAAAATCATTTAAAAAACGAAAGTTGCAAGAATAGGCAATCTTCATTTGATTGGCAAGCCAGGAACAAAAACTTAGACCAAATATAGTACTTGTAAAAGTAAATACCATCTTTACTCCAGTAATATAACTTTGCGTCTGCGAACCGAAAATATTAAGTTGATTTTGTCCAAGAAGATGGGACAAAAGGCCGCATATGTTTTTAACTTTGAGTACCGTACCAGAGCCATCTAGCGTTGACTTAAGAAATGTTCTCTAAGTTCTAAAGTCAAAAAGTTGCCAGGTATACAGGACAGGTATATCGGTGAAAGATAAAATGAACGATAAAAAATATCGGTGAAACCGGCGAAAATTATATAAAAAAATTATAAACTGGTACCCGCCTGAATCTGAGTAAATCATGGATGTGTTTAAAAGATTTAGAATTATCAAACATCATAATAGAAGAAACTTTCTACAGTTTCCTATTCTCATATAGTTTGACCAACCGTTTAAACGCAATAATACCGAATGTTAGATGTAGTATAAGCCTGGTAATATGTAATATATATAAGATTCATGTAATCACTTGACTAGGATTTATCAAGTCTAAATCAATCAAAGTCGAAAACGATTGGGAAACAACGTTTCTTGTTCACTTCTCTCACGACAGAGATACAAACACATACACTCGAGGATACCAGAATGTCAACCAACCAACAATCCCGCATTTTCATCACCAAGCTATTTATCAGACAGCAAATTGTCCATTGTCTTGATGTAAGTTTAATAGATCACGAGAAACGAGAGGGAAGTGAGGACACATGGAAAATATAGGAAAACGGGAAGAAAAAATGTTTTCATGTCAGAGGGGAAGGGAGGGTTGTGCTGATGATCAGATCTGCAACAAGAGGCAGTGCACTCGCCAAATGAAGTCTTAGACAAAATCATGAGTCAATGTGCTACTAAACAACGGTGGAGGAGGATGAAAAGCGGTAACACCACCCAACAACTCTTTGCCTTTCGAGGGTTATTATTATATGTCAATATTCCACGTGTAAGATACTGTATTTGAGCGTTCCAGCAATACGGCCCATCACAGAGAATGTGTGTGCTGATGATCTCATTCCTCCTGATGCAGCAGCCGATAAAGAATCAAATAAACACAAAGTCAAAAAAGAAAGTCAGCCGCTGCAATCGTCCTATATTCAAAATCGAATTTGTCGTGGTTGTTGTTGTCGGTGTCTTCAGCTTGAGTTCATAAGGCAAATCAGGCCGCATGGAACGACAGACGCACCCTGCCGTGTGTGATGAACCACCACATGGGAAATTGACAGATTATTATAAATTATATTATAACTGGTTCACTAATAATCTGTCTCGGAAGCCAACGATCTTGAGATCTCGAAAAGCCTCCCTGATGATGGTGGTCGTGATGTGACGTACGCATGGAACCAGTTCGCTTTTATCCAAAGTCAGTAAGAAAAATGGGTGAATGAATATTCATAACGAGACCGCGAGAAAAATGTTAATGGAGGAAAAAAAAGAGAAAAAATCAACAAAGTATCTTGGCTCAGGCACGTCAACTGCTGCCGGTGCGAATGGAAGTGCCCATCATGCGGAGCTGGAGCTACAAAGACACAATCGGGGAGGAGGAGTGAGAGGAAACTGCTCAGGATTTCCAATTGGGACGACCGTCGCCATGACCCTGACTCTGGCCCTGTGAGGAGCGGGAGCCAGCACTATTAGCGGCGGCGGCTGCCATATTGGGCAGGTGGGGCAACATGTCGAGGAGATACTGGCGTTGTAGTTCAGCCAGACTGGCGGCGGTGAAAGCAGCCGCGTTGTTATCCTGTTGGCTTCTACTGCTGCTACCTCCAGCTCCGCCCGATCCACCACCACTGTTGCCTCGACCCTGAGCGGCTGCTTGGGCGGCAGACGCGGCCATAGCCAGTTGATAGGGATACAGCAATGACGAGAAGGGATTCAGAAGAGGATTGTGAGCGTGGCTCGACATGGACGCTGATCCGGAAGGTAAACCCATGCCTCTCAGCAACTGGGCTTGCAAAGCAGCAGCGGCTGCGGCTGCAGACATCTGATGGCCAAAGAGTTTGGTCGGGTCGGGCATCTTCGAAAAGTCGAAGCTGGCTGATGCGGCGGCGGCTGCTGCCGCCGTTGCCGCTGCGTTTGCTTGTCTCTCCTTCTCCCTTTCTCGGTTCTCGTTTCTTTCGCGTTCGCGTTCTCTTTCCCGTTCACGATCTCGCTCTCGCTCCCGTTCTCTTTCACGGTGCTCGCGGATTTCTCGCTCCCTTTCACGTTCTCTCTCACGTTCGCGTTCTCTATCGCGCTCTCGTTCCAGACGGTCTTTCCCGGCAGCAAGACTCAGGCTGACAGCCGAGTGCGATCCCACCAAAGGACTGTGAGCTGGAGCTGGTGGCCCACTGTTGGACGATTTCGTCGAGAACGGGATAATTTGTGTTGATGCTGGTAGAGAGTCGTAAGCCTTGGAATGGACACTGACGGACGTGTGTGACGGCGCTGGCATTTGATGATGCGGAATTGGTGGACTGATGTTGCCTCCTTGAGCCAAACGTTGTTCAATTTCTTGCTCTTGTTGCAAGGCTCGGACAAACGCCGTTTTCAACCTGTTGGTGTGTTCCGCTTTGAGCGCCTTCTTGACGTTATTGGTCACACACTGGTCGCACATAACTGCTGGTTTCTCTACTATTAAACAAGAAATCCATTAGACATCACTCGCGCAATCTTAAATTCTTCAAATATTGTCGTTTTGACAAGGATATTCTTACGTGTCGCAGCCTTATCCCATTTCCACAGTGAAGAAAAGTCTGTGCCACACTGAGAGCAAATGAACGGGACAGGTGGAGTTGGGTGGTCGGCACCCTGCGTCAGTCGATCGACGACAGCCTCCAATCCCAACAAGTAGATGAATTCCGTATTGTTCGGATTGGGGATAAAATGCATCTCGGGTGGAGGGGGCTTCGGTGGTGGAATCTACACACCAAAGTAACAAATATTATACTTTTAGAGTACATCGACATCGTGGGAGTCAGTTGCATCGTCCTACCTGTAGCAATGTCTTTTCCAACTGCTTTCTCAAAGCCAATTTTGCAGCCGCCTGTCTTTGGGCAGCTGTTTGAGGATCTTCGGCTTGTCGAGAACTAGATTGAGCACTTGTGTGATGATGGAGACCAAGCGCATTGGAAGATTGTGACACGCTGGGCGAAGAGGTGTTGTTTCGCAGGTGTTCGCGTTTTTCATGCCCTTGGATACTCGGGGACGAAGGAGATGGAGCCCCAGAGCCAATTGCAAGCCCCATCACCACATTGGGAGGTGTTGTAATGGGCGCTCTGCTGTGAGCTAACAAGCCTAATTTTGAATGAAAAAAAAAGAATTAATTATGGATTCAAAAATCTTTTATATTCAGAAAGATATAATTGGAAAAAGGGAATAGAAGAAATACCAGCTGATCCCCTCAACAGTTGCTGCTGCTGCTGTTGAAGTTGTTGATGCTGCATCAGCGGTGACAAAACGTTACTGTTAGAATTGCGATGCCCCTGTTGCTGCTGCTGGTGAAGCAAATTCATAGCCATATTAGCTACATTGGCCGAATGGCGTGATGAATTTTGCGAACTGGAACTATTTCGAGAAGACGGAGAGGAGCTAGCGTGGTTGTTGCCTTTGCTGCTCGATTTCCCGTGTGATCCTCCATGGTGATGGTGATGTTGTTGATGATGAGGAGACGAAATCGTCAAGTGAGCCGGATGAGGCTGCTTTGCACTGGCAGCTGGCGATACTACTAGTCAAAGAAAATGTTACTATCTAGTTTGATGACTAGATTCAGCACCGGTGATTGACAACATACCTGATTTAGAATCGTGCGCGTTAGAAGCGACTGTCAGATTAGCTTGTTGTTGTTGCTGCTGTTGTTGTTGTTGTTGCTGCTGCTGCTGCTGCTGTTGCTGCTGCTGCTGTTGTTGTTGAGCGGCTAGTAGTTGAGTCTGCCGTATCTTTTTGAGCAGTACCAATCGCATCTCCTCCGTCCGTAGCTCGGCTTGTAACCGTTGTATGAGGAGCTGACTCTCTACCCTTTCAGTTTCGGTCATTTCCTGTAGAGAGAAATTGGATAAAAATGAAACGATCTCTCTTCGCAAAGTTGAATGGCCACACTCGAGGCTAGCCCATAAAGTACGAAACCGCAACATCCCGTAACTCCCGAGGCTAGACGAAAACAAGTGTTTACCTTTCTGGGTGGTGAGGGTGGCATTGGTAAGTCGTCCAAATTGCCATCGTTGGCATCGTCACTTGGATCATCAGCTTCATCATCGGGTAATTCGTCGTTGATTTCCATATCGCTGGCGCTGCCATAACCATTGCTATAACCATTGATGCGTCCCTCATCGGTATTTTTAATGGCTGAGGCGTAGAGAAGTTGATTGTTATCCGGGCGGAGCGAAAGAGGTCGGAAGTTTCGCCGGCTGGACGAACGTGAGCCATCTTTTAGATGGACCACTTCAATTTCGTCTTTGATGGGTCGATCGATTTCTTTATTGGCGTCACGCTCTTTAGGTTTCTCGATACGCGTAACCTGTGAAAACATCCACAATTTCACAGTTGATATTTGTTTCTGCGAAACTGATACGGTTTCTATACAGTACCTGAATTTCGTCCTTTGGCCAAGGATTCTTGCCGGTGGGTGTAACTCCGCCGGATCGATGATGAAGAGCAGCGAAAGGAGACTGCAAATGAGCCTGAACTGGAAGAGGACTCAAAGCAGTCCGGCTAACGCCATTGCCATTGCCACTGAAACCCGCTCCTCCTCCGTGAGCAGGTGTCGGATTAGAAGCCAGAGCGCTGAAATGGCTGCGATGGACGGACAAGTCCTGAGGCAGGTCAGCCAAATCGAACTTGAAAGGTTGTTGCTCACGATGCGTAGCCTCCGCCGGTTTCCTACTGTTGAAAAAAAAATAAAAAATACAAGCAACGTCAGTACGACTGTCAAAACAACTACAAGATGTATTTAGTTGGGATTACCTGACAGAAAGGTCAACAACCGGCGAATCGTCTTCCATGGTTGTGGCACAAGATTTGAATCTAGTCAAAATAGAAAAAAAAATAGAAGGGAAGAATAAGAGATAGTAATGATAAACATTACGTATGTGAAAAAAAGGGGGTCACGAGCGAATCGAGCGCACCGAGACCAAGATGGCGTGAAAGACACACGGGCTCCCCCTGTTTCTGGAATCACGAATTGGCCAATCCACCGTCATTTGCGGCTGGGGATGATGGAAACGTGTCAATGAAATGCTACCCAGTAGTACGTAGAGTTGCGTTTGACGTGGAGAAAGGGGGGAAGTAGGGCGGAAGGAGATGCACTATACATATCGAGGCACTACTAATGAACGGGGAGACAGAAAGAAGGGGAGGCAGTGGGAAGTAGGTGGGTGGTAAACGCGAAAGGAGCTTTTCACCGTCCGGGAGGAAGGGGTGGGGTTGGGAGGATTCTGAACTCGCACCGGCTGACCGGCCACCCACCACCACCTCCTCGTCCTCGTCCTCCTCCTCCCAATCTCCCAGCCTCCTCCTCCTCCTCCCATATCCATAAAGACTATACCTCCTCCCAACCTCCTCTTCTACAACCACCACCCTCTTTTCCTCCACCTCCTTCCCTTTAGTCAGTCGTTACTTTCCTTCACCCAACCCCACTGATACCACCCAACCCGGGTTGGTTCCCTGGTGCCAATCCACGACGCGCAGAGAGAGCTCTTTATGCCTCTCTTTTTTTTTCCCTTTCTTTTTTGTAACCAAGAGAGTTCCAGGTCGGCGACCCACGCATCACACTAATTAAAAGACTCGACTTTTGTTTTATGTTAAAACAATACATGTATCCATTCGGTGGAGCAACGTTGAAGCCAGGAACAACTTACTTCCAATCCAAATAATTTAACTCAATGATGATTCTTGACGTAGAAATTTACAAGTGACGGCGAGTGGGCACCAACATGGCAGCTTGATTTTTTCCGGTGGCTGTGTGCAGACTGCAGAGTTGTATTTTTTCACATCCACAATGAAAGTTGGACTCGAATCTCGTAAAGACACAAACCCCCCCTTTCCCTTCTCAAGACACTGAGAATTTGTTGGTTGGGGGGAGGGAAAAAAATAACCGGTTTAAACCAGTGGTAAAAATCACTTGACACAAAATGGTTGAACGTGATCAATGCTCAGTGAAAGATAAGGTTCACTCAAAAACGGTTTTCTCGTTCGATTCCAGATATTTTCACTCAACACGAACGAGTAATGAGTGGCACGAAGAAGCGGCGACCAAGAACGACGACGGACTAAAGCAACTTCTATCCAAGATGGCTGCTGTCAAGCAGAGCCACACCGAGCCAGGAGGGGATGGGAAGTAGGGGGAGGAGAAAGAGAGGCAAAGCCAAAGAGTTTTTGGTCTGTTGTACAATACGTACACCTCTCAACACACACGAGTCGCCGTGTCGACAACTCAGGAATGAACAGAAAGAGGCATGAAAATGCAACGATACCTGTCAATGACACTGCAAAAATATGAAGACCCAGTTGACGATTTGTTGTTTCACTAATATACGTATTGTTAATGGCAATAACCAAACCAGATGACGGAACCGAATTGCTGCTGTTGCTTACTATCTGATGCTCGCCATTCGACCACACTCACAAGCCACAGCTACTTTTTTGGAGTTTGCCATCCGTTTCACTAGATTGTAGGTTTTTGCCCTCGTGAGTAAACGCCCGCTACTCTTCACATTCACTTGTAACAAGTAAAAATCGTGTGAGCGCCACATATAACGCGACTGAAAATGGTTAGAAATTAAAGATTCGACCATAGACGACTGGTGGTGAATGTCAGAAGTTCTCTCCCCTCCAAAAATTGGGTGGTGGTGTACACTCGGTGGGAGAGAGGTTGCATTTTTCTCTTTCTATCGAGAAACAGAAACCCTAATGGCCAACTAACCCAAGCTACTTAAAACAAAGCAATTGATACTAGGGACACTTTTCTTCATCGATTCGTCTCGTCTTTTTTCAAAGCCGTTTATTTATCCTTTCATGTGTATGCGCCAATTTCTCACTACCGGTATTTAAACAACGAATACAAGTATAGGAAAATACAGTATGTACAACTTTGGCATTTCGAAAAACGTCAAAGGTGGCCGTGGTAAGCCTGCGAGGTCATGCAACCCCCTTCATCAGCTGGCTGGGCCATTTTTTAATTGCTCCACTGGAAAGGGGAACCGAGACGCTTTAAACTAAAATATGATGACGTTGTCTCAAAATTAAACCATGGTCAAATGGACACAACAGTCACGTGACCCGCTATCTAACTACAAATCCGCTTTCGTTGCGTCCAAAACCTTTGTACCATCATCGTGTAACGCAATATCAATCATCAACATCAATCATCGTGTAAAGCAGTATCACAAATTCAAAGATTTTGGAATGCATATCAAATGAACACCCTACATCCAACTGTAATAATCTCCGTTCAGCTGGCAAGCAATCTGCATTCAGATTATCACAGAACTTTGGCCAGCAACATATTTACAATAACGAGTCGATTAAAGGTCGTAAAAACCTGTAATAAGAATCCGCATATAAACGATAGCCTACTGCTTGTTCACTTATTGTAAAGAAAAGGTATCAGCTATAACTGAAGAATTGAAAATGTATACATTTCTAATTTTGTGATCTATCACAAAAGACTTTCAGCCAAATTGAAACCACTACGCCATCAACAGCTTGCAAAGGTATTTATTCAGATTTACCTTACCCATGGAGAACAGTGTTCAAACCACCTTATTACGGAACGTTTAATTGCATAATGATGGCATCCAATAAATCCGCCAAGTGATTCTTATATCAAGGAATTGGGTTGACCTGAGGTAAAAGAAGACATTGTCAACTTCCTAGGATATGCAGTCTTTAAATGTGTTAATTGAAATTGGACCATGATCACATTTGGATTACAAGCCAAGGTGAGTAAATAAGGGAATTCGCCCATTAAATTCTGTACGTTTTAATTATTCTTCATAACATCAAATCACCCACCGTCATCAGGAGTAGTTACAGACATTACCAACACTCCAATTCAACTCAATTGATCCTTCAAAACAGGCAGCACTGCAAGCTTCTTCCTGTTTTATATGAGTGGCAATAACCAAAGATGATTAGATCATTACAAAATCCAAAATTGAATATTCCTTGCACACTATACTAAGCCTTTTTAAACTGAAGAATAATAATTCATTTCTTAGATATTTGTTTTTCTTTCCTTTTAGATAAACCTTGAACTGGAACTTTTCTTTAGTACATCCTTTCAGCAAATCATGCAGTCAGTTAATTCTCCTGATAAATATTTAATCAAGGTACATTATTGTTCAATTGATGTTTACACCTGTCTAACTTAGTCAAGATTATATCATACAATCAAGACCATTTGTGGAACTGCTTTTTTTAAAATTAATGTCTACATGAGTTAATTTTTTTAATCACACATATTTTTTTACTATAATGGTTAGGGGTAGATACCAGGTAGTATCGCACAGTTTGGTAGAATACACAGCTTTAAAAATTACACGGGAATTGTTCGGCGTAAAACAACGGTGCTTGTTTAGTGTCTGTGCAAAGCCCAGCCAGCCAAATCCACCCCAAGAGATAGAATGGTAGTTTATGCGGTACAAGAACGATATAGCATAACAATGGATCAAATTATTTTATTTACTTTCGGGAATCAGTGAAATATAAGAATATAATTTTTTTATCGAATGGAGATTTCTCCCGGCTTCACCAACTCACCACATTAGCAACGGACCTTCGCGATTTTTTTTTTTTAAGAGATTGGTGCAGTTGCAGACGACCAGCGTTGCCTGGCCGGCGCAACTATCTGGCGTCTCATAAAATTAGCGGACCTTCGCGATGAAAAAGAAAAGAATGTTTTTATATTATTTCGTCTGCTTCACATTACGTACGTTGGTACGTAGTTTCGCCGTTTCGCGAAGAGATTCTATTCCAAAATTTTACACAGCCACTTAGTTGCCCTGTTACAGCCTAGATGGCTACGAGGGGCTGGTTTTTTAAAAACAAACAGTAAATTGTGGCGAGCGCCAAGTACGGTACGGCGCGAGTTTCCCGAAGGGCCTTTCACTTTTCGATAGCGGAATATGCAAGATATTATAAAGTATGCGTAATGGGCCGGGTGACTAGTTGTCAATTAAATGTTGGTTAGATTTTTAAATGTACGGATCTCGTGGGTCGTCCGATGGGTGGCGAAGCCGCCCACAAACTGGCATGAGTCGCAAGTGAAATACTCTTACGTCATACGCTTATCATAAATCATAAATATCATTCCATTAAGAATAAGGCCTTCGGGAACCTCGCGCCCCATTCGGCGGTGGCCAATTTCCCATGCACTTTTTGCATGCACTTTTTGCACTTTTGTAAACGACGCATTTTTCCGTTTTCCTACTGATAGATGGCGAGTGGCAAATATTCTATATATATATGTTTGGTAATAACATAGACGAACTTGGTATTTTCATTTCGTACTCCAACCGACTCCAACCTGATAGTATTTCAGCATTTTTGGCGCGAAGAGGACCTCCAGTTCTTTTTGGCGACTTGGAAATATTTTGCGACTAGAATCACTCCAGGAATTCGGGAACATTCGCAAGTCTGGGTGTCTCAACACATGACTATAGTCTACAACATCTCCGGTATTCCGAGATTAAGACGTCTTCATCAGAGTCATTGGGATGGTTGGTCAACCGTGTGTTGAAAATGCCATAAGGTTTTGAAGCAAATTGCCAAAATTCTGCTTATGTAGGATGCTGCTCTACATAAGATTTACATGGGCGGGTGTGGAATGAACTATATGTGTAGTACTCTCCACACCCGCCCATGTAAATCTAATGTAGAGCAGCACCCTATATAAGCAGAATTTTGCTTCAAAGCCTTATGGGCTGTTCAACACGCGGTTGACCAACCATCCCCATGACTCTGTCTTCATTACGTTTAGATTGAAGAGAAGGGGTTACAATGGAAAAGGAAAAGGGAAGAAACAAAACGTGAGAATATTAAGCACTAATGAATAGCATTCCATGATGTGTATTTCATTTAGTTAGATTGGGCTGAAAATTATATTTTGAAAGTATACATGTGATATCTGCTTAGAAAGCAACTGGAGGTTAGCGACTGCATAAGCATGCAGGGCTGCGATTAGTAATACTTTCGCGTCTCGGCGTCTAATAGTCATCAACAGCTAGAAAGCCATCGGAGCAACAAGGACAATTCTTAAATGCACGCGGTGACCGTGGAAATGCTCTAATACTTCACTATATTAGGCCTATTCAGTTTCCTCTTGTGCCTAGATCCCTTGGACACCTAGATATGGCTTTCAGGGAAACTAATGGCTGATGTCAATAACCATCAATAAAAGATTTCATTTGCTGTTGATTAATGGACTATTATACGATTGTATAGTATGCTGTAACAATTTGCATGATGCAGTAACTGTAACAATTAAAGCGCACCAAACGCACGTTTCATCGCGGTGATGGTTCGGCTTTCTGAAAATTAGGTGAAAGTTTTTCGTTGTTGAGTTGCCACTTTCGCAAACACTGTGGCTGGTGGATTGCAATTGATTGGGACCCAAACTGACGTTTGCAAATGTAGCAAATTACTGGTCGGAAAACTGGAGTCGGTGAGGTTATTGCGGGATTCCCTTTCTAAAGACAATGACATGTGTTAATAATTTAGCATTTCCTTATTTGGCTTGATACCTTGTCTATATATTACTGATTCATTTATAGTATAAATCTACAATAAGAACAAGGATAGATTGACAGGTGTCTTATTAAGTAGGCTTCCAGGCGCTATTTAATCGATAGGCTACATCATAGAAGCTATTGCTATTTTTATTACTTTTGAAATGTGATCTACCTTATTCTTTTCAAAATGTGCAGGCCTATGCTTCTGCTCGAGAAAAGTCTTCGACGTATAAGAATTTACCTGGTGATCGACGTAAGCTGCATTTGAAGTTTCTTCCCTCCTGTTATCTTCCAACATTTTGGCCTTTCAATGATAAAATTGCGGTTATGAATAAATGGTAACATTAGACTATTTCTATATGCGGTTTAACAATAAAACAAGGCTATAATATGGGATGCGTACACGAGATTTTTTGACATTCGGTCCCAGCATTTTTGGACAGAAGCTTCCCCCGAAAGGTAAGTCCCATAAATATTCGGGGCCTGACGTGGCAATCCAGTAGCTGATGCACGACAATGCATCGGCTTGGTGGTACCGATCTGACGATTCGCTGTCCCCCACTCCTCACTGTTGGGGGCATGGGCGGTCGGGATCGGGATCTCACGCCAGCAACATAGCGGATTGAGAGGACAGCGTAAAGCAGAGGGGGTAGAGGGTGCTCAAAAAAAGATGCTCAGAAAAGAGAACAAAAGAGAAGAAAGAAAATCATAATGAGAGGAAGGAAAGAAAGAAACAAAGAAAAAAGAAAGAAAGAGGTGGTAGAAGTCCTTTCTAAGATTCTCTCATTTTGTATATTGAATTTTAGAATAAAATTTCGTTTATTTTTTAAATAATAAATTATTCAACGATTGACTATTTATTCATATTCGTTGATTTATTTGATGGGACCTACCTTGTACTTTTGTCGCTGGGACCTTCTGTCAAAAATCACATGGACCTATTAATATATCGTAAGGACGTAGTGTTCAATCCCAACAATAGTCTACGTGCTTCCATAACCTGCCTTACGGTAGGCTATGTTATTTATTCCCTTATTGTCAGTGCTTTTGGTGTTTTGAATTATTATGGCAGTGCAATACACGTACAACTACGTTACGAACGTTACATCAAGGTAGGCTATTTACTTGAAAACATCGAGGTTGGTGTATCTTGAAACCAGCAGTGCCAAACTCATTTCCACAGAAATTACATTTTCGTAATCGTTGACGCAAAGCTCCTTCTGCCTTTTCTTTTTCTGTGCTTATAGGATCACGATATTCTATAAATGAAAGCCAACCAGACGAATTTGATTGCCTTGTTGGTGGATTGCTTATTGATGACGAAGGTGGCGGCGGTGTTCGAATGACAGGATTGGAGTTTTTTATCGATTTAAAATGATGATTCCGGTCGAAACTGGTAGAAAAATTACCCATAGTATGTGAATTTGATTTATTTTCTTCAACAAAAGAAGATGTAGTTTCATTTTTGCTTCTTCTTTGCAGTCCCATTCCAAACTTGACGAAGCGAGATAAATAAGATTGCTTTGAGTGAGGTTCCTCTTCTTTTTTCACACTGAGAGCTGCTGGTTCGAATGGTTGAGTAATTTTTGGGATTTGTTAGAAACTAACTATGTGACTAAAATTTTCAATCAAATCACCTGAAGGTTGACAAGTACTGCAAGCAAGTCCACTAGACGCATTATTTCTCGGCTTATTATTGTTTGGAAAATCCTCGGAAGAATCAAACATTTTAGAACTTGATTGCGCACCTGAATGCGATGACAACTTTGTAGATACAGAGCTGCTAGCAGATTCTGGCGACCCAGTTTCTTGACGACCGGAACCACTTTTTGGATCATCGCAGGAATTACTTAGAAACATGGATGTAGATTTTTTCAAGTACTTGATTTTGGCTAGATCTTTGCAGCGCCACTCGGACATATCTAATCCAATATGATTCAGGCGGTCGGTGTCTAGAATTTTTGCCTTAACAGTTGCTGTTTTAAAACGCTTTGTTTGTAGACAGACATTAAATCGACTAGTTTCCTCAGCCATTTTCGAAATAAAATAGGCTACAAACTACTAGCCATTGAACGCAAATGCCACACTATGTAACCCGAGTGTAAATGAAATAATACTGCCAAACGCAATGTAAAACTAGACTACATTATAAGAGAACGCGACCGATGTTGGTTCGATATGAAGATATTGAATCAACAGAGATAGAAGTTCTTTTGAGCTTGATAGATGGCAGGACAAAGCAGTATTTTCCGTGGCCTATACATGAGTTCGACCTGCCACAGTGTGCGTCGAACTACAGTAGAAGCGGCGTTTTCCCACACCGCAGACGACGTTTCAAGGTCTGCTTTTATTACGCTAGCGACAAGTACGTCAAGGGACCCCTGTGGTCTAGCCCTCCTTCGTACTTGTTGGTGTCGTCTCAACAACTAGCAGAAAAAGAGGGCAAATGGCGGTTGTCGTCTGCTAGTATACAAGGGTCTCCTTGATGTACTTGTCGCTACCGTATAATAAAAGCAGACCTTCAAACGTCGTCTGCTGTGTGGGCAAACACCGCTTCTAGTGTAGTTTGACGTACACTGGGGCAGGTCGAACTCTTCTATATTAAATACACGCGGCAGAAATGTGAAATAACAAGTATTCAATATTATATCGTAGTAGATATAGGGAAAAGTTACAAATTCAGCCCGGTGGAGGCTATTGCAACGACATTTGTCGGTGCAATAGCCAAAATCCTTGGTGCACCGACAGGCCCAAAAATTTTTTTTTTATGCGATGAAGCTAGATAATAGTTTTTGTCTGCTCTCTCGTCTCACCTGTGCTCTTTGTTACAATTGAATGTGTCACCATTTTACGACTTGAATCACATCGTGATTCTCAAACTGTTCCGTTCTTTTAGTTTTTTGCCGAGTTTTCGTTACTATATCTTAAATAAGTTTTTTTTGTGTTATCGATTTCGAAAAAAACGTTTAAAAGGCCAATTGATATATGAGGCTTATTGGGCAGTTTACTGGGCAGTTTTATTGGGCCTTAGGTCCTTCGGGTACCTTGTGGCGTGAAAACGCTACCTACAATTCTTTTTACCTTAAAAAACATGGCAAGCTATCTATTGAGCTTAGCAGGCGAATTTACCTTCATTTTCCTTTTTTCCCGTGTTTTTTTTTCTCCTCCTTATTCCCTTCGTGAAATTTTGTGTCTCACGCGACAAGCGAGAATAAGGCAGTGTTTCATAGATCGTTAGCGATTTTTAATCAATCTCCGCGATTTTGATTTATGTTATAACTCGAGTTCGGTGTGAGACTTGTATTGGAACGCATACAATTTGGATGCAAGCAGATAACGGACGTCTCACTCTCGTTCAAGTTCGAGCTTCAGCCCACAGATTTTTGGGATTTTTGGTGAAAAATGCCTCGTGAGGTGGCCCGAATTTGAAACACAGAAAATCGGTGTTTTTCGATTCTGTGTCTAGCCTCCTTTTGCGGGAAATTTTATGTTAGGCTAATTTACTTTGAAGAATAATAACAAAAACTTGTATTTTTTTGAAGTACAATTCAATCCTTCCAATTGATAAGCCAAAATTATTGGCCGTTGGTTCTGTGCCCCTTTATCCATTACGCTAAAAACATTGAACTCGTCAAAACATTTCCATCCTAGGCTATCTACAAAAGCTACGTAATGACCTGTAAAATAAATTAAACTCATATTTTTCAGAGATGTATTCATCGCCACAGCTGTAGGTATAGTAACGTTCAATTTTTGTCAAACTTTTACGAGTAAACACTTGTAATGTACTTACTCGAGACATTTGATAATTTCCACGATGCAATGATCCAAGTTGTTTGCGACTGTTTTGATCTGGTCATCATCACTGCGGCATACCTCCTCGATTTTTTAAAAACAATTGGTCTAAAAATTCGCCACAGTCTTGCTGATCTGTCGATGCTTTAAAAATAACCAGGCGCTTCTTGAAGAATTGTCCTATAAACATATGAATATAACGTGAAAATATGGTAAGTTTTAGATAGAACGCGGTTTTGGCTCCACTAACCCAAGAACTAAGATGTTGTCGGGGTGTGTTAGGGGGTGCGATACAAAGTGCTTTGGTGTTTTCACTTCAAATATCTAAAATATATGTGCAATTATGCTCCCTCGATGGTTAACGTGGGTACGGAAAGTTGATACTTTCCCAAATTTTTGAAATTCTACATTCGAACTACGGTTGTGGTACTCACGACAAATAGCCTTTTATCGCCACTTCATCACGTTGGTTTGAAATAACAGCCTTTCTTATTGAACATAGACTTATCGAAAGTTCGTCGAATTGTGCACATAATAAAGGATTAATCACTGCTTCTTCAAGATCTTCCATAAAATTTGTGAGGCTGAATAAAACTTGAAAACATGCATTTAAATAGCAAGTGTTTCCAAGATTTGGCAGGCTAAAAAATTAAATGATGAACACGGTGGGGTTCGGCAATTAGGGTAGACTTAAATTCACTAAGAACTGAGAAAGAAATAAGAAAAGCTTACTCTTTGGGAATCAAATGGTTAGACAAAGAAACTTCTGTAACAGAATCCTCGACCACCAAATCCACGTAAACAGTTTCAGGTGAATTGTAATTCTCCATAGCAGATTCCCTTAACGAAAAAAAAAATTTGAAGACGTACTGAATAATGGCTGAATTTGTACTTACGAAATGGAGAGTTCCTTGCAAGTCTGGCAGGTGATATGATATCACTTGATTTTCCTGGAACACAATTGATGTGGAACCTTATATCACATTTTATATTACGAAATTGTAATGATTTAGCAAACACGTATCTTACCGGGATTTGCAGGAAAAACAGGTAATAACACTTCCACGGCATGAGGACATTGGTACCCCGCGCGTTGATTAAAAATGCTTTTAGCAATTGGTCAATTTTCGGAATTTAAATAGATAGTGACTGATTTAGCTCTTATTGAAAAGCGTACATAACATTTTAGAAAATACTTTGCAAAGTTTATTGTGAAAAATTTAAATTTTTTCCAAAAATGTAATGTGTTAATGTGTTTTCCAAAATATTCGCTATATGTATCAAGGAAAACAAAAAAGAAGCAGAATTTTGGCCAAATCCTAGCATATTCTAGCATCTAGTCTCATTACCTAGTACATATTCTTCAGCCGGTTGGCGACACAACTCCCTTGCATATAAGTTAGGCCTAAGCCTCATCCACACGGGATATGAGCTCGTACGTTACTTGTTGAAGTATACAATTCAACCACTAGTTGGTCGACAATATACGTTAAAGTACTCTGGTAGCCAAGTGGTTAAAGCCTCCTATTCATATAGCGGAGGGCCCGGGTTCGATCACCGGAACCGATACAAACTGGCCGTTACTCACAGTACCCTGCATTCAAGCAGGTAACCCACTCCGGTGGAAGATGAATCCGTTTCATACCTGCAATCACGCAGATGCTCACTCAGATGGAAGATGAATCCGTTTCATGCTTCAACATTACTGAGGCAGAGAAGCACGTATGGGCATAGACGCATGGTAACTCTTATGGACGGAAAATCATAGTACTAAATATCTGTCTTTCAACATCTCTGGCAAGCAATCGGCAACAAATAATAATAGATGGCCAACAAAATAGTCTGAGTATAAGAAAATCATTCTATACTCAGTTTATAAATAATATTAATTGTACTTAGGTTCTTAACTACAGTTCACTATAGTAACCGAACTACGTAAGCGTGTTACTAGTACCACGTGCGTGTAACTATACTATATACCTATACGTAGTTGCGTTACTAAATAGTTGTGTTACTATAGTAAAATTCGCGCAGTAACTACGTAGTAAAATCTAGTAGTAAATATCGTAGTAAACTACGTGATGGTAAACTATAAAATTTACTACGTAGTTACCACGCCAGATTTTTAACTGGGTGCCTTTGTCCCCTTTCCAAATTCCTTCAATTGTCTGTGCTTCCTAAAATGCTTTCAGTAAAGTTTTTGGGATTGTCGCCTGGAAGTGGGTCTTTGCCACTACCTGGAAAGTGGAAATAAAACATTTATGTGTTCCTCCAAAGATTATTTTTTTTTTACTATTTTTTCCTTGAACAGCATAAACCCAGCATCTCGTTGTCCATCTCTAGTCTCATCTCTTTTCTCGTTATGACTACTAATTTTATACTAATACTAAAAACAATGGAGTATAAATACAGTTATAGAGAGATAAGAGAAAATTGGTAAGGCACAATGTACCGTTGAGAACTGGGGATTCAACTCAGTTATTGGTGTGTTATGCTCTAACATATCTGCATAATGGGGTGAGAACTGTAACCATTGAATGAGAGCATTATTAATGCAGTTAAAAGCTGAGTTGATAAAATATCTTCATCCTGCAATGAACAGCTATAAATTTTCCCATCAAATGTATATTAAAATATAGAGCAACTTTTTCATTTGATCCAGTCCTTTCTAGAGAATCGCGTTGAAGAACGGATTCATCATGGGTTACAATTTCCTCTTCAACCTATATAATTATGTTTAAGAATAACATTTTTATGGTGGTCATTTTGATTTTATATTAAATTTTGAACGTACAATATTCAAGACTGGCTAAACGCTATTTGATGTTGACTCGGGAAGAACCGCCTCTTCAAGAAGAGAGATCCTTGTTGACACACACCTCTGGATCGAAAGGGTATATTCCAGAAGCCCTGTCCCGTTGCGAACGTTATCATTACACATGGTGCTCCAGAAGTCATTCAAATGCTGATAAGCAAGTATATTAAGTCCTTGTTATTTATTACAAATTTATAAATCCCTTACTCTTGTAATATTGTGTAAAGTAATAGCCTCTTTAGTTCCACGCGATTCGTTAAACCACAACTTTTTCAGGGGTTCGAAAACAGTAAGGTCAGCAGGTTGAAAGATATGCGTAGTATTTGGAGGTAACGAATAAAGAATAATGTCTTTACTTTTGCCAAACTCTTCAAGAGAGAATATATTAAAATTAAAATACCTCATCAATTGTACCATCTATTGTGTAGCTGCTACCCTGTAAATCTTTAGCCCCGTGTTCGATTCTCGGGCCAGTCATTACAGTTTTACCCATTTGCCATTTTTTAAAGGGTGGATTGTGAACGTTAAAAATGCGTAAGCAATAAAAAACGCTTTTATAATGGAATGCAATGACAGTTTTAAATTACTCACCCTTGTACGTCCACCATCCAGGTCTTCAGATCTTCTAAGAGTTAATTTGTGACGATCCTGAAATCTGTAATACCACGACTCCGATGGAAGAATGTCTTCAAAATTTGTAGTTCGTTCCACTTTATTGTAAACTAACCGAATAGTTTCTAACACGTTTGTTGGCATATATGATTCAACCACTAGTTGGTCGACATTATCCGCTGATGTACTTCGCTGGTTGCCAAGTGGTAAAATACCCGACTCATGGAGCGGAGGGCCCGGGTTTGATCCCCGAAGTAGACAAACTTGAGACAAAACCAGAAAGAGCTATCGAGCTACCCTGCTAAATGCAGAAGCCCACACAGTGGAAGACGAATTCTACCTGCTATAGCAGAAGCCCTCTAAGGTGGAAGACAAAGTATAATTTCAATTTCCAACAACGTTTTGTCACCGAGGAACAAATAAGGGCCCTTCGAACGGCCCAGTCAGCGATCAGTTGCTCTTCAACCACAGACATAAACGTAGGCCGTCCAACGACAGGCACTTCGTTGTTCGAAGAGAGCCTCGACGTTAAAGTAGTTCTTGGAACTCTATTGTCAGTTGCTGCCTGTCTTATTGATTTCTCCCCACTTCGAACTTCACCAATTGCAATCTTCATTAGCTCTGAAGTGTATTTTCCAACCAGGCAATCATTTTCAAGCAAAATTTTACAACACAACACACACACTTGTTTGCTTAACCTGGACGCAGGAATAGCAGACAAACTTAACATCTGTAAAGTGTACCTCATCTCATAATTCAAGCTTTATTTACAAAAAAGGCTATAATTGCAACGATTTATTTATGTCATAACTCTACCATATTCCAACTCTTCCATGTCCCAACTCTTCTTATATTTCGTGATATGAATCAGCAGGCAGTGAAAGGTAGACTGTTAAAAACTCTTTTGAAAAGGGTGAAATGATTTGTCACGGCATCTCTTCTTGGTTTTTAATTCGGGCCACCTCCTGAGGCATTTTCCACAAATCTTAAAAATGTATGGGCTAGAGGACTTGAACCCTGGATCTTGAGATTAGCATCGTAGAACGCTAACTATTATTCCAAACTCCTCTTAAAATTTCCTAACATGAATAGAAATCGAATTGACATCAAAAAGCGGAATGCTTTTCATCAGTGTTCAGTGTTGCCCCGCCGCTCAGCGACCGCTTAGCGATCGCTCAATCCCAGAAGCCAGAGCGAAAGGGGACCGCTCGCGCTAGCGCTATTAGCTCAATTCAGCGCCATCGCCTTACTGTCAGGGCCATCTATATATCAAGGGAACAACCCCTTTGCTGCCAGAGATCGGGCTTTTAATTTCGTTTTCGGATGTTAGATGGCGCTTATTGGAGCGGGTGAGCGGAGCGGTAGCGGGAGTGCCAGCGATCGCTAAAAATTTTGGGCAACACTGAGTCATCTTAATCTTGGTTTCAATGCCAGTCACCCATTAAAACCAAAAACTATGTTTGGAACATGCATGAATAACAAACAATTAACTTAATCTTAAAAGCAACTCTGAAAAAACTTGCTTTGGTGGGTACCGAACCCACCTCGTATTTGCATGTCGCAGTTCGTTGTGCTATGCACTTGCCCGTGAAGCTCAGAAAAATAGGTTGGCTGGTTTTTTGGAGATGGGATTTGACGTTTCCAGGTCGGCAGGCCTATTTACGCCAATTGCACATGTGTTATTCGCTCACTATGTATACCATTTCTTCTCGCTCCTTTGCGTACGCCGGGCAGGCCAGCAGTACATGTTCTACATTTTCTTTTACTTCGGCGTCGCAGTTGCTGCAGAAACCGGTCGGATGTTTTTTACGTTTGAACAGACGATAGTTTAGCGGCAGCATGTTGAGGCGAATCCGCGATAAGAACACTTGCTCGCTTCTTGATAGGCCGAACAGGGAGGCGAGTCTGGACACGTCTGGGCTGTGTCTGTGTGTGAAACGTCCACATTCCGTTTTCGGCTTGTCCCAGAGGTCTTGCCATTTTTTCAGGAGGAGGTCTTCAACGTTTTCACGGATGTCGTTTGTGTCTTTTCTGCAGCTGAGGCCGGGTTCTAGTTCCAGCCCATTTTTTTGCAGCACGATCAGCCTGCTCGTTACCGGATATTCCACTGTGGCCTTTTACCCACGAAAAGCTTACAGTTGTGCCAGCTCTGGAAAGTGTTCGCCAGGTGTCCATGGTGCTTGTTTTCACACTGTTGTTGTCTTTACTTGAGGTGAGTATTTGCAATGCCTTTTTTTAGTCTGATAGGATAACAAAGCTCCCCAGTGCTGCATGTCTTTCTGCCCACTTTACTGCAAGGTGTATTGCTACAAGTTCACACTTTGCTGTCGAAAAGCCGTCCATCAGTCGCCTTTGCTCTACGATGTCTTTCTCTGGTATCACATAGGCGACAGCACATCGCCCGTCTTTAGATTTTGCTGCGTCTGTGTATATATAGACAACATTTTCCCATTTCAGGTCGTTTGGTGTGTACGTCGTGACGTGGGCACCTTATATAATGTTTGACGCTGGCGAGATTTCTCCTTAGGTTTAAGGGCATTTCGCCCGTCTCTCGTAGCAGGGCCTCTGTTGCAGTGTCCTTTGGCGCACCCACCACTATTCTCAGCGCTTGTGCTTGGATTTTGTCCAACCTTTTCTTTGCTGTGATAGAGGCGGACTCGATGAGTTCTCCCCCATAATCAAGTTTTGAGCGGATCAGGGCCTGGTAGATTTGTAGCATGGGCTTTGCGTGTGCGCCCCATTTAGTTCCAGATATGAGACGAAGTAAATTTAAAACTTTTGAGCACTTGCTGACGACGTCGTCTATTTGTTTGCACCAATTTAGTCTGCTGTCTAGTGTCATGCCCAGTATTTTGATAGACTTTAGCACTTGGATGCTTACTCCGTCTACTGTGATGCTCAAATTTTCCGTTTGGAAAAGACTGTCGCTCCTGTTTTCTCTGCCGAAACTAGGAAGCCATATAGTCTGAGCTCGTCGATAACATCTTTTGTGTCCTTTTCTACTTTCTTTTTCAGGAAGAGTATGTTTTGGTGCTTCTGCCAGATGAAGATGTCATCGGCGTACATTCCCGACATACAGGAGCGGCGTTTCTTGGCAATGTTGTTGATGAGGATTATGAACAATAGCGGGCTGATGACACTCCCTTGTGGTGTGCCGTTTAGGCAAGAGAAAAGCTCGGACCGAGCTCCGTTTAACGAGACTTGTGCTGTCCGACCGACCAAAAAGAAGGTAATCCACTTGAGCATGTTTCCTCTTATGCCGAGCTTTTTAATCTTGTAAATAAGTCCTTTTATCCAGATCATGTCATATGTTTTTTCAAGATCTAGCGTGACTGCCATCACATATCCTTTGTTGTATAGGGCCGATTGGACCGAGTTTTCGAGCCTCACTATATTATCCATAGTTCCTCTATTACGTCGGAAGCCACTTTCATTTGGGGCGAGGAGGAGATTTTTCTCAATGTACCAAGAGAGTCTGATCTTGATCATTCTCTATAGGACCTTGCATGGCACCGGAGTTAGCGAGATCGGCCGGTATGACTCCGGTTTCGACGCAGTTTTGTTTGGCTTCAACAATGGGATGATCAGCGAGTGCTTCCATCCTTTTGGTAGCGTGCTTTGTTTCCAGGGCTCGTTGTACAGGGCCAGTAGCGTGCGTAGGGCTGCATCAGGTAAGTGCCGTAGCATTGATAGAGATATTCGGTCGTTTCCCACTGCTGTATCTTTTGCTTCTTTTAGGGCGGTTGTCAGCTCTTGCATTGAGAAAATTGCGTTCATTTCCTCACCTCCTATCCGTTCGTTTGGCTCGTCCGCTTCTCCGTCTTCCATGGACTGTTCAGAGATCCGGCGGTGTTGGAGGAAGGATTCTGAAAGGGTGGTGTCACTACTTGGTTTTTGAATTTGGTCTTGTTTTGTTGTTTCGTCCCAGCATTTGGTTGGTTTTTGCCCAGAGATCACGGGACGTTGTGTTCTTAATTATTGTGCTACAGTGAGCTCGCCAGTGCTCTTTCTTCGCGTTGCGCATCACCGATCGGCTTTTGTTACGTAAAGTAGTGTATATTTTGAAGTCGTCTGGATTTCTTGAAGCGTTTGCTCTCGCCCAGGCCTTTTCTTTTTCTTCGATGGCATCTGCACACGCTGCCGATGCAAGGACGCCCGGCTTGTGGTGTCCTTGTCGCAAGACTGGGATGTGTTTGCTTGTTGCCAGGATGATGGCATCTGTCACATTATCGTTGAAAACATCAATATCGGTGGAAAAAAGGTCCATGTGGAATATGGCTGCGCACGTTTGAGCAAAGCCGGCCCGGTCAGCTTTTTTAAAATTCCATCTAGAGTTGTTGCTACGCTCCACGGGGACCGGTATAGCGATGTTTGTCACTACTGGGTGGTGATCGCTGCCGAACGTTGATTCAGATACGACCGACCAACTGCACTTTGCTGCAATATCTGGCGTTGTTATTGTCAAGTCTAGGACGGAGGATGCTCCAGAACTGGATCTGTACGTTATATTCCCGTCGTTAAGTACAACTAGCCCGTTTTCTTCGATGAAATATACAAGACTGAGCCCTTTACGGTCGTTTTTCTTTCCTCCCCACATTTCGTGGTGGCTGTTGAAGTCTCCGCACAGTAAGGGAGTGGAGGCTGGGGGTGTACCTTTAAGGATATTTTCAAAAGCTTGTACATCGTTCACCTGACTTGAGTGGTAGATATTGCAAATTGAGATGCAACTCATGTTTTCCCGTCGGCGTAAGACCTCTACTTCGACTACTTCTAGTGTGGATGGCGGCAGATCAATCTTTCGGAAGGGGGTGCCGTTGGCGACAAAAGTCGCTACTCCTCCTCCAATCCTGTCTCTTCTGTCCGCTCGGATGTGATCGTAGCCGTCAATTTCGAACTCTTTAGACTCGGGAGTCTGGTCGTTAAGCCCACCCGTTGAAAGCCTACTACCACTAAGCACGGGGCTTAGTGGTCTTTGTAAAATGAACCAAAAAGCCCACAAAATTAGATTTTTACTTACCAGATTCTTAGCACCTCCGCTAAATGGCAGTAGTTATCCGAAGAGACAGTACCATAGATACAATATATACAGTTTAGATTTTACGCTGCCAATATCAGTACGGAAAGCGATGTTACTTCACCTTGATTCTTCAACACACAGTAAATAGTAGTAATGATAAGTAATGATATAGAATAATTGTAACAGAAGATGGAATTATTCGACAGGGTTTATCAATTTATTCTTTCAGCATGTACTGCACGTCAAAACGGTAAGAATTGGTCATCATCAATCTGAACACAAGTATATGCTATGGGTTTTCACTTACGTCAATTCAAAACATCCGAACCATTGTATTGAAATGAATAACTTGTGTGTTTCTTTAGAAGGGAGTGATTAGTTAATATAAAGTCAGCTAGATTGAATCCAATCTCGAATGCGTTCTTTCTTAGCATTCCGATCGACGACAGTCTCAATGCTGGCAAAAAGGGAAAGTATAAAATGTTGTGTTAATATTTTTTAAGTTTTCCTTTTTTTGTGTGAAATATGAGGAATCAACCTACCCGTATTGAGCGAGCGTTTGAAAAATGCGATTTTTTTCGCCAATCGAACTATGGATGCTCATCGTCGAATTGTTGACACATTGATTCTCATCTGCGTTATCAAGGCGAGAAGTTTGGTTGCTTAGCCACGATCCAGTACGCCGTGTCTTCCATCTATCTGTGGTGTATTTTTGGACTTCTGTGTTTAAAGATGACGTAAAATGTTAAACAAAACTGTGTGGTTTGTGTTTGTTTTAGTGCTCAATATGCGTATACGAAGACGTCAAACCTGTTATAGATGCTCGTTTTATTTCAGTGGGATCAAGCATACGACGAAAGAGACGTCGAAGTCGACTTGAAAATTCTTTAAATTTTGACGGCACTTTCTTTGTATTTTGTTGTTGCCAGTCGTAATACGATGCATACATTCTGTCCATCAACTTGTCAGCTTTCTGCCACGGCAACGAGCCAGTCATCAGCACATATAAAAGTATACCCGTTTGCCAAACATCTTGACTAGTACTTGCATGATAGCTTTCATTGAAACACACATCAATAACCTGATAATCCAATTAAATAGACAGCATGTTTTCTTTTAAATTTCGAAACACTCATCAATATAAATCGTACTACTGCATTCAAACCTCTGGAGGACAATACGGCAAAAGTTCCTTGCGGCGTCGTACCATTGTTCCTGCTTTACGGGTGCTACCGAAGTCAGCTAACTTGACCAATGAAAAATCGCTGGTAAAAACCAAAATGTTTCCCATCTGTATACGTGTTCAATTACAAAGTTTAGTATCCTACGAAATGGCAATTTTTTAAAATGTTGTTTTATATGTTTTATGTTTGATTTTAAGCCGTCATGATTCGAGCTTTGTATAATTTAGGTCACAGATATTATGGAGAGAAAGCGAACGACTAATTGCAAACGAGAACGAGTAATTGGCTAATTGGACTAAAAAGAAAAATTGAAATATGAAAATAAAACCTTGATATCGCGATGAACAAGATCCTTTGAGTGAATAAACTCTAAAGCGGAGGCAATTTGTGCGATAACTTTTTTTGTATGAGTTTCCCCCAGTCCTTCTTCTCCAACGTTAGATCCAAGATCACCAAAAGGAGCCAGTTCTTGGGCAAAATAAAAGAATCTTTCGCTCTCGAATGCAACATCGTAGATCTTTAGAACATTCGGATGAGGACTCAAATAGTAGCTGTAATGAAACTCCCGGAAGAATCTGATCAATGGACGGCAGAGAATGTAATACATATTATAATATATTAATGCGAGAATACAACTTCTCTTACTCTCGGCGACTTGTTCCATTTTTGCTGATCGCCTTAAGCACCACCTCTAAGTAAAGAGCATTATAAGTTAAAGCTTGATACGGTATACAAGTTAATTTATTCCTATATCATAACTACTGTAAATGGTATTTATATAAACGTCGTCCCCGCTTTAACAAGCAGTCCGCGAGTCAAGCAGGCCAAAATAGCAGGCTTCGTGTGCGTTCGTGTGATGTGTCTTTTCGTAGATGTTCTTTAAAATGGTCAAATTAAACAAATAGATAGCTTTTATTGTTCGCCAGGATGATACAAATCGTTAAAAAGAATTCGCAATGTTCTATTCCCTATAGTTTAGGAGATAATCACAATATTTCAGAGAGGGTTTTCCACAAATGAAAATGTTTGACACAAGTAAAATAATTTTCAGGATAGATTAAAATCAAAAATAAAATAAGCGTCAGATAGCCCAAAATTTCATCTTTCATATGCCTAACTTAAAAAAATTTACGACTAACGGTTACAGAGCTAAAAAATAAATAAGAAATCCCTAGATTTTGCCGACATTACTGCCCATCATCGAGTCGCCCCTAGCCCGCCGGCTCAAAGGCCTGCAGGGGGGAAACGACTCGCTTTTGACTCGGCAATGGCCAGAAAAGTCGGCAAAATATAGGGACTTGCTAATTATTTGTTTAGCTCCGTAACAGTAAGTCGTAAAATATTGTAGGTCAGGCAAATGAAAGACAAAATCCTGGGCTACTTGATGCTTATTTTAGTTTAATTTTTAACCCACCCCAAAAAAATTTTTACTTGTGTTGAAAATGCCACAATATTCGAAAATTTTCAAAAATGATTTTACAAAATCGCAATTATCTCCGAAACTACAAGGAATAAAAAATCGCGGTTTGTCTTAATCACATTTTCTTGTCTTTGCGAACAAAATGAACTATCTAATCATAGTTTTTAATAGTTTTTACTAACATTGTAAAAAGTCACATCACACCAACTCGGACTGCTTCGGAGTCCTTTTTTTGTTCAAAGTTACCGTACCTCGTTTGACGGTACCGGAGTTATAGCAACAAACAGTTTATTGTTAAAATAATAAAAAAGCAGTAGGCGAGTCAAGAATATGGCACGTAGTTCGGGCAACTGTGATTCAATCGAATAACTGAACTAAATTTTGATCGATCTAGGTGAAATAATTTTGCAATCCAATCGATCGGGAAATTTGAGGTAACAAGTCGCTAATTATTAAAAATAGATGAATTCCAATCGATTTAGTCCTACCTGCTCTTGTTTGTCTGTGTTCAGTTAGTAAAACTTTTGCAAAAATGCCTTCGCCAACTACCTGTAGTATGTCGTATTCAGTCATCACATCTACCTTTAATACAATAATATTTTTAAACATATTTTCATAAAGTCCTAAACGTCTTGTACAGATAACATTCAAGGGTCAAATATATTTTCTTGACGCACATCATGTTTTGTGTCAATGAAAATATACCAACACTTTTTTGGTGTAAAATTTCAAACTTCTCACCTTGGACAAAGGAAATTCGTGAACTTTGTGGATGCTGCTGGTCCGTCTCGCCAGTATACCTATGCTTTTTGGCATATTTAAGGATCTATCTATGGCGCATTTCTCAGAAATTAGTGGCTGCCCAGTATTGATATCGTCTTTAAATTTTTTATTAGGATATCGAATGCCAGTCAATCCGGGTTTCATGTTTTAGCTACTTTAGCTAATGAGGCGTTACATTGTAACGGGATTTGGTTAGCGAGTAACCCTATATATACGGCCACGATTAGCGAATGCATTCGCTAACCAAACAAAATTAGCCAATTCATTCGCTAACCAAAAACCGATTAGCCAATTCATTCGCTAATGGCGACTATACCGAAAAAAATTGCAGCGCTGCTAAAACTGAATCGCTAGTTCACTTGCTAAAGCCTCGTCCAGACGGACACTTGTTACGGGAATATTACAGAAAAACAGGAATACGGGCATACGGGCATACGGTTATGCTATTTTAAATTTTATCGATTGTGATTCACACGGTCAGAAATTTCATCAACGAATAAAATACGGATTTCAAGCATTAACATAAGAAAAGCCAATGTCAGCCACGAATGCTGTTGCCCTACTTGAGATAATTTCAAACGAAATGCTACATTCTGATTGGTCAGCCCTTATTTTCAGCTTACGGAAGCTCTCGCTTACGGAAAAAGTTTGAAACATTTCAAACTTTTTTTCTTACAGAATTACAGGAATACAGGAATACAGACGTTACGGATCCGAAAAATTGCCCGTGTGGATGTAACAAAATAAGCTTCCTGTATTCCTGTATTTTTCCTGTATCCCCGTATTCCCGTAATTTTTCCTGTATCCCCGTATTCCCGTAATTTTCCCGTAAAAAGTGTCCGTCTGGACGAGGCTTAAAGTAGCAGGAAAGTCAATCCCGAGTAAATTTTTTTCGGTGTTTTTGAGGAACGATTCCGAAATCGCCGCGATTTCGGAATCGTTTTTAATTTACTCGGGATGCACTACCCGTAACCCCTTCTAACGTTTCTTAAAATATAGCAAATTCTCGTTTGAAAACAGATTTTAGAATATTGATTCTTGTTAAACGAAACATTTCCCGCAAAATTATTTAATTTCCTTACTTAAAATTTTTAAGCAAAGCTTTATTCTACAGGCCGGAAAGTTTGGGGCCGGATTTAAGTCAATTTTGGCACCAAAAAGCGAAAGAATTTGGGGCGGAAGTTTGGGGCTGGAATGACTGGCACCCTGTTTTTCCGTACAAAAAAATTTTAAAAATTGTATTTTTTTGCCCGTAAAAAAAATTGAGAACCGCTACTAAAACCTCGCTAAAACCATAAACGAAACGCTTTTATGTCTGATTGATAGCAAGAAAGAAAATGTAAGCTGCACTACGTGATGTAGGCCAATAAGCCTATTTATAGTTTGACTAATAATAGAAAAGGCAAAGGCAGGCCTATAATCTTAATTAGTACTGACCTTTAAAGTAGAACGATAATGATTTTTAAAATATCGAAGCAACGGAAAGAACGTACGGTAATAGGATTAACCTCGCTAATTCATTGTCACTCCTTTTTATATATTTAATATGAATTACACTGACAATCAAAGTAATGCGCGGAGCGTTGCTCTCTGAAGTTGAAATAGAACTGACTCTCAGCGGCTCAGTGCGGCCTGTTCTCATCTCTTCCCCACACGTAAGAAATGACGGTGTAAAAAGAAGACTACATCTGATGAAATAGAGCACAACAGAAGAACTGCGCTTGCTCAATATATACTGGACTTCTTTCTATTTATTTCCGCATGGACAAGCTTCTGGTGACGTGCTAATTATTATTTGCTACGGAGATTAAAGACTGCAGAAACCAAGTTTAACCTAGCCTAACTTAATTAATCCATAACTATACAGTACCTTCCTTTCCTTCTCAAGTCAGCCTATACCTGTTGTGCTCGAAGAGGACACGTAAGTCCCTGTACGAAAATTCCTTCAATTCAAATACGGAAATTGATCCTTGTTAAAAAGGAAAATTTTTATCACTTAAAATCCAGAAAGCTTCCAATTTTGGAATTGGTTGAAGAACGGTACAAAAAATAATTGAAATAACAAAAGTTGCTATAAGTTCGAGACGGTTTAACTTCGTATAATTCCGAATGGCCCTATGATTCGACGAATGTTTTTTATATAACTTAGTGTATAGAAAAAAAATTATCAGCATTTCATACCAATAATCAAGAAAGCAAAAATATTGCCGTTTGGAATTCATTAAGTGAAAAAAACAGTGAAAAAAAAAGAAAAACACAAATGTACAAGAAATTGCATGTGTAGTTTTTTATTGACACATTTATATAAATCAGCGCGTTAGGAAATCAAGTTCTTGCCAATATCAAGGTAATATATTATAAAAAGGCTATTCGGCTTCTATAAATAATGAAGTATTGGAGTTCCCCAATTTCTAAAAATAACGTAGAGTAAGCTTCTTTTAAAAAAATAAATCCCACATTGCGCTATCCAGCATTGCAACACGTTTTCGAAATTCAATAAAAACTGACGAAACCGACGAAACTAATTCACAGGATCTATATTCTATGCCAATTCTGAAGAAAATTAAAGCAAATTTTTATATAACGCGTTTTTTATATAACAAATTCACTTTTGCCAAGTCAGAACTTGGCACCACATTCACAAATTTTCTTCTCTTTTCTCACTCAAATGCTTTCACTTTTTTAAAACATACTGTAAGTAAATTCGTACACGTTTAGAAATTTCACAATTCCATCCATTATTAGTATGACACAATTATTTCAAGCCTTTGTCATTTACTATCTTAAAATAAAGTCGATAATAAGAATAAAATTCTTTTTGTGCAACTGTGTACCACTAAAAAAAAAATTCGGCGTTTCCGAACTCCAATATAGATGTACTGGATGTACAAATACGCCCGCGTGGTGGACACAGCTAAGCATTAATTGAAACAACTGTTTATTTTAAAAAAACGAAAACTACCTATATGCAAGGTTAGAAGAAAGTCCATACTTTGTATAATTACTTTAGTAGTCAAGTTCAAGTAAAAGAAAATTATAGTCGCGCTTGTCGAGTTTCGGTTCGTTCACTTCAGCTCAGATTCAGCCGCATTTGCTCGAGCTCGAGTCGTCTGGCCTCTAACATATAGAACATTAAGTAACCCACTGGCCAAATACGAATTATTTGAATGCCGACTTCAGTTATTACTTATTAGGGAGCGACGGAGAGCCGGGAGAGGATCTTCGATTAGTCCAGAGTGTTTAACGACGTAGTATTGTGTAACTGTAAGAGCGCTAAGTGAATAGTCGATGTTTAATGTACCTTGTGTAACTCGATGATGGCGAATAGTTTTACAAGAAAATTTTTGCTTTCTGATCTTGTTAGTTTAATATTTTTTGAAACAGATTCTAAATGCATACTTCTTCACTAACATTTCGTTGGTTAGATTTCTTAGATTTGTAATCTATAAGTGATATAGATATTTTCTTAACTTCAACCAAGGAAAATTCCATTTTATTTCAGGTCTCTTTTACCTTTGCAGAAAATGCATGGATATTATGCAATCTGCTGCCTAGTTGTTTTTTGTTGCTTCACACAATCTTCCCAATCCCCACAAAGCTCATTTTTTGGATGGGCCTCAAATGAAGCTGCTGAAGTTCCAACAACTGAAACACAGACTCCATCAGCTACTTCATCTTCACCTGCCATGGAACAAACAAACAGCTTCTCTGCTCAAGAACAATTGACTAGGCCAGAAATGTCTAACATTACTGGATCTGCCAGTAGGTCATGAAATTTAAACTGGTTTTTAAACATCATAATCCCCTTAATCTGCACCCTGGATACTGTAGATTCTACTGTTAACTTATCCAACACCACCAAGCTTCCACTAATTGACAATTCAACATCTGGATTATCCAACTATCTTGGTGATGAAATCAGTTACTTCCTCACAACCAGTGTAGTGTTTTTAGGGGCTGCACTAGGTCGTGATGGGTGTGATCTTAAAGCTGCTTGCTTGGCTGGAACTTTAGTTCCATCAATACAAGGAAGAGATATAGCTATGGTGTAAGTATTCATAATTTACATAAAATCAATCTAACATCCATTAAATTTTAATCTATTTGTAATAATATGTGTAATAGTGCAGCTGAGCCTCTAATACCTGAAGGGTGGAAAATATTTTATCAGGCTGCCAAGGCTAGCATGATACAAGGTCAAAATTGTACTCAGTTCAACTGTCTGTGATTTTAGAAAGGTTGCTCAAGTCTATGAAGCTATAATCTACACAAATGTACATATCACTATATTTAAGTTAATTATAATAAATGAGCTATGAATATAGCACAATGCATTTATTTGTAGTTTCAACACTTTCACATACTTCACTACCTTAAAGAGAGACTTCTAGTTCGTAAATCTAATTGATTACCGTAATGATAATGAAGTCGCAAAATTGAAAATCTCAAACAAACACTGATCTGCTCAATGTGTTAAACTTGATGAAGCACTCTGGAAAACATGTGATACCTTAACAACATGAATAGTTGTAGTATAGTAATTGTAGCTAACAATCACTTAACTAAATAATACTTATTATTAGTACACATATTCAACAAAAGTTGAAAGTAGAATGGTACATCTAGAGAACATCATCTATGTTGAAAATCAAGATGATGGAAGATGGCTGTGAGTAATTTACACAGACTGAATTGAAAAACTAATGAGGTTGGGGGGAATTCATCCGGAACTCTGAAATGGAGTCAATTGTGTCCATTCCTGTGATAAACATGATTTATTCTTGCAAAGAAGCTTGATTTCAGTATTTACAAGTCAATAACCTTCTATATCTTCCTTTTGCTCTGCTTCCTCCTCTTCCTCACAAGTTTCTCTTTCAGCACTTCTTCCTTCTTCATTGTTTTCAACATCATCTTCCTCTTTCTGCATAAGCTGTCTTGCTAATTTGACAGCCATAAATTCATTGTAGTGTGCTTTACGTTTGTGTTCAAAGGACCTTCGTTTTGCTGAACCAGATTGATTTTCAAAAAAGAGTACCATAAAGCATTAAATAAAACATTACCTTTATTCTCTGGGTCCTCATCTTCTTCCTCCTCTTCATCGTCACTGGCAAATGCTTCAGCTTGGTGAATAGGAAGCTTCTCAGCATCTGCCATTAACCTGGACAATTTGAATTAATATTCTAAGCATATTAATTGTCATACAATTAATACTCAAAACATAATAAGACTATATTACCTTTCAGTTAGAAGTTTACTATCGAGATCATGGTTTGCCTCCTCATCCCCAGAATCTTCTCCATGATAACTAAATGGAGTTTTAGGTTCTTCAATTTTCATGTGTCCATAATCCTTATCAGGAGGATGATGGGTTGCTAGGATGTTCATTTCATCCCATTTTGTACCTCTGTTAGAAGACCTACAAATTAAATGATATAGAAAAACTAGTACTTGAGAAAAAAAGAGTATTTCTAAGCATTTAAGACTTTTAAGTAAGATAAATTCTACTAATAAAATTACTTGCCCTTTATTGGTAGTAGAGCCTTCAAAACTGGTCGAGTTTTTTAAAATTCCTTTAGCTGGAACTTTCATAAGGTTTTCAGCCATTGTGTGACAACTTTGAGATTTCTTGAAGACAACTGAAAAACAAGAGATTTTTCGGCTGCTATTAGTTTGAAGAAAGCTAGAAACGAAGAACCAAAGAAATAGAAAACACTATTGGGCCCTTGGGTTGCTATATTTACACGGTCAGTGAGTATTTTGTACCATATTCAGAGCTACCTAGCGGGCGATTATTCATTTACTTGGATTTCTGAATCGGTTATGGCAGTTACCAGCGCCGACTTCTGTCGCTCGCTGGGAGGATCCCGAAGGGATCTAACTTAAAATTAGTTATTTTGATTATCATCGTCGCCATAGTAGTAAGTATAAAATAGTGCTGATGGTGTTCTTGTTATGTTGCATATGCACGCAGCAGAACAGCGCCAATTCTGAGAGCGCACGGAAGTTCGGTAGGCTATTCATGCTATCGATCTACATTCGCGTACCAGGAAATTCAAATAAAGGAATCGGGATATATTTTTTAATGGCACAATTGATACGGGGATCCAGTGGGTAGTGGAAGAGTCTCCATTTACAATCTGACATATTATAAGAACATATAATACAGTACCCACTGAAAGTATTTGAACCCCCCCCCTGTTTTGCCGGTTTTAACATGGGCCTTATGGCGGCGTTTTTTCGCTCTCCTTCAACGAATTTTGGAGATAGAGAGTTTGTAATTTTGTAATAAATAAACTAACCAATTTGCACGTCTGTGAATTTTTTCCGAATTTTCTGATCAAGGGATCATATGGCAAAAGGGTAGTTATTAATTATTTGAACGGCAGTCATCCGCCGAGAGAGGATCTTATGGCGAAAAAACGTTTCATTTCTCGTTATAACTCGGAAACGCGATGAGATAGAAGCTTCATTTTTTCTATGAGTAAAGATGCCTAATTACTCTTGTAATAAATTAAGTTATTAGAATACTGTTATTTATACTCTCGTATAGATGTGGTACGCGAGAGCGTATATATGGCGTACGCGATGTGGTTAGTTATCGAGATTCCGTTAGTTAGTTATAAACCCGCCCCGCTTGCCCCATTAAAGCTTGGGCGGATGAGATGAGAGATTCCCGAAGGAATTCTGGGTGCGTTTATTGTTATTAACTGGAGAATACGTAGGCCTACCGCTAAGGCAAATGGTCGTCAGAAAATTTGGAAATAGCTAAAATGTCCTTTTTAGGGACATAGGCAAATGTGACGTGGTGTGGATGGCAAGTTAAAAAAAACCGCCACAGCCTACATTTCGACTGAAAGACAAGTTTGTCGATACATGCAGTACTCATACTAGCGCTTGCCCGTAGCAATTCACAGTCTTTGAGCACTCGCTACTAAATGCACAGGCCTATTATTAGTGGGCGGAACGGAGGCGAGAGAGGTATCACGAGACATTAAGCGGTCACCATTTTTTGAGTATGTTTCTGAAACATTTTATTATTATTAACCATTTATACCCCGATTTTTTTCGTATACACCGGTATGGCAGCATCGAGTAAGGGAGGCGTGGTTCGCCAGTCCCGGCTTTGTTCCTCGTACGGAGACGTAGGTTACACCGTACACTATCATATTTCCGTACAGTAGTATTGAGAGCCCCCCCCCCTCCCCTCGGGTAGCTATGTCAATGGGTAGGAATGTCTGCATGCCCTATAAATCCATTCATAACACACAGACTGAGGGACCTATAACCGTAAGGGCTATTAATGTACCGTAAAGTGGGGCTACTTTGAACAAAAAACGACATTTTTTGGCTGTTTTTGATTGATAACTCGAGTAATATGCAACGGAATGAAACGCGAAAAAAAGCGTATCTAGAGAAAGTTATTGCGAATCCGCCTGTATCCTAGCAATCTCTGTAGTTGTAGTAGAAAAAATTTTATGAGCATTCAAAAATGGCTTACGGGCTTACACAATGAAAAGCTTATGGGAAATTAGGAAAATAAACAAGTTGGTAGATAATTTGATGATGGGTAGGAATTTCGAGAAGATATTTTTACAGTAGCTAAACTGATACGTTCTACCACCTTTCTGAAAAAAAAATTGAAAAAAATTGAAATTGGTGCCCCCAAAAAAATTCCAACAGAAAAAAATTAACGGTTTGGACCCAAAATTTGCGGTAAAACCTCGAAAACTAAAAAATGCCTTTATGGATTTCTGAAATTTTTTGTACTAATGACAGTGACTGTATGATGAACGCATTGATTAAAAAAAAGCTCGACTTAGTGTATGTTGATGCCCTGGCAACAATCGAAAGGGAAAAAACAAGCTTTTTTCTTGTTTAGGTCGCGGCAGCTCCGTAACAACATTTTTAAATGCGACGAAATTCATGTATGATCATTCAACCATTGTGAAACGTGATTTCAAAATGAAAAAAAATTAAATTAAAGTTGTAGAAAAATGTTGCAAAAATAGTGGGGCTACTTTGAACAATGGAAAACCATGTTCAAAGTAGCCCCGAAAATATGAAAAAACGTGGGGCTACTTTGAACATGTGAGCTGAAGGCTCAGGGAAACAGTTTCGAAATTTTTTTTTTAATCCACACGTTTTTCAATGTTTCCATTATACGAATATGCAAAAAAATCTAGAACTTTTGATCTACTTTGAAAAAAATTCAGTAACTTACTTTTCAAACTTTTCGTATGATTTTTCGGGTCACAATTTGGCATGAAAAAACGTGCACTCGTAATTGAGATACACAGGTGAAATTCACACCGGTTAATGATCGTAATGAGGGGTACAAATGAGCATTTTTTCGGCCAGATAGCATTAGCCAGAAAAAATTTAAGTGGGAAAATAACTTTTTTTTTCCCTGTTCAAAGTAGCCCTCCCTGTTCAAAGTAGCCCCACTTTACGGTAATGGTATTTGGTATTTGCTTACATTTTTTCTGAATGTCTGTTGGCTTTTCCTGGTCGTGTTTTGCTTTACCACCGTATATGCACATCCCATAAATTCATAGAATGTGGGCGCATATTAGAAAATGCAACGATCGCTGAAGATTGATGATATTTTATTTATTAATGTAAACCAGAGTGTTTCTGTTTTTTTCTGGCTTTAAATATTGAGGAAGAGTGAACAATGAAAAATTGGAATGCTAAATACATACATAAATATAATGTCGTGCAGTCGCGCACAGGTATGGAATTATTCAAAGGTTGAATTTTGCGAAGAAAGAAATAGGACATGCTGATCCATAGCGATGCAAACAATCCCCCTGTTTTCCGTGGCGGTAAGCACGGACATACTCATCTTCATAAGGCTCATCTATTACCTCACAAGTACTGCACTTATGTTGTTCCACCTGCTGGTTGGTTGATGCATCGTCATGTCCCATAATCCACTTTCCAAAGTCTGCAACCCTAGGAGGTCTGAAGAAAGGTGTTGTTATTTTATTGATAACTATTACGACAATGATGTAAAAGTTCTGAAATAATACGAACTTTTATTGTTAGCCATAGCTCATGTAGGAAAACTTACGTCAGTAAAAGACTTAGAGTGTTCCCCAATAGGTCGTTATGCCCAATTGGTGCCTCGGACAGTTCGCAAATGGCTCGTTGAACGCAAGCCATTCCATCAATTCCGAAACTGTGAAGTATGAAAAGACAACGTAGATAATTGTGTTGCAAATTATTGAATTATACCTTGCTAAAAGGGATTCCATGTTTTTGTAAATGAAACGACGTTCTTCATTGGCACGCTCCTGTTCTTGGCGATGAACTTGCTCAATTTCATTATCTTGGTCTTCTCGACTCTCCGAACGCCCGTAGTACGATGTCAACTGGTTATAAGTTGGAATAAAAAATCGGAAAGGCACTCTCATATTATAGAATCCAGATTGTTGGACAAGCGCAGGGACAGGCATTGAAAGATCTAAAGTGACCGTAATGCTCGTGTTTGCCGGAAGAAGAATAACCGATCGTTTATTTCTTAGTTTTCCACCATTTTTCTCTGTGGATTCAGTAGGTTGGCAAAGTGATGCCAAAAACAAAATAAAATTCAACTGAATAACTCGCAACAACATGTTACGATTGCAGTGGGAACTTAGAGCTCTAACTTGCAGACGAGCAGACTAGAGTCAAGACAGTAGGGGACGAGATGGAATATATACTATCGTCACTGAATACGCGCGAGAAGAAGGTCCCAACGGTACTCGTGAGAACTGACGACATCGCGAAAGCTTTTTCTGTATTATTGTTCAAGTTCCGGTTGTGATGTGAACCCAATTTGAAGAACAAAAAATACAAAAGAGATACAAATGCAACTATTATTATTATTATACAAAGAGTTTCTGAAATTATGTCAGTTTCACATCAGAATCAAACTGCTTGTGCCTGGGAAACAAACTATTCCGAACGGAATAAATAATGAATGGTTGGTTTCAAAAATTGAGTACTTACAGCAGTGAGTGCAGTATTTTTTCATCTTAGCGGTTCGTCTTATCGAAATCATTTATCTGTAACTTATTCAAATATATAGAATTCGTCACCGTACTCTGTAGAGACAATATTTAGGTAGTGAATTTACAATTAGACTTTTTTTTTTAAATGTGCAGTGTATTTGAAATTCCCGGACGTAAAAAGCACAGAGCAACAATTATAGTTTGTTTGGTTCATAGCTTACATCAGAAGGGAGAGCTCGAGAAAGAAAGAATTTGCAAGAAAAAAAAAACAAAGGTGAAGTGACTACCGCACCGTGATGCAATAACGGAAGACAAATAATTCACGGAGCACGTTCTTTCTGATGCATCAAGTATATTTTTTTTATTATTCTTAATAGTTAGGGTTTTGATTGCAATCTACATTTCCGTCGTCGTCTGCTGGTCATCACACTCGAGGCTTGGAACTTTTGCGTTCTTCCGGTGGTGACGGTGAGCCAGAAAGGTCGCATGTCTCCGATAACCCAGGAGGACAATAACGCCCATTGAATTGTCCAACAGGCAGAGGAAAATTGCACTGTATCCACCGACGGTATTCAATGACATCATCAGTCACTCGAATTATCCTACCCAAAATGCTGAACACCATGAAAAAAAAAATGAAGAAATAAAGAGAAAAATGTAGTTACTGTTTTATTTTAAAACAAAAATAAAATTACCTTTGTAAGTTGGGATCATTGATGTCGTCCCTAAGAGGATGCACTGCCTGTGAGAGAGTTACGTAAGCATACTCGAAAGCTGTTTTAACATGTAATGCTCCATAAGAGCTTCGGCCGATGTCATTAGTAGGGTTTAATGGATCTTCAATACAAAGAAGCGAGGGACGATATCCATCTGACATGTGAATTTGAATCTATCGAAAGCAATTTTAATAGCGGAAATAACATATATCTCAAATTCTTCTTCATACCTCGTCCTTAGGCACATAAGAACCCCCATTTCGTATCCTGAGAGCTGTTTTGAGGTAGTTGAAATGCCGACCGTATAATTCTAAAAATTCGATTAACAAGACACCCAGATTTGCCGTGGGTTGAGTCGCTTCAGGGCGAGGATGCAACTAAGGTTTTTTTTCATTACTTCATTAGTGCCCAATAAGATCATTAAAAGCATAGTTAAGAAGTAAAGTTACCTGAAGGAAGCTAATTGTCATCAAAATCAGACTGTACGAGCTTATTCCCCCAGTAAATACTTCATTGAGGTCACGTTGTAAAAGAAATTGCTTCAAAACAAACACGAGACGTTGGAGGGTTGGATACGATCCTGCATTAATGTGATCATTTTTAAGTAAAACGACAAACATAGGCGATTACGTAACTATAAACATACTCTTAAAATGACGAATCAATTCCGCACTTCGAACTCCATTACTCATGTTAAAGCTGATATCGACCTTGACTTCTGTAGCACGATCGGTTAATTTCACAATTGGCACCTGAAACCACGTTTACATAAAGCAAAGGGATCATTAGAAATATTACATATGTAAAAAATAGACTTACAGAAGCTTTGTCGAGAACTTTCAACGTGTTGCGATCAGCAATCCCTTTTTCTAGCAGGACTTTCTCCAAAGTACGAAGAGGGAGAACATCCCACTTCCCCAAGACTACTAGGTCTATATCACTGGGGAGGAAATAAATACATTTTGCATTTTTAAATACATTTGGTTTTTGAATAAAAGAAAGGAAAAAAGACTACCTTGTGGGAAGATAAAGTCCAGTGTGGAAACTACCAAAAATTTGAACACTTGCATGCGGCCAAATTTTCATAATCACATCAATAATTCTGTGAACAACAGCAAGTCTGACTTGATGTTCTTGTGGAGTTGGTGTCATATACTGGAAAAAATCTTCAATTTCCTCATGAAGCCTAAATACAAGTAAAATATTTTGATTATTAACTGATGGCTGAATTACTTTGAAGAGGATACAAAGGAAAGCTCACCCTAAAACTCCTTTGGCATAATGTTTTCCTTCAACAAGCCAAGGACAGCCATTATACTTCCCAATAAGTCGATTTCTGTGCTTACTGAGCCCGATTGCTGTGCTTGCTTTGTTGGACCCATCTCTTTTTCTTTTTTGACCTTTAGCATAGTCATTGTCTTCTAACAAAATAAATGACTCTGTAGTAGAAGGCCCCTCACTAGGTAAGTGGTTCATTTGACTGTTTAGATTTTCAAATGAGTTTTGTTCTTTTTCCCACAATCTCTGCCAGAATTCATAAGCTGGTCCGAACTGCTCCGGCTGAACGTTATCAATACAAAGACTAGTTTAGGGTATTGATAATACAAAAGGTTTCAAGTAATACCTGAATCCATCCAAAAGCTGGATCCATAAAATCGAGTATATGTTTAGGTAGTCTAAAAAAGCGTTAAGTCGGATGTATTATGTAGGAATGCAGATCTTCGAGATTCTTCAAGACCAGTAGAAGAACAAAAAAGCAAAATCTCTGAACATATACTCAAGGAGAAAAAACTAGAGAGCTAACACAATGAGTTTAGCACGCGACTCCAGGTTTTTTTAAAAGGATTAAATTTTTACAGTTGAGATTCTGAAAACTTGACAGTGGGAGTGGGAGAGTCAAAATGCGGAGTTGAAAATAGAAGGTGAGGAAAATGCGGAAAAAAGTGAGGGTATTGCAGAACAACAGTTTATCGATTAAGTCGACTGCCAAGCAGTACAGAAATTGCGGGAGATTGTGAAATTAAAATAAGGAATGCAGTTAGGGACTTAGGGAATGTTTTTCTTAATTAAAATGAATAGAATGAAGATAGCCTACATTTACTTATTTAAAATGTGAACATCTTTTTTTTGTCAGAGATCGCCTTGAAAAATGACAAATAAAATATCTGCAGAAACAGATTGAATTCTTCAAGAATTGTGTCTATTCAGTATTTATCTTGCCTTTTGGACAGTAGTTCATCTTCTTTTAATCCTGTGGTCTAATTAGATTTCAGATATAAAATTCTATAATCGTATTTGTCGTTGTGTTTTTCTTACAGTATACTACATTTATCCGCGTAGAAATAAAACCGACAGTTAAATCAATTTCAATAGCTTTTGTTAAGGAAAATATAAATGAGTCATTCGTTTTCACTCTTGTAGAAAGGAGAAAACGAATGACCGCGAGACAAGTTTGAAGGCGCAAGGCAGTGAATTACAGTTCTTCGTAATGCATTCACGCACAACGAGATGGCGAACGTTTCTTCATGATGGATATTTAATAATACATACATACATACACACATTTTTTACAGGCCCCAAAAGAGTTCCGAAACTTAACGACTTTATAAATAAATAGTAGCATGACTTTGTAACAAGAATAACAAATTGGAAAAAAGAATGTGCGCATAAATGCATAATTTGTAATTATGCGTACCCCTGTCAGCGTATTTGAATTTTTCTTGCAGCAATAATTGCAAGCCCTTAGGGCAAAGCTGTTATTTGGTAGTAGAATGTCCGATTTCCACACTGAAATTGAATTTGAAATGTTTTTATTCTCCAGCAGAGTTTCAATCAATTCTCTCCCTCTCGTTATAATTATATATAGAATACAGATACAGGCATTTGCGCGAATTGGGCGGTTAATTCAATGCGCCTAATTCATTCATTTACGGCGCTCATAATTATTTAAACAAAATAAATGTTGATAATTGATGTGGATCAGTATTTAATATGACCCAATAACTCTCCGTCCCCTTTCGTCTGAGGGTATTCTATTCTTTCCTTTTAGACAAGAGATTAATGATGACAATCCAAAAACCTAGACACGGCTTCCCTTCAATAGTTTCAGGTAAAGTATACAAAGATTACCATACCATACCTAAACTGCGGTGTTGGGGCGTACATTGTTGATCAGCTGCTGCTTGAAAGGAGGCCACTCAAGCAAAGACAAGTGGAAAACTTGCTACCTATTCCCTTATGAGAACGTCTTATTGCTAACAAATTAGATTAAATAATACCAATTGGACCTATGCTACTGCGGGTACATTAAACCTCTAATGGATTTGGGCGCAGAGCAGCGCGACAACGTAAATAGAATATATAATTGGATTGGCATGATAGTAAAAATGTTCCACCCAACTCAACAACCACAGGCACAGCAACACCGTCCTCGATACACTGCACCCACCACACATTTGTTTTTATCGTACAAAAAATTATGTAATGATTCATATACAATATAACGTACTGAATAAATTGACATTGGTAATGGTTCTCTGGTAAATTCTTTAAGCAGCACACGATTCTGAAGAGGGAGTTTTTTTAAACATACGGCATAAACCAGAATTGCCGTAAAAACTGCACGTAATGTATGCAGTAGTTCTAACTTGAAGTGCATCAGCTCGAAATTCATATGAGGTTTTCTTATTCTTTAACGATTTGGGATGAATAATGAGCTGAGATGCAGGTTTCCCACATTCTGGCATGCGCACGCGCGTGTTTCTGAATCACGAATTACACAGAGCAATTCTGCTGGTGGCTTATCAATTTAGCACTGAACTTGTGTTTATCAGTAAAATCATCGCGTGCCACTTTGAGAAGAGTGCGAATGAGGTTAAAAGTAAACTTATTATTGGAATAAATTGTAAAAAGAAAGGTAAAATCGAAAAAGTACCAGGCAATGGCGTCAAGATGAATTTCTCCGGCAAAATGGCCTGAGTAGTCGCTGTGTTATCGCCCTGCAGCATGCGGTAATAAATAAAGAAGCCCAGGTTGTATAATATAACCATATTTTATGAGAAAGCGGACTGAGGCGATGGGTCTGTGGAAGACGGGAAGACACCCTAGACGTGAAACAGCCGACAAGTGGGTCGTGTACCTCGAAGATAGAATTGCCACTCTTGCGTGCGTCGTTCGTTAACTATGCAGATCGAGCTGTAATGATGCAGTGCCCATGAATCAATCGAAAAGAAGTTTTGATGGGAGGCAACAAGCGCTGTTTTCTTCACCCTATATAGCTAATGATTCTTCATTATTTTACCGATTGTTACGTACTTTGCTTTCTGCAGTTTCATGAGCTGTTTATTAATTTTTTATTTCCATTTTCTTCATAATCAATACTTTTCTCGTTCTATGGAATCCGTTTTGGGTCAATTGAAAAAACTAATATATATATATATATTCTTCCGAACTTATAAATAAGTGTTCACATGGAAAAATATATTGTTCTCAAAGAAAGGCGGGGGATACCTGTTTTTCCAGCGGCGTTTTTCTTAGATCATTCCACATAATTTCAATTTCCCATTCCAGCTTATTACTTTTGATTTTGGACTGTTTCGCCTTTTTTGCGTTTGACTAATGTGTTCAGTTGATTTGAAATCTGGCGAGCTAATTTTAGGCCTTTAATCATGACCGGTTTTCGATAATTTCTACTCTTCCATACCAGAATGATTAATGGGTATTGTTGAAGACCCTTCAATTGAAGGTCGTAGAAGCCACAACCAAATTGGCAAAGATGTATAAAACACATGAACATCACTATTTCAAAAACGAGGTCAGCTTGAATACTGAATTAAGTGAACAAGTTTTAGAGTTGATTGCTTTAGGGAAATGTATATTAAATTTTATTTTTAAGCACAAATACTCCCTTCACGAAACCGGGAATAAAATTTTTAACTGATAATTACGGATAAATATTTCTGTCCACAATATTCTTAAAAATCATCAACATCCGAAGAAGGGAAAGAAACATTAATATAGGCTATGGCGCAATCAAGAGCACAAACGGAACGGAACCGACAGCAGCAGGGCCCAGTTTCTTGACTGCATCCATACACAGGAAGGAGATGGGCACATAGTGAATAGGCTACATGATGCATTGCCTGTTGAGGAGGTAGGTGGTCAAGTTTAGACTGAGGGTGTAGGGACCTGGTAAGGGCAATAACAAAAGTCATTCAAGGTTTTGACTGTTAGCTAGAATAGACCTACAAGAGAATCCAGTCTTGGAATAGAAGAGCTGACAAACCCCTAATCAGGAGTTGGAATCAACGCACTCATGCAGGTTCCTCTTGAATTTGAGTAGCAGCAGCTGCCAATAAGTTAGTGGTGGCTGAGTCGTGGGTCATCAGTCAGATTGACATGGCAGTCAATCTGGGGTGAGCTGCAGATCAGGAAAAACAATTTGTTTAGTTTAAAATCACGCAAGGCAAAACTAAAAAAAAAGATAGCATGTTACGAGACTTGACAATTTGTTCATTTCTACAAAACGATGAATCTGGGAACACAAATTACTATTGAAGCAAAAAAACTTACCCGGCTTCAACGCAAACTTGATAAGATTTCGATTATAGATGTGATTATATAGCCTAGATGAGTCCGAAGAGTAGAAATGATCCAAAACCGGCCAATTAAAGGCCTAAAATTAGCTCGATAAGTTTCAAATCAACGGAACACAACAAAAGAGTCAAACACCAAACAGCCCAACTGAATAGTAAAAAGCTGAATTTGGAAATTTGAAATTATGCGGAATGATCTAAAAAAACGCCGCTGGAAAAACAGGTATCCCCCGCTTTTCTTTGAGAACAATATATTTTTCCATGTGAACACTTATTTATAAGTTCGGAAGAATATATATATATATATTAGTTTTTTCAATTGACCCAAAACGGATTCCATATCGTTCTGTAGATGTATGAAAGATAAATTATTTATTTCAAAGATAAAATAGTTTCCGTTTCACCACAAAAAAAAGTTGCTGAATATTTTTGGAATTTTTCAACTTTTATGTCATGAACTATGAATCCCAAAATTTGTTAGAATTTCGTTTGAATGATTTATATAGTACAGATTGACTTGGTTTAGTCTTTTCCAAACTATTCGCTAGTCGCTAGATAATAATAATTCACAATCCTTACACAGAAAATTTCCAGTGGTAAGAAATACTGTATGTGTTTGAAAAGCAATTTTACCCATGGAATCAGTATGATCATATATCCGCTTGCGAAGCTGAAATAACTTTTCGTAATAGCCGTGCGCATCACGGCATCAGCCAGCCCATTCACACAGACATTACCCGATCTGTTGAAGTCCCTGAGACTGGCCGAAAGCGGCTCAGTGCAGTCAAGGCTCTTCTATCGACTACATGTCGAGTATAGCTCTCTCTGTCTCCTCTTTGTTCTTTATACGTTGACTTTCATAGAATACTATTTGAAGGCACTCTCTTAAGTGCTATTTAGATATCCATCAGTCTAAGTTTCAAGGAGCTAGCTGAACAGCGACACATACAAAGCTAGATTCATGCAAGTTTTTGGCACACAAGCTTTTTTTTTTAAATCTCAGCAACAAACTTATCTAAAAGATCTCGGTTCTCATTACACACAAGGCTGTACACTTTCGACTATTGTGGTTATTCTTCCCATTTCGACTGTTTGTGCATATGGTTGCTTGGCGGACACCATTTTAGACAGAAGCGGGTGCAAATCAAAGTGTGACGAGATTGTTGCTAGTTTGCATTTGTAACGCTACACTAAGAATTGCCCATTCTTAAGGGTCGGCCAACAGTACTGCCATGATCCGTGGGATTCAAACTGAGACACGATAAAAAGTATAGGAAAAACTTAAAATTAACGGACGCAATGAAAGAAGGAGAAAAATCAGCGGTAGAAGAAGCTTCGAGGAATAAGGAATGTAGTTTTGGGAGACATAGATGGCTGTGGGCCTCAATAAGCCTTCTGGTCCTTGGCCAAGTGACCTCTTTTATTTACCTGATTCAATCACAGCAATCCATGCAACATTTAGTTGACAGCTACAACTCGGGACTGAAATGTTTTTGTCGACAAGACAGTGACGAAAGATCCTTTACGTCAACAGCAACTTCTTCAATCGGCGAAGCGGATCTTCCAGAACGCAACTACGTAGCCACTGGCGCACTGTCGCATGCGACTTCAGCTCGCAAAAAACGTAGCTCTTCTTCTAACAAGACTCAGAGGCATTCCAACAAAGTAAGTTGATCAAAGAGAACAATTTCTTGCGTTCTCTTGATGAAAGACGAAGTAGTCTTTGGGAAAATGAAGAACAGTCTAGTAATAATCTTTATTGCTCCATGTTTCTTTAGAAAACCGGTCGCAAACCTCGTTCGGACAAACACCACACGGCTACGGCTGCACCTTTGGGAATAGGATCGTCGTCATCTTTAACACCAGTCACGACGGCGCCTGGCGTTCTAAATCCTCCGAATGTCGAGTTTGTTAACCCAAAATTTCGGGACGAGTATCTCTCACGAAGCGAGTCGGGTAGCAGTCCAAACGGTCCCGACAACCCATGGGTCTGGTTAAACGCATACTCTCGCATCCCGGTGAGTCCAAAGTTTTGATTGACACAAAGTAAACGTATCCCTGCTGCTGTAGCGGTACAGGCAGTTAATATCAATATTTGTGTCGTGCGTACGGTATCTGTTTAATATGAAAGAATTTAAAAAAAGAAGTAGCTAGGCTATATCCGCAGGCGCTGGTTTTTTTCGTTCGCTTTTTATTCGCAAGTAAGAAGCGTCATTACAATACTGACCAGACAAGAAAATTGGTTCTTTGAGAAAGTGCTGGGAAGCAATTATCAAGTCAAATGAGTGTGGTTTTTAAATAATAAAGATACGCGATGGATGAGAACAATTACCTGACACTCACACTTTGACAGGAACCTGTTTCACCTTTTTTTATTTCATCGTTTTCATTAATCCCCGGTAAGGTTATTATATATAGTCATACTACTAACCCCCAAAAATAATTGTCTGAATAAGAAAACAAGTTCTCTTTTATCAATAATATTATATGTCTTTTCTACACATTGTTATTATGCAGTAATATATATAGCCTACTACTAGTGCAGTGCGCGTACTTAGAAGTCAGGATAAAAGGCACTTATGTCTTATACAGGATAAGAAACAGGCAAAGCATAAAGATGGTACTCAGGAGGATCGATACACACGGTACTTTTACGGTATGAGCAAGTGCACGTACCGTCAGAATGAAGTTCTATATACGTACCATATATATGGCGACGAGTCATCCTACTCCTGCTCACTTAATGGAGACAGATGGCAGAGACAGGATACAAGCTAGTGGCAGCACTTATAAAATGGGAGTTCCCCCTCTATCTCGGAATCCCTGTCGCAAACATCACACGCATCATGTGTCTTTCTCGCTGGTTATCATCTTCAGTGAAACTTTAATCTTCTAAATCCCGTGAAGCTGTCTTGGCCAAACGGAAATGGATGTGCAAGTTTCATCCACGCTTCTATTCTGACTATCATATTCCCCCCGTACTCTCCTTCATGGGTATCGAAAAATGTGGCAAAGCAGGCTCGACGGCTAGATGCTTTCCAAGGCAACTGGAACGAAAAAAAAGTCCTAAGCTCCACCAATCTATCTATGGTGGCTATCAAAATGGTTAATATAGTCATATATGCAGCAGTGGCAAAAATAAAAACCATGCAACCCAGTTTAAGAAATTCAGTTCTAATAAAAATCAAACTTTACAATTAAGGTTCTTTAAAATTCTGTTTCAGTAGTTTAGTATCTCGAGTTAAAAAAAGTAAGCGCCACTGTGAGGTAGCTACTTTAATCTACTCGGGTACAACGGCGAGGAAAATAGATAAAAACAATAACGGGTTCTGATCGCATATCTGATACAAATTTAATTCATATATATGTAAAAATTTAATGTCTACGCTGAACCACTAGAGTAAATTGGATAATTGATAGCGCCAGGCGAGATGTCGTGAAGGGTTGTTAAAACACTCTCGCCATTGTGGGGAAAATCGAGTTAGTGTCTGGCAGACTAGCAAGGAAATGAATCAAATGAAATAATGTGGAAACACTCGTAGATCTTGATTAGGTTCCTGGTTGTAATTTTGTTTTAAAAGGGTCCCCGGAAACTGACCAACTTAATCTATAGTTTATAAGGGCTCGTTGTCATGTGACGCAAGGCATCCACAAATCCAATAGTTACCGGAATGGACTACGGAATATGTTTGAACACCTGCAAGACACTGCTGAAGGCGGTAGAATGGTAGATGACGTTCAACTAGGGTGTTCCTTTGTACAAATCCACACGGATCCATATTGAACAGATTTATTCTTTCGTTTCAATTTGTAACTGATTCGCTGCCATTGCACCGACGTCGCTCCTATGGCATTATAACGTAAGTTAACCATTAATGGACCCCCATAAGATGAGTCATAGAATTTGTTTCCACTATCGAAGTACATAAAGTTAAACGTTGTCTACAGTAAATCCCTTGCTGCTTTAAATTCTCAAATCGCCTATAGACGCAAATTTGCAACAAAAAATGAATCTGTGGCTCTCAGGTCTTAAGCAACTCTTTTTAGCCAGAATTCGCCCGAATAGTTTATGCGCATGTAAGCCTTGATCTTTCAGCCTAAAGCTCCTCAAAGTTCATCAGTCGATTTTGCGTGGTGGAAGAATTGTGGATGTTAATGTTTTCATAAATGTCATGAAGTACGTGACATCAGGCGTGGAACGTGGAAGTGACGTCAGTTCAACACATGTTATTTCTACAACTAGAAGGTTTCTGCAAAGAAAAAAAACTATGACTGATGTTTAGATAGACTTGACGATGACATATATGTTGTCAAAAGCACATAGGGCTCTTATAGGGACATATCAGTAAAACGCAGTGACGTACGAGCCTTTCTCCCCTATTTAACTACGACATGTAGACTCGAGTATTATGTTTCAGTGTTTAAAGAGTTTTGTTTTTCAGTATTTTTGCTTTCTCCTGAATTTCTCTACTTGTTTCAAGAGTTGCCCACATTTTTGGGTACCTGTACAAATAAAGACGGACAAGGGCACTGATGGATCGGAACCCTTTGTCCCTGAGTGAGACGGCCGTCAAACTCGTCCGTGGTGCTGCGTGGTTCAACTGTAAAAAGTTGAAAAAAAAAATAATACAAGTAGCACACACGCTGGTAATTTAAATTTCAGATCCAGAGAGGAATGAATTATGAACAGCAGCTAAAGTTACCCGCCAGCAGAGGAGTGATATACGAGTGTATCGTGTAGAGAGCTAACCGACTGCTCCCTGTGTTTTTTATTTTGTTTTGCTGTTGTAACAACAAAATCTATTCGTAGAGATGATGCACTCATGATCAAACGCATTCTACCATGCGGAAAGATGACGTAGGAGATTGAAGAGACGAAGCGTTATGGCAAGATCCTTTATATGCGAAGTAGAACTGAAGAAGGGTCAAACTTTGACCTTGATGCTAATTAGCTTTCCAGAGGTGTACACACTGTTAAGCCCCCATTTCCTTCTCTATTGCCGTAACGTGCTGCTCCGTGAAATCTATTATATGGCTGGTTGAATAAGCTAGACTAGACTCATTCCCCTCCTTGTAACCGTGGAACCGCACTTGGGGTAGCCTATTGCGAGATGTTATAGCTGATGGTACTGGTCTGCTCTATTACTAGATGATAACAACCCACGAGCACAGTGTGAATAGCGGATACTGCGTTAAATATAATCATCCTTGAATATAATGTATTCAAAATCATTCAAATTTTTTACGAGAAATCGAAAGAAAACAAGTAATAACTTGGGATCGGCTAGCAGCTAGCTGCGATTTCCTTCCTACTCTTATTTTAACGATATCCTGTAGCTATCCGTCGATTGCCACGCTAACGTAACCACGATCAGTCATCACTCAGTCGATGCATGCATTTGACGTGTGTAATCGGAGCCTTAAGTATAAATCTTTATGGTCTGGCGAGACTGACGAAATAAAATCGCTTCGAGAAGAAAAGGTGTAAATTCTGACAGGTATTTTCATCACTTCAGGCCTGATGAATTCAGTAATTAAAAATCTCAAGCTTATTTTCTTCACACTGCCCTGGTGTGTTGAGTGTGTTCGAATGCTTGATGTACAAATTTATAATATAATATACTAGATATGAGATGCATATTGTGATGGCGGACGATGACTTCAAACGTAAAAAATGTTTTGCATTAAAAAACCTGTTGCATGACAATTTCATTGATAAGATGACAATGAGCGATGCGCCGCTGTCGGCTCGGTTGTTGGCGTGCTTAAAGTTGGTGAAAGAATCCCTTCGCGTGAGACTGAAAGCAGATGGACTGCAAAATGAAAGCTGGTCCACGTTACAAAAGACGCACAACAACTGTAGGGACCTCAGACATTTGATCAAAGGATTCCGGTCTCTTAAGTAGTCAAAGGAAAGAAGTTTCAACAATCGCCTCTGCTATTTCGTGTTGGTCGGTGAATTCATTAAAAGGACTTATATTATACAGCCACGGGAAATTTATGCGTGGGGTGGGCGACGCGGCTAGACGCGGCAGCGTCGCTAGCTAAAAGGCTTGACTCTTCTTTATCCTGTCGTGGCAGAATTGACCACGGCTTTCATTGTTGCACACACCCGCACACACCATACAAATGCTAATTTATGAGCATTGATTTTCGAATACTTGATGTCAAGCTAGGCGTTCGTTACAAGTGCATTTCCTTGGAAGACGGTGCATTGTATAGTGAGTGCAAGATATTTTCTATGGTAGCTTCATCCGAGGTTTCAACACAACATCAAGATGTTCACGCCTAGATATGCAAAGTAGTTAACCAAACGACGATCGAATCCGATTTCCATGTTTCAAAAGGTTATTCCTTTTCATCTGTTTACCAAGATAATATACAATACCATAAAGAATTCCAATCAATCAATTCGAAAAATATCAAAAACTCTTGTACAATAAGACACCTCGCTTCACACTTTTAGTCTTTTACACAAACCATTCTGGGAGAACCCCCTTACATATATAGCTATATATATATATTTTTTTTTTTTTACCGAGACCCAAGTTTTCTTTCTTCACTACACGTCACTCACTATTGATGATACTATCCCTTTACAAATATATAGTCGTGCCACAAAGTTTTAAGAACAGAAATACTACCAACAAACGAGAATTTCTAACATATAGGCTTCAAGTATTTTATTAAGGTCCCTTCGTTCAGAATTTATGATTTTACTTTTTGGAATAAGTTTTTGGATTTTTTTGCAGTAATGTAATAATCTTTAGCGAAATCTTGACGTGTCGCATTTACCTTCTTATCCTAGGACGTAGGTCCGTTCGTTATTTACTGGTGCGCTTTATTTACGATGCTTTTTTACTCTAAAAACCGTAACGTCACTGTCCACTTTTGTCTTTTTCTCTTGGCCATAACAAAAAGAGACCGGTTTACGACATCCTTCCTAAAATATATGAGTAAACGCGTTTCCTACCATCCACGTTATTAAATTCAACGTGACAATGTGTGTGCCGGTAAGATAATTACCACCGTACGTACTATATTCCAAAAAGGTTATTTCCCCCTAAAGAAAAAGAGAAAGCTTCGTAGAACTGTTAAACTTTTGGTATTGGGCACTAATTGAAATTAGCCAGCGTCCCTCGACTGCAATTTGTTCTGATGGTAGTTGACAATGACAACTGACTTGGTAAACTCATTAGTTTAACTGGAATAAACATATCTTAACATGCTACGTATATACTGCGATACTAACTGCGTAAATTCTTTTATTGTATTACCTAGGTGAATGCAATTCAAGATTTCTGTTCGGCCACCAAGGATTACTGTCCACCAGGCCTAGACGGACCTGTCGGTCCACCGGGGTTGATAGGAGAGAAGGGTCCGAGAGGTGAAAGAGGAGATCGTGGGTTGCCTGGAGAGCCCGGCTTAAGAGGTCCTGTCGGACCGATGGGGCCTCAGGGCCCCAAGGGGCCCAAAGGAGATATGGGCAAAACAGGACTCCCGGGCCTAAACGGGCGAGACGGTGTACCAGGCGAGCCTGGATTAGATGGTGTACCAGGCCGCAGTGGTACACCTGGATTCGACGGAATTCCTGGCATGGATGGAATGCCTGGGCAAGCAGGACATAATGGTACTGACGGTATGCCTGGCACAACAGGACCACAAGGCGAGCCCGGACCGATAGGTCCTCAAGGTATTGCAATCATCATAACAGGGAGATGCCAATATATTCTCACGTGAATTGTTTAGGACTAACTGGACCAAGAGGAAAGCCTGGTAGATCAGGAACTCCAGGACAACATGGTATTCCGGGTGTCAACACATGGATTGTCAATTCCACTGATCCGAGACGAATTGTACTAGTACCCCCGAGCATTCTTGGCGTGGAAATCATTGTGAGTAATAAAGCAAGCAAGTAAAAAAAAATTTAGATATTGGGCATCTGTGTAACTAATTAATAAGGACTGAGGTAATAGTCATTGAACTTGTTTTCTAGGACGGACAACTACAAGGTAATACAACAAGAACGGTCATAATTCAAGAGGGGAAGAATCTCCGACTGAGGTGTGGAACAGCTGGCAATCCAAGACCGGAAGTGTCTTGGATGAGAGCAGATGGATCTCTTACTCCAATGGGATCATGGCAAAGTAATTCTAATTCTTTTGAATAGTATTAACTCATTTGACTCGATCGCTATTTTGGCTTTAAATTGAACACTTAATTTACCCCTCCTTAAAAAATGTGCCCATACGACATAGCCAGCGACGTACTTGGACCGACATTTAACATCACCAAAGTTCATCGCGAGCACATGGGGGTGTACGTTTGCGGTAAATTTAATTACTTATATTTTCTTCTTTCTTTTTTTTTGTGGAGAGGTGATTAATCATGATTTAATAGTGGCTGACAATGGCATACCCCCGCCTTCGTACCGCACCATCAACGTGGAAGTTCATTGTACGTAAATGCATTGTTTGACTATACTAGCGTACTGTACTGTAACAGGATTAATTACTCCGTCAGACCAGGACGCCACTGGTATCTAATTGCTTGGTTTTCCAATTTGTTTGTCATTATTGTGCGCAAGCAGTTCCTCCTTTAATTCGCACTGAAAATCCTTCAGTTGGAGTTGCCAACGGGAGCTCAGTGGTTTTGGAATGTTTCGTGGAGGCATTCCCTGAGTCGCTCTGCTATTGGGAACGAGCCGACGGCCGATCGATCGAGAGTTTCCACAAGGCCTTCCTGCGAGACCAAGGAAAATACAAAGTAATTCCCCGTTTCCTCCCTTTTTTATTATCCCACAGGGCCGAACAAATCCTCTTTGTCAACATTTCGTCAACATCACTAGGAAATGTGACTATTAGACTCGCCAGAGTTTTTAACAAGGATTTTACAATTAATAATTCGGTCGAGTCAACCAATCTTAAACAAATCTTACGGTTTAAAAGCTACAAAAAAAATTAATTCAACCCGTTGTGCTACTTAATGATTATAATTCATCATTCGCAATTATATATTATTAGACGTCTAAAAATACAAATTGTGCTATTATATTATTCTTGATTATGTATACTAGAAAAATGCTATTAAATTTTAAAAAAATTTTTAACCTGCAGGTCCACATGACACTAAATTTGACTATAACCAACCCGAATGCTGATTACGGTCGATATTACTGCGTCAGCAAGAATGAAGTGGGAATCACTCGTGGTGAAATCGACGTATACGGTATGCCCTTCTATCCACCAAGTCTACGCTTTTTTACTCGCTTGAGATGATTTTGCTTTTTTTTGCTTGGATGAAGAACGACGCACTCTGTCGTCTCTTCTTCCACTTGTTCCTAAAAAGAAATGCATAATCACGCTGATTTAACAAAAAAAAAAAAAAACTTTTTCTATTAGCGGTCGATCCACGTTTTGCTCAACCTGGAAGCAGCAATGACCCCAAAACTTGGGGCACACCTCCCTCTGATATGGTGGATCTGGAAGTAAGTAGTAATAAATAAGGAAAATATATGAATGTAGACTCCTTCTAATTATGGGATTCTCTTAGGATATGTGCCCACCTCCACCTGATTGCCCAAAATGCTCCAATGTGCCATCGGAGAAATGCCGTGAGAGCGGCTTGGGAATGTTCGACGTTCTCGGCCGTCTAGATATCCGACCCTTGGGTAATGAAACGTATTCAGGATATGTCAATCGAACACAAGGTATTTTTTCTATCCATTAATTACGACTCAACACAATACCGTTGCCTAATCAAAATGATTGTATCTAGATTGCGTGCTTGTGGCCATTGGCAAGCCAGTATACCATCGCTTCACTAATACTTCTCATGGCAACTGGATGAGAGATTCGTTGCCGCGTACGTCAGCTGACGGAGACAAGTACTGGGCGACTAAATACAACGAAACCTACGTACTGTATGAATATACCAACAAAACCACTTTCAAAAAGGATTTAGCGGTTCGAAATTACACGCTGCCTTTTGCGCTGAAAGTGAGGATTCATTTATTACAAGTTCTAAAAAAAATTTCCAACACTGCCTTGAAAGGCATAATTTAGCCGAAAACATTTAGTATAAAAACTACGACAAGCAAAATTTTTGTTAAGGGTTATCTCCACGTCGTATTTAACGGGTCACTGTACTATCACCAACAAGAGGAATCTCGTGTCATTCGCTATGAATTAGCATCTGAACGGAACACCATGGTCAATTTACCAAATGCAACTGTTACCGGCAATGTTTACCTTTATTCTCACGTAAGTTTTCCTACCACAATTTGTAGTGTTATCTGTTTGTAAGATTAAAAAAAAAAATTTTCCCTTCAAAAATTATAGTCGCAAAGCTATTTAGATTTTTCTGTGGACGAGACTGGTTTATGGGTAATTTACGGGGCAAGCTCGGGTGAGCAGCCCACGAACAACACCGCTGTTGCAAAGCTCAACCCTTACTCTTTAGACATTGAATATGTATGGAATATTTCGCTTAATAATCAGGTAGGTTATGACAGCACATCCCCCCCCTCCGATATTCGAAGCAATATTTTCTCGAATAGTACTGCCATGATGCATGGTATTACTGTTTACTAGAAGAGATCACAGGGCCTCTCGTTACCACAAATTTTATTTAAAAGTAACTTTGATGTCTTTGTATTAGCGCGCTGGAGAAATGTTTGTGGCCTGTGGTGTCCTTTATGCAGTAGACAGCGTTACTGAGCGGACTACTAAAATCAGGTACTGTACTGTCAGATTATTCTTCTGATAGCTACATGCTCTTTATTATTTTCCAGAGACAAATCCAATTTTTCGTTTTCCTTTTATCGGGTTCCTTCTCATGCTGAAATGAACCGTGTTTACCATTCATGCACCACTCATGCACATTGGTTTATATTATTATTCATAGGTTTGCTCTGGACCTGTACCGAAACAAGTTACTTGAAGTAGATGGCCTGACCTTCACAAATCCCTTCCGTAAGACAAGCATGGTCGGCTATAACCACCGAAACAAGGTAATGACCTGAGAACTTGTGGGCCCCTTTGTAAAGGTTTGCGTGTTCGAACCAATAAGACGAGTCCTCTGAATTCGTGATCTAATATCTCGATTCGTTAATATAGGAACTGTACACGTGGGACAACGGCAACCAGTTGACATATCCGGTTAAATTTACCGATATTGGTTATAATACCCCCGAGAATGATCTAGCGAATGATCGAATCGAGGTCAGCGGTCCGGAACCTCTCGTTCAGGAAGAGTGGGACAGTGTAATAGAAATCACATAGGGTACCAAAACTCACAAGCCAATGGAAATTGTTTTTAGTACTTGTTTGCTTGCGCTAATTCTAGAACATAACTTGATGGAACCTCGTATAGATTGAACACCGATTATCGATTGCAAGCGATACGGTTATCTGATTGACTAGCAAAAATCGCCACTTACTCCAAAGCTGGTGCTGCCGAGCCTTAGTTTCATTGTAGTATTTTTTTTTATATAATAACAAGCTTGATTTTTTCCTCTTCAATCGGTTTGCGATGCCATTGCTTTTCTACGGTGTCATACTACGTTTACTTTTATAGACTTTCGAAAGCACGTTGTATTTTTTATTTGACTCTTGAACAACAAACCGATGAATCGAGACTAATAAAATTGCTGAACAAAATCTACAAAGACTGAGAACCTCTGTCCCGTCCTACATATCAACGCCTCTCAACAAGCACTAAAGTTTAAAACAAACACGAATTTATGGAATGTATGAATAATAATGCTCAAACAATTACGCAAATGTGAGAAAGGGGAAGCGACTTTTGGGTGGGGATCAATGCGACTAGTTATCTTGCCATGGAGAAACATCCACGCCTTCAGCAGTCAGGACGCCAATCTATGATACGACGGTAGCACATTTTGCCAAGATCAGAATAATCGAACTACAATCATACCTAAAAGACCGATAAACTAACAGCTCGAAAATGCCAACATACTTCTACTTTTCTATGTAAATCGGATGATAGTGATATAATAATTCCAATACTAAATGTAATAGTAAAGTTATTAATTATTAATATTAAAGGAAGAAATAGAGAATGAAATAGAAAAACTGGGAATAAATGTAGAGTGCCGCAAAGCAACCCAAGAACTCGGCCGATTACGGATAATGATGACAATCGAGCATCGAAAGAAAGGCTACAAACAGAAATTTGAAACAACGTGTGACGACGTAAGAAACCACAAAACGACCGGTTTACTACGCAATTTTTCCCATCGATCTCTTATGACTTAAAACATTCAATTTCCGTTGCTCAGCTCCTTTAGATCATTAAGAAACCCTTCTGGAGTCAAGAGGTGAGTTGAACCTACAAGTAAAATTTTAGTAACATGGCATTGTTATTAATGAGGCACTTTAATCGTAAAAGATGATACTACTGACCGACAATGACTTCCCAGTTCTTGACGGCATTCGTCACTTCATATGCCGACCTCATTTCAGAATAGGAAGCTCCTCCCATTACGAAAATAATGATGCGAGGAACATTTCTCACATTCTGTTGAGATTTGTCCTTGTGCCAATGTCCGTATCGTGCACTGAATATTAATAACAAATAGAATTGGAACAGTTAGTGCCGATCGAAAAATCAATTTTTACCTCGGAGGAGCATTTCTTGAGACAGGGGCAGCAGGACGGCCGGCCAGAAATGGAAAATGTCTTTGATCCAACTTGTCTTCGATAGCATCTTCGGCGATATCTTTTAATATGGGAGTCCAACGGGACATTTGGTAAGTTTGCTCTGTGATGCGTTCTTTGCGAGTGATCTGGTGAATTTTTTTACGGTTGCCCTAAATCATATAATCAAGAATCTTAACCCGAACTTACATTGCAAAGCCGAAAAGTTAACTTACATCGACAATAACATTTAGACCTAACAAAGCCATATTAATTATTATGCTACGCTCGTTGGGAGGGATTTGGGCATGTTGAATAAGTTTGGTAAGATTTTCTTCCGAAATGCCATTCTTAGATAGAATGTAGAGTAGAATGATCCGAATTTTGTCAAAGTTGCTGACTTTTGTGTCCAGAAGAATGGGTACGATGTTGCGCATGTGATCCTTAATTTTTTCTCCTTCGGCATCAGTTCCCATGGCTAGATCCTTGAAAAACCATGTGTACAAAATAAAATTTTAGTTAAATGTAATCAAAATAACTATCGAGTTAAATTTCCTAACGAATTTTTTGGAATAATACCTGTTCCACTTTGCATAGCTTATCGACGTTTCCTTGATAACACTTCATACAATCCTCGGCAAGATGAAGGTGTGTTCCATACTTTGACAACTCTTTCTGGTACTGGGGCATTTTTTTAATCATCTGTGACAAATCCCTCATAGATGACTTGTCTGCTGCTGGCATACGCTTTGATTCTGTGAACTTCTTCATGTTCTTAGTGACGTTCCTAAAATAAATGTGGTCGAAAATTATATTAAGAACACCTCGAAAAATTTGACGGTATATACGTAGAGACAACAGCTATATGCTGATGACGCAATTCGACCCACAGGTCATCATTCTCGTCAAGAAGAACCTCCTTTTCGGGTCCACCAACCGTGCTTTCGTACCTAAGTTACAAAGGAAAATAGCTGTTCAGCATGATTATCCGATGTTTAAAAATCAGAATAAATTGTACTTGTAGACGTCGTTTTCAATAGGAAGCAAATCATACGCCATAGCCTGCAACGTCAATTCATGAAGCATTGGAGAAACACAATCGAATCCTCGATCGAGAATGATCAGCTGTGAGCGTGCTTTCTCTGGCCCTATGAATTCCATACCGTATACAATTTAATTCTTAATTAACTGAAATTTTGTTCTTCGTACCTTCTCCCATGGTTGGTTCGTCAGCTTTATAGGCATCGAGTTTATGTTGAACCAGTTGGGCAAGTTCGGCATTACGATCGTAATCTCTATAAATGTCAATCGCATGTTAAGAGAACACAAGATTAAACAAATAATTTAAAAATCCTACACTCGGTAGCGAATGGTTGGGTATTCGCCTAAAGTGGCACAGAGGGTTGCGATTTGTTCAGCCGTGCGTTCCATTTCTGCGGTGCGCCCCTGAGACTTTTGTGGGTTGAAATAATACTGGAACGCATCCCGATTGTCCAATGAAAAGACCTGATGCAAAAGATAACAGATGAATCTGAAGCTCACAAAAAAACCTTTAATGTTGATGCTTCAATACCTGTGACTCATATGGGAGAAATGCAATATTAATTTCCTTTAGTGTTTTTATAAACTTTGACACTGGGTGTTTGCAGATCTCATTAAACAATTCCTCTGCACAGGCTATTACATAAAAAGAAAACAAGACAAAAACAATTAATGGAAAAGAAAGAAAAGTAATGATGAGGATTAACAGCCTACCTTCAGTAAAGAAAACATGGGCACATTTGTATTTGGCACGGCTAGGTGAAAGGAAATCATTCATCAATCCTCTCACAGAATTGTCACAAGGAGTAATGAGATAAATGGCTTCCATGGCAGGTAATGGCTCACGCTTTTTGTTTAGATCTTCTACCACTAAAATAAACATTTAGGTTGCTAACCAGTTCATTGAATAGAATTCAATTCACCAAGAAGCAAACTTACATGTGATTCCTTCAGAAGCAATTTCATGCATTTTGCAGCATGCAGACACCATCCTCATTGATAATTGATCAACCAGAAGAATACGCCAATCTGTGCCACCTCCAGTTCCTGATGTTTTCCTGTTTGAACGGATGACATCTTGCATAATCTCTGTTTGTAGGAAAATAAACATTCATTAATATATAGACCAATAAATCTTGACTGTGACAGATTTAAATAGATTTGTACAAAAAGAATAAGGCCGGAATCACATTCACAGGGACTTGAATCAGCAATAACCCTTTATTGCACAGAGGGCATTCAATGCGCTGAGTGACGTCACAAGCGTTCCGATCGATAAGTCAAAAAATGACAACTGGTGAAGCCAGAGCGAACAATTTTATACTCTCTAGATTTCGAAAAAGGATCTATGACCGAAATCTATATTGAATATTGAGGGGCCAGCCAACTCTGATGCAACTGTATTGCTTATAACATTACTTACTTTGACCGACAGTCGCCTTAAGCATTTTTGTTTTTGCTCGACACTTGTGTACTTGTAGAAATGAACAACCTGATCACTTCGTCACGAAGAACTGCTTTAGCAACAAACGGACGGACACTGCCAATCTCTTCTCTTTTCCTATTTGTCACTGGTCGAAAACTGATCAATAGAAACAGAAATGTTCACTGCAGAAACTAACAGCGACGGGCCGACGGCCTTCTTTCTTCTCTCAGTTCCCTAATTCCAGCCAGCCTGATATTTAGCTGTTTTAAGGCCCGGCGTCTTTTCTGCTTTATAATCATATGTATAAAGGGCGTGGTTGACGTGGTTCAGGTTACTCAATTTTCGATCAAGACTAACTAGCGCTCAACTAGCGCTCTCTAGTGAGGGACAGATAAACTTGGCTCAGAATACTTCTTTCGATTACGCTTTTGCAAATATGACGCATCTATTATGTTTACAATATTCTTGGAAGCTGGTTAACGGCTAAGTGCATTATCCTGTTTTCTCAAGGCATATGCTGCTGTCTAGAAAAAAAGTAAAAAAATATTTCAGGAAAACGAAGTCCGTCAAGCACCCATTAGATGCCAGGATTCGACGACTGCTGCATTCGACCACTGCTGGCCAGTTTTCGGTATTTCTCTAGCATCGTTGATAGAACAGTATAGGGGGCCAGCGATGTAAAATTACTATACTAATTAACTGTGTTAAGTCCGGATTACTTTCGTGCGATTTGCGAATATACAGTGGGCACCCAATTTATTAGAAATTATCCAGAATATTTACAGCGGATTTGCGTTTTGTGAATTTCTAGTAAATTTATTATTGAATTTCAACTTATTAAAAATTCACAAAACGCAAACTCGATTTAAATATTTCTCCATATACCTCCCAAATGAACTTGGTCGTACGTGTTTCGTGAGTTTCTAATAAATTTTAACGCTCGTTTAACTCAAACACCACATTCCGGAAAATTATTTAAAAAATATTTGACGTGGAATAAGCTGGCTGCTCCAAAGTTCACTTAAAAGGGAAAATTCAACTATTGGCTATAACAGATCTCCACGACATATAGTTCACAAATATTTTTTCCCTGTAAGGCAGCGTAAGGCAACAAGGCTTTTCAGGAGAATTTCTAATAAATTGGGTGCCCACTGATGTATCTTGTTATTGAATTCACATGAAAGACCCAAAACGTAGGCTAATCAATTAACCAAAAATATTTAAATACAATAACTGGAAAATGCTTTTTTTCTCCGCTTGTTAAAACCCGAAACATTTGCACGTAAATTTGGCAATACTTTCTAGGATTTACACTTATACTTGTCTGCTAGACTTCTAGTCCGGTTTCTTCCTTCAAACCGTCATAGTTCATATTTAGAACAATTACATTTTTAAACCCTGTATAGCAAATTATACAATTATGTTTTTCTCTTCTGTTATCTCCCGACCGATTCGTGGTCATTTAAAGGAGCTGTGCAAAGTTCCTTTGATTGAAAGATATCGCCACCTCAGTTCCATTCCACCACATCGTTTAGCTTTGCTTGAATCTTCATCAAGAATAAATTCAGCGCTGCTCGATTTGCCACGCAACACTATCATATGTGAAAAGCTAACCCGAAGATTTTTTAGTAAACAATCCTCCCAATCAGAATCCAAAACTGATACTGGAAAGAAAGGATCCAGTAAAATGAAACTATTGGTTATGGGATTTGGTTTCGGAGCCTTGGTTGGCCTTGGATACATGTATAAAAATATTAGACAAAGAGGGGTTCCAATTGCAAATGTTGATTCAGAAAATGCTCTTTTATTCTCTGAACCTCCTATAGATTTCATTGCTAAAAAGGTATATTGCCTTGTGTCTCCAATGTTTGTGTATATTAATAATTATTGCTACAGTATTAACCTCTTGATCACTATTAATCTATATATAGGTACTGGGCAATAACGATACCACCAAATTAGAACTGATACTCTTTCAATATGAGCCGTAAGCGATTGACTATTCTCATTTCTTGATACTATGGTCTTCAGTACATCTGCCCAAATTAGGTGCCCTTTTTGCAAGAAGGTACGTGCATTTTTGGACTTTTCTGGATTGACTTATGATGTTGTTGAAGTAAATCCAGTCACAAAGAAACAATTGGGTTGGTCTACATACAAGAAGGTTCCAATTGTTATGGTGAAAGTGAAAGAAGGTTATCAGGTAGATATTGTTGCTTTAGATTTAATTCTTTATAGAATTAAATGGTATGACTAGGCTAACATTAGTTTATATGGGATTTTCTATTTAGCAACTCAATGACAGCAGTATGATCATATCATCTTTAGCCTCCCACATGGCAGACCCTGAACAAGATTTACTTAAAATTGTCAAGTATTATCCGCGGGTGGACTACCAAGAAGAAGATGGAAAAAAAGGCTCAGAAATAATGAATCGTTATTTCCTGATGTTTGGTGATAAAGAACCAGCCGGACGTAGCAAAGAGAGCATTATGTAAGTAACATTTCCAAACTCAGATGCTGCCGTGAGAGATTATAAATAGTTCAGTCAACTTTTCAAACTGCGACGAATTTCAGGGAAGAACGTCGTTGGCGTAAATGGAGCGATGATGTCCTGATGCACACGTAAAAAATTCCTATCACTTTACAAAAAAACACTCTAGAAATAATATAATTTATCTTTGCAGTCTCTCTCCAAACATCTACCGCACTTGGGACGAATCGTTAGAAGCATTTAACATGTTTTCCAAGGTACTTGAAGATTGAATGCGAGACTAAAGCACAGTGGCAATTCAATTTTTTTTTTCCTGTAGAAAGGAGACTGGGAGCGGATTTTCTCCTCTTGGGAAAGACAAATGGTCATTTATGTTGGTGCGGCTGTGATGTATTTTATTGGCAAGCGGTTAAAAAAACGACATAACTTAATGGATGACGCCCGCCAATCATTGTACAACGAAGTCAGCTACTTTTTGAAAACGGTTGATGGCAAAGGGACGCGCTTCATTGGAGGTGACGAACCGAATCTAGCTGATTTAGCTGTTTACGGATGCATCAGCAGTATTGATGGTAAATCTAAAATTTATTTTCTACATTCCATTGTCATGAGTTGATGGTGTCGTTGACTTTATCTAGGAACGCGCTCTTTTAACGACCTAATGCTTAATACTAGGCTGTCACCTTGGTAAGCTATATTCATACCACAGCATAAACTTAAGTTTATTATTGATTAGCAACGTTAAACTCCCGTTTTTTTTTTTCTGCACAGGTATGAGGCTATGTGCAGTATTATTGAGAGCCGTCGAGGCAAGATTTCGTTGTCTTTTGTGTGACCTTTGTGTGTAGCCGCGTAACGAATATATTCACGTACTGTGTATAAAGAGGCGAACTTTCAGCATATAACCGGAATAGCCGTACGCACTCGTACGAAGAATACATCAGTGTGCGAAACAAAACGTACGAGATTGTTTTTCGTTTTCACATACAAACCAAGTAAAAAGTAGATTTATTTTGTGTCAGAAGAAAAGACCTTCGTTGATAAATATTTCATGGCTTGACATCACAAGAGGCATCACACACCTTCAATCGCACGGGCATCACACACCTTCAATCGCACTATAAAGAAATAATATTCTTGGTTGCATGTATTTTCACTGAAATTTTCTCGTTTGCGTTTTTTCTGGAGTGTTAGAAGAAGAAGGCACTGGGTGGAGTAGGCCAAAAGGGAAGGTGACACAGTACAGAACATCATTGTGGCTATTCTTTGACCATTTTATTTAAGTTCATGAACAGCAACTGATTTATCAGTGAAAACCCACTGATATTTCTTCCCCAAGCAGAGAAAAAAAAGAGAGAGAACCTGTCGTCAGTACGTTACGGTATTGAACACAGCCAGTTGGCTGGTTGTACCCATTCCACTTGAGCAACCCATTTTTAAAAAAATATTCCCCCATCACTTAACGCCTCCGATCCGGCAAATGAACAGAAGCTTCGCGTTTTTTGTCTTTTGCAGTATGAAAAATAGAAAACGTGAAAGCAAAACGTTGGGACGGTGGGCCAATACTGGCGCCAAAAATCTTGACAGCAAAAAAAAACAAAAAAAAAACAAACAAACGGAAAATGTAAACTTCGATGTCGAATTCCCTTATGTACATACAACAATGCGAATAATGACACTTCACACACAGACACACAGGCACAACCTAATTATAGGACGCAGTTGCTGTTTTGGCCGTAAAGGACTTTGAGCTCTCGGAATATCGCCGATCGGATGATGGCGGATTGTTTCTTGGCCATGGCATCTCTTAGTGGCTCTCGACGGGGAATTTTGACACCGGGCCGATGCACTAAGAAGGCGTTGTCCAATATCATGAAGTCGTAGTCCAGCACACACAGCGCATAACCCTTTATTGTGTTGGGTAGCAAACAGAAAGTAAAGGCGTCAGCAACGATTTTCAAGAGCTGGTTACAAAAAAAAAGGGAAATAAATAAGGCGTATACCTGCGTCATTTTGTCGCTTTTGCCTTCCCACGTGAGTCGCTCGTCATAGAGCGGATCGTCTTGTGTGCCGATGTAGATGGGCTCCCATCGTTGGTAAGGCTTGTGCCGCTTGGCAATGTGGAAGACGTGGAGGCCATCTGTGACGTTGGCTACTAGCCATTCTTTCGATTTCGGAACGGAGTGGCAATACGAACAGACTTTCTGGTGGAACGGAACCGCTAGACCGGCCTTAAGTTTCCCAACCTATTTGTGTTTTTGTAGAGAAACTGGGTTAGCGAAGATTCGGACACTGGCTGTAAAGCGCTTCTTCTCAGTGGCTTATTTCTTATTTCTTATTTTTTTTGTTGCCTCAAACAAGAACAAACTAGACTACCGTACCGTAGTCGATTTCCGAATGCGTGTTGTCGGATTAGAAGGCGGACAAACTACGGTACGTATTATGCGCACGGCAAGCGACCCAATATGTTTCAAATTCAATCACTAGGCCAATGTCAACTGAAACCTCCTTTCCGGCCAGCAGGTGAACTTAACCTAATTAGCGAGTCGATGTAAGAAATGGGCATACTAACCAGTTCCGTCTTTGATGACGGCACGGTCTGATTGCTGTACACTTCGAAGATGGGCAAGACGAACACTTTGGGTCGTCCTAGGTGAAGGACCGACTCGTTGCGACGCAACATGTCGAAGAAGAGTCGTACCATGTCAAGGCTCGGGTACAATTCCGCGTCTGATGCCAAGATGTAATGCGTCGGAGCGTTTTGCCGGGCAACGTTGCGTAGCAGGTTCACGGGGTACGTCAAATTCATCGTCTACACGTTTCCAAGAGGAGAAGCGAGACAAACCAAATCATCAAGAATGATTTCTTTGTAATGATGACGCGCTTAAGAATTAAAATCAACAACTGAAGCTCGAGTAGCAGTAGCAGTTACAGAGAAATTCCAAGTTAAAAGAGCTTTCACGGTAGCCGCCCATGCATTTCAGCATTTATGTAGAAATTTGAATCATGTCGTTAGGGTCATTTACACTTTCTAGACAAGAAGAATAATGAGATTCAAACCTGTTTGAAGGTTTTTTGTGGAGGCGTTGACCAGGGAGCAGGTTGGTCGCAGTCAACGAATGGAAGTCCGTCAGTGTCCAGTAAATTGTTGTTGGATCCGGCATTAGGTACTTGATTGGACAGCCCGGAGTCTGAGCGTTCGACACGGACAATTGCTTGGCCGTTAGACGATCGAGCCTGGTCACAGAAACACGAATTACGGTGAAATTGTTTCAAATAACCAGAGTTTGGTGAAATAGATCATGACGCCTTAGTATCTGCTACTGACTCCCAATATTGGTGGTGTACGTTAGTACGTACGTACGTACGTACGTACATTCAGACTATTATTATCCAGGCTCTGAATTGGTTGACGCTAGCCTACAGGTTTAGTACGGTATTTCGGAACACGTCCAAATCGCGTGGAGGAGAGAAAATCTTCCTAGTAAACTGTAGCGTTTCATCTACTAGCCGCTCGGTTGCTCTACTTTTCTCCATGAAAATCAAGTGCGTTTATCATGGAAAACTGATCTGCTGACAAAGATCTGATACGTACAAAAAAAGGCGCACTAGAAACTTGGGAAAGCTGAAACGCTGAAACGAGTCTCGACGTCAAAAACGGGCCGAATCGGGCTCGTTGCTGAACTCGATTCAACGAGAGACACGCGTCTAATATAACAGCTACGCAGAACGCCTACAGATTGTTCCAGGAAGCAATATGGGTACGTAGAAGTCAAAATGCCAAAATGGGGCCTTTTGGGCTAAGGCTGAGACTGCATCTGATGCTGTACGTTGCTCTTGCTGGAATCCCGATACTATTCGAGTGGACGATGGCAGTGGGCGTCGTTTTCTCGCATTTCAAGCGTGAGGCAACATTATCCTCTCGGATTTTCTCATGCACACCTCTTTGTATATTTGAAACTAGTTTTTCCCCCCTTGTGGTAATAAAAGGACGTTGGCGCCCGCCCGACGCCAAGTTCTCTCGGCACAGTTTCCGATCAATTTCTACGGTTTGACCGTTCCACATCCTTTTATCTCTATAGGCTGCCTGTGAGCTGCAACGACGCTAGAGGTAGGTACGCCATGCACGCTACGCAAGGCTAAGCTACGCAAACCGCCGGTTTGCTGGCTTGCTGCTCGTTGTTGCTGCCTCCACCACCACTACCAACACCACCACTAGTCCATGCAGCATGCACTACCACCGCCAAGGAACCCGATGTTTATTGTTTGAGCCCGTCACGCTCTGAGCTCTTCATCGCTGAAGGTCGCAACTAGTCGTGCGAACCGATCGCCATTGGCCTACGTTCTGAAAGACGACTCGATCCACTGACAGTACCGCTACCGTATGACCAAAATTCGAAATTCCTGACACACACGTACGTACGGCAGAGAGCGAGGCAGAGAGCGAGGCAGAGAGAAAGAGTTGTGGACGTGGCTTTTTGGCTGATGATGGACGACGACACGCGGTCTTTGACTATTAAATAGAATTTGGTAGTGGGCGCAAGTGAGCGCAAGTGAGCGCAAGTGGGCGCTCTGCTCTGCTCTGATTGTGATTGACGCGGAATCAAAGGTCAAATACGGTACCATGACGACTCGTTTGGCGTCTTGCGTCTCGGGAGTTGCGGTCGAAGGTCCGCTGAGGGCCGAACTCTGCAGCGGCGACCGTGTGGTCGGAGGTCCTTGTTGCGAGTGGAGTTTGCGCAAGACGCCCGGGAAATGGCGCTCGTCCAACACGAGATGGAAAGAGACCCTTTGTCGGATATCTGGGCCCGTACACTGGCGCAAATAGGCCATGCTACGGATCGCCGATTCGTAGTCGCTTCCCGGAGTGTAAACGGCGACGGACAGTGGACCGTCCCAGCGTCTGGCCAGCGGCACGATGTTGTCCAAGAAGGTGATGTCGCCGTGCGTCGTGTACGTGATGGATTCATTGCAGCGGTACGGCTTCTCAGCTGGAACGTAGTGGTTCAAAATCCAGTAAGATCCACGCTGCGAGTAGCTAAAGTGCCTTTCGCGATCCTGGCAATCGATGCCCAAATCCGCTGGACGCGGCGGTTCAGTTGTCTCCGTTACCGGGCTGTTGGCTTGCTGGATCTGCTGCTGGTCACCGCTGGATGTGGAACTGGCTTCCGTTTCCACTTCGGTGGAGAACTGAGAGGGCAGCGACGAGAGTAGAACATTCGTCGACGCCGGCGAGTCTCGGACGGCCGTTTCCGTTTCTGCGTTGTTGTTGTTGTTGTTGTTGTTATTGTTGTTGTTGTTGTAGACAATTTGGACACCGGACGGCAGATTGACATTGTCTGAATAAACAGCGTTGGCTCCGCCGGGACCGCCTCCTCCTCCAGAGCCGCTACCGCCACCGTTGCCGCCACTGTTTTGGGCCGCTTGTAAAGCCACATAAGTCAGGACACAAAAGTTGAGAAACAAGGACGCTCTGATGAGCATCCGCCGGTGGAAAATCATGACGCTCGGCTTGAAGTACGAGAGCATGATGGCCATGTTTTGATGGAATAGAGGGTCTCAGCGGTAAACGGGAGCGTTCCAATTGGCGCGGGACGATTCACAATGCCTCGAGCTCCTGTTTTTGTTGGTTTTTTTATTTCACAACAACAAAAAAGCAAACAAACAAAAAAAGAACAAAACAATTTTTAAAATGGTCAAAATGAGTTTCGATTGTCGAGCACACACTGAATCACTTTTTTCGTGTTTGTAGCTTGTATCACGACTGCCGATGCGTTATCAGTGAACCGGCGACTACGACGACGACGTCACTGAACTCGTATAGCCGGGCGAACGAGGAAACATTTTGAAAAGAAAAACGACGCTATCAACATCGTTTTTTTTTTCTTCTTCTTTTTCTCTCTCTTTCTCTCACTTACGAGAGAGAGAGAGAGAGACAGAGAGGGAATAGAATGAGGTCTCTCTGCTGTAAGCCTGTAACGTGACAGTGGAACGATTGACAGATAACGGAGAGAAAGTCCTCTGGACTGATAAAAACCCGTTATCAACTTCTGGGACCACCTTACAGACGTAGCAGCTTGTAGCAGCTATGGTATTGATCAATCGAGTGGGAAACGGTCACTATATACGTACAGCTAGGACTAGGACGAGTGCGGCGGCTCTGGACTCGACTCTAGAGAGAGAGAGAGAGAGAGAGAGAGAGTCAACCGAGAGCCAGAGCCTAGACTACTAGTGGGTTGAGGGGTTGGACTCGGCGTTGGAGAGTCGTCCAAATTGGCCGGAGCCGAATAGACGGCGGTGCGCGACATCACCCGCCCGTGCTCAGTTTTCAACTGAACGTCACGGCACGGCACGCGACCGGCCGAGTTTGCGTGAACAGCACATCATGGCAGGTATATATATACCGTACAATACAGTACTATCTACGGGTACGATGTATGGAGCGGCGAGCGGCGAGCGGCGAGCGGCGAGCGGCGAGCGCCACACGGCAAGCACTTCCATTTCTGCGGACGTTGCATCACCCACGGCACCACCACCCCAGCTAAGGTCGCAAGACCAAAGTGCTACTGCTAGCTGCTAGCTGCTAGCTGCTAGAGATAAGCAATACAACAAAAGCCGGTGACTCGTCAGTCGTCACTAATCAATACCCGGCCGCTACCTTCTACCTAGTGACTACCACTACCATCACTGTTACGTATAGAGACGGCGTCTACAACTGCGTCTACTCTGACAACAGAGGGCAAATGATATTATACAATCAAATGAAAATAACCAACCCCAAAGAGAGGGGAGATCCACGTTACCAGCACTGCAACTACGTTCGACTGACACTATAGGGCCACAGCCACGCGTTGACTGGGGATTTTGTTTTGTTTTTTGGGGGGAAAAATTCTTCCTCATTCCTGTCAGCTTGCTGGCAGCTCGACTCAATGACGGTCGATCAACTTTGAGGCAGTGAGTCATTAAAACGGACACTTTCTACACACGAGGATTTCGCTCGTCTTTTCTCCAAAAGTGAAAAACAGAAAGAAGGAAAAAGAAGGAGAAAGAAAGAGAAAGAAGAATAATGAATATGTTGCAGTGGCAGTGGCAACTGGCAAGACAGACTGCGCGTTCGGCGTTCCACTAGTCCAGCTGAAGAGTCGAAGAGAAGTGAAGAGAGTAAGGAAGTGAAAGCAACCGCCAGTGGTTGTTATCGCACGAGGCATCAGCCACCTGGACCGTTGTGCGAGGAATAGACGGGAATAGAAAAGAAAAAGACGGAGCCGTAGCCGTAGCCGTAGCCGGAGAAAGAAAGGGGAAAAGAAAGAAAGAAAGAAAGAAAGAGAGGAGAGAAAGAGAGGAGAGAGAGAGAGAGAGAAAAGAAGACGCATCACACCGACACCAACAACAACAGCAAGAAAAACAACACACGTAGCGATACGAGGTTTAGGGCTCGGTTTAGGGAGAGCATCCTGTTTCGTTGAGGCGAAATCTCCTCAACCTCAACCTACTTTTGGGGAAATTCCGAGGAGGAAAGCAGGGCGAATAGTAGGGAAATGTATGGATGGACTCACTCTGGCTCACTCCAACGGCCTTGTCTTTTTCATCTCACAGTATCTGTATCTCAACGGCGACAATTAGCCAATTCTTGGATGATTAGTCTTATGGTACGTACGCTAGTGTTATTACTTATTACTGTTGCACTCATTTCATTTTCATCTCATTTCATTAGTGAATCGATTTCTTGATTATTTCCATGACGTTTCCATCTTTGGACGCCACGTCTATTCACACGTTAGCGTCTTCTCGCTTTGTCGATAAAAACGTCCAGTGGCCGACATTTCTAGCAACAATGTAACTTTCACTTGCATGACTGCGCCTAATAACGTAGGCTACGATATACGCGCGCTACGACGACCAGTTCCACAAAGAAACCAGACTATGATGACTGAACCAACAGTTCGCCCAACAGCAGCAGCGGCAGCAGCGGCACCACCACCCTCAGACGGGCGAATAAAGGGCAAAGTTGTGCGTGTGCCTTTGGGGTGTGCCAGCCAATATTGACTGGAGCCCAGGTCCTAGCTGACTCTGACTTTACGCGGGGTGTGAATGACGGGGCGATTTGTGATTGTCTAGTCGCCTGGATGCGAAACGACGCCGAAAGGAGAAGAAAGAAGATGCCCTGACGACTGGCGCTATAGAAAACAAGAGGTACTAGGTAGGTAGATAGGTAGGCAGGCAGGCAAGTGGGTGCTGGGTAAGAGCAGCAAATAACGTGGGTTCCGCTTTCTCTTCTTAGCTTCCCGTGGCCACGCCGTAACAGATCGCAACATACAAGACAGCAAGAAACGTCTTGTCGGGGCGAGTCCAGTCCACTTCTACGCCTCTACCATTTCCACCAAATCGGCTCGGCTACCACCAGTCCAACCACTGCCCTGCTCCTTCTGCTTATTGCTATATGCGCAGCTATATACGCAGCTATTGAGCTTACCAAGAAAAGAGAGACTCGCACTTTCTATTCTCCTTCCTTGTTAGTCATTTGTTGTTGTTGGAAGAAGTGAAAAGACGACGGACGGACCAACGGACCAACGGACATGTAACACAAAATGTTGGAACAAAAAAGAAAAGAAAAGAAGAGAAAAGAAAAGAAAAGAAAAGGGTCTGACGGTTCCTGACGGTCAGCCAATAGCGATAGAGATGGAATGCGACTTGCACATATTGCTCAAGTCGAGTCGTTTCGAGTCGTTTTTAAAAAAAGTTTGTTGCCGCAACTGCTGCTGGGTGACTTGAACAAAAGGCGAATAGATGACGTCCAGTGGTAGGTAGTAGTCTAGTAGAAGCTAAGCCAAGCTATTAGATGGAGCGGCAAGGAACCGCTGGACGGCTCTTACGGACGGTAATTACCCAATGGAATGTAAACAGGCGAGGCGAGCGAGGCGAGTGACTCGCGGCGGGGACGTCGTCTTTAGCCACCACCGCCAACCGTTTCCGGTGAGCTCTTGCCAGCCTATAGCTAGTAATAGCACTTGGTGGACTGGTCTCTCGTCTCTCGTCTTCTGGTCTTCTGATGGCGGTTGCGGTGCCAAGAAGGAGCCAGGTACGAACTACGAGCTACGTACCAGGTAGACTTCAAGGTTGCGTCGCACAACACCCCTTTTGATTCACGATGCCATCCCCTCCCGAAGGTTGTTGCCTCTCTCTCTCTCTCTTTCTCTCTCTCTTTCTTTTTCTTTTCTTTCTTTCTTTCTCTCCCCGTCTTTGGTTCTTTACGCCCGCTATCTTTCCCTAGTCCTCTCTCACCCGAGGCCATCTCCTTCGGCACGCACGCACGCACGTCATCGTGCGAATCATCCGTGTTCTTTCACACCGTCGAGAAACGAGAGCTTCGTCGTTCGTCTACAGCCTTGGCCATCGGAGGTCGAACACACTGAAAAATGAAAAAAAAAAAGACTGCTGGAGCGGTTGTAGCGGCTGGAGCTCTGCCTGTGCCCCATCTTTTCTTCTTCTTAATAGTCTTATGCAGCCTAGTTTAGAACGATTCGGTTGGATGGCCTTCTTAAGGCCAATACCGTTTCAGCAATGCCTTTCAGTCTTTCTTTTTTGGATTCCCAGGCGACGACGATACAAGTACGCACGACGACCCCCGATGGCAATTGGCAAACGCAAAATCAAGAGCAACCACAAAAAAAGAAACTAGGGGAGACTGGGGGGAATTGTAACACGAGACAATTGTAACAAAAATCGTTTAGGTCATTTAAATTAGCTCTAAGATTCTGAAATATTTATCATAAGAGTATCTTATAGAGAAGAAATTTTGGAAATTTTTCCAAATAAATCAAACAAAAACTGTTGAAGTAAAAAGAAAAAACGTTTTTGACACCTTAAAGAAAAATTTTTGGTTCGTCAATTTTTTCTATTTTCTTTGCTATAAAGTTCAAATTTGATAAAGTTTCTTACACCAAAAGTTTTGTTATTATGTCCCTTATGCATTTTGGCAATTGATTTGCGTGAAAACCAGAGGTATAATCGAGTAAAAGTTAATTTAACGGGAAAGGTTCAGTGTGGGACGATTGTAACAGTCCAAATAATTTAGGAAAAAAACAAGTCTACATCAGTTTTTCTACCCAGAAATGATGCAAAACATCATATTCTTCTGTTTGAATGCTAAAAGTTAGCATACTTGCAGAAAGAACGAAAAATAATCAAAATTTAACGGTTTAAATGGATGAGTCGTCAAGCGGAAGGTCTTATGGGAAATCCCACGTTACTTCCGACCCCCACCCCTGTTACAATAATCATCCCGACATGTGGGTACAATTGTAACAAAAAAGCATGATCATTCTAGATTTTTTTACTCAATAACTATTAAACTCTTATGTTTGATAAATTCAGAAAAGTTAGCCAAGATAATAAGCTATCCGCTAAATTTTTTAAAAATTTGTAACTTTATTGCTAGCAGACGAAAAAAAATTGGAGTATGTTTTTTGTTACAATTGACCCCAGTCTCCCCTACCAAACTCAAAACCCCAGACCCAATCGAAACAAAACGAAACCAGCTCAAAAGTTGTGCACACACAGAGTCTCAATAATATCGTCAATACACTAATACAGTGGGTGCAGCAATGACGGAACCGCAAAATCTTTTGCCAAACGATAAATCAAAGTAGCGACGTCAACCTTCAATGACTGGAACCATGCTTACCACCTGCCCAGCCTTCTTTTTCTCTCTTTATTTTTTCTCTCTTAAGTTTTTTCTTCTCCTCTTTTGTTCTGCGGCCAATAATATCTGCAAGCTTGTCCCATAGCTCGCCTTCTTTTCTTTTGGTGACCTTCTTCTTAACGACTCGACACTACTGTTGAGAATCGCGACGACGACGACGGCACCGACGTCCGAATGGAAGTCAGTCGAGCGTCGCCTTCCGCGACCGCACGAATCCTCCCGTTCCGCCGCTACCGCTCACGGCACACGCAGACAGAAAAGGGGGAAAAAATGAAAAGAAGGCAGCCACAAAATGAGCTACGTACAGAGAGTCGTCGCGATTCGTTTTTCTTTTCTTTTCTCTGCCACGATGGCGTCAACAGCAGAATGCGATAGGAGTAGGCAGCGTGTAGGCGTCTCAAGTGGGTCACCAGGCATCAATAATATGTTTGGCCGACTGTTGTTCGACTCTATAATGCATAATGTATTCAAGTTGAGCTAGCAGCATTGAAGTAGGCAGCCAGGTAGGCTATTCAATCGTCGTCGCTGCCGCGACCTTTTTGGCTTTTCAAACGAGGTCAGCGCTTTTGGGGGGAAAGCTCTCCGCTTGAGGAGGACCCGTCCGATAGAGCCCGGGCCCCAGTGCCCCCTATTCGTCTACCAAGTCGACGAGACAAAGAATAAGGGTCGACCGACCGACCGACCGACTACCTGCAACAGCAGTGCTCAGCACTGTCAGTGAATTATGACCCTTGTTCAAATGGGGGAGGAGGGGATCAAAACGAATCGAATACTAGTCTGAGAGTTGCTTTCGAGTCAGTTTCCTTTTTTGTTGTTATGCCAAGAAAAAGGAGGGAAAGGTGGAAGGCAGCAGCACAAGACAACCCGATTGATAAGAGTGACGAGTGAGCAGAAAAGAAAGAAAGAACCAAGCCAAGCCCGGCCAAGCCACCCACCCACTAGCAAAGTCCTATAACATATCGAGGGTATAATAAGACCTCGTGCCTGCCCGGTGCTGCTGAGGTAATATTGGTCGGTTGGGAAACAGACCGCCGAACCGAACGTTTTAGCCTTGAAAAAAAGCAACGCACAACTGTCTCCTTGTCGGTTTTTTTCTTTTTTTCTCGGGTGAAGACGACGCCAAGGCAGAACAGAAAACAGCCAACTGGAAAGAATGGACCGCGAAAGGAAACTAAAAAGATGAGACAGCACTATGAAATTAGTTTCCCTCTCTCTCTCTCTCTAGCTCGGCTCTCTAGCTCGACTCTATGGAGGAATGCTTGACTGTAAACGAAAGAAAAAGGAGAAGAAAAAAAAAAAGAAAACAGAAAAGTAAATGCCTCTCATTTTCCTTCAACAGAGGACCCTGAACACTCAACAGCCCTCAATTTCTACAGGAACCTGGCCGCATAAGCTGTTGGGTGCTGCACTGCTGCTGCTGCTGCTGGCTGCATGCTATCGGAGAGAAAGTGGTTGCTACAAGCGATACCTTTGGGTTCTTACAGGTCTGTCTGCCTTATATGCAGCCCAGTCGACGTCATGTGCATTCGGATAGAATATAGCGACATTTCTTCTACCCTAGAGCAGCAGCAGCAGCAGCAACAACAGCAACAAACGACAGGAAGCCATTTCCTTGATGAGAAAACAACAGGCGAATGCTGATGGCATACAATGAAACAGTCGCCGCCCGTCAACCTAGTCGTCGCCCAACTGTTTCTCAGTTTTGCTGCCGCTGCAGAAAACTCCCATCAGATTCATGCGTGGACCACGATTCGTTTCATAGGGCTTTCTCCTATCTACAAGGATGACGAATCGGTCAGGTATTCGTCCTGATGACGACATCATCACTGAAATAAGAGAACCACCTGAAACCCCCCTTTTTTTGCCGTTTTGCCGTTTTGGGCCGGCCATATACAGCGGCATGGCATGGTATGCGTATGCGTATGCTAATCCTATAAACTATTTGACCTGACCGAGCCCCCTTTACAGACCTTCGGTTATGAGCAAACAGCCAAACATTCTTCCTCTTCTAAAGGGCCTCTATCGTCAAGTTCACGAATGTTTAATGAACTTGACTGGCCCGCGAGCGTCTAGCGTAACTCTAGTGACTAGTGTACTCCGAGTCTGAAGCTATACCGTAGTAGTACATTTGAACGCGGCACCATAAAAATTGTACTGCCGAGTCGAGTCGAGTCGTAAAATCTCCCAGCGTCTCCAGTTCCAGATTAATCGAAGGTGCATGATTTGACCGTGCCATTGCCTCCCGAGACCTTGACATTTTTCAATTCTACCAAAAAGAAAAGAGATTAAAGATAAAAAAGACTCGGAGAGAACGCCTCGCGGCGGATGCATTTCGGCATTGAGCCTCGAGGGCAGGCAAATGCGCTTTGTCTGCCAGAGCATCGCACAGGAATATAAAAAAATGAAAAAAAAATGAAGAAGAAGAAGAAGAAGAAAGAAAAAACTCGCCTCTCCATACAAAGATTATCACTCTCCCTTCCCCTTCATTCGTTTTCACCCGTCTTCCACCTCTTCCGCCGCTCGATGGAAGAAGAAGCAAAAGACACTGTGAAAGAAAAAAAAATGATATTCCAAATGCCCTGCAGGGTTGATGGCACTAATAAAAATCTACCCGTAAGCGTATTTCCGCGCACAGAGAAGGTTACAGTGGTTGGACAAATGCAATCAAACAAACAGACGAACCATTTCCTATCTAGTATTTCGTTCTTTCCTCCTCAATATCACCGTCTTTATCCGAGTCCAGAATATTCTGTCGGTGGCATAACAGGTTTCAAAGATGCAAATCACTCATGCAAGCCATCTGCTGTTGTTGTCTTCATCAGCCAACCGACAAGTGATATCATAAGACTCCATCAAGTTTTCCATCCTAGTTGATACCATGTTCGTTCAAATCGACTGTGTCGTATTTGTGGGATGCCTCCATTTTTCACAGGTCTATCGGTTTAATACCGGCCTTCCTATTTCCATTGTCCGATTCGCAAATTGCCTCGAAAAATTGCTACCGTGCATTCCCTCAACGGTTTGCTCAGGGTTTACTTGAGTGGTCATTTCCGGTTGATCGTCAGCTCGTCGCCGACACTGTTTTCAAGGAGGCAAAGCAGCTGCAGTGACTGGCTAGTCAATTCAACTCAATACGGTAACTTGTCTGAAAACCCTGCCACACATGACACGATTTCGAAGCGCTCACTTGGCTTGAACGGCCAAAAGAAAAGTTTTTGACTAATCAAAAATGGGAAAGAGTCGACGGGCAGACATGCAGGCTTTAGCCTACTCATTTTTCTTATGTCTATTATGTCCAATTGATTTGTGGAAATATCTGAGATGTAATTGAGTAAAAATTAATTTAACGGGAAAAGTTCAGTTTGGTCTGATTGTAACAGTCCAAATAATTTAGGGAAAAAACATGTCTATAAATCAGTTTTTGCACCCAGAAATGATGCAAAACATCATATTCTCTGATTGAATGTTAAAAATTGGCATATTTCCAGAAAAAAAAAACGAAAAATAATTCAGATTTAACGGTTTAAATGGGTGAGTCGTCAAGCAGAAGCTCTTATGGGAAATTCCACGTTACTTCCGACCCCCACCCCTGTTACAATCGTCCCGACATGTCGGTTCAATTGTAACAAAAAAGCATGATCATTCTAGATTTTTTAACTCAATTACTATTAAACTTTTATGTTCGATAAATTCAGAAAAGTTAGCCAAGATAATAAGCTATCCGCCGATTTTTTAAAATTTGTAACTTTACTGCTAGCAGACAAAAAAAAATTGAAGTATGTTTTTTGTTACAATTGACCCCAGTCTCCCCCTACCGTATATAATAGTGGATACATCAATTGGTTTTCCCGTCGCTGCACCAAAAAAGGATCGAAGGACAGCAGATTTCGAAAAGGCGGAATTACACAGTGCCACGGCAGTGTGGGATTACAACAGGTCAACATCAAGTAAGGAAGCAGCTAGAAGCCGTAACATGGAAGGAGGAGGCGAACGAGGCGAACACGTCACGTCACTTTCCAACACCAAACCCCCAAGGTTATCGTACGTAATTGTTTGATCCGGCGAATGCCCCTGAAACATTCGGAAGTAGAAAGGCCTTAGCCGTTACCACTACCGCACCATGCCTAGCGATGCCTACTTCATCGGCCTTCAAGGTACGACAACTACGTCGGCCGTTCCACTTGAAAAGGCTTCGTGCATCCATCATTGCCACCATGATTCTATTCGTCTTCTACTCGATTGTCGCCATGACTCGCATTTTCCTTCTTCTCTTGTATGGTACCTTGTTCAACATACAGACGTCTTTTCCTTCTCCAGCAAGAATTAACATTGCAAAAATAGTCATAACGAATCATGTCAAGAGATAAGAATCACGACGTTGGTAAGATATGGGAGGTTTCGTCAAAATTGGCGAATGCGCCATAGCGGATGTTATTCGACTTGCTCTCCTTGTAAAAACCAAATGAAACAAAAAGAAAACAAACATCATTTACTAATGAGACAGTCTCGCAAATGCAAGCTCTTGACGCCGTTTCTCAACCGTTCGTGACCTACGGCGCAATAGGAATAGGCCAATAGCCTGACAATGTCTTACCTTCTGCGCGCTTCTGCGTCCAACGATTCCAAAGAATTTCCTTAGGCAATAAGAGAAAACCTTCGTGTCTTGTTGAAAAAAGGCAAAAGGTTCTACGAGAAAAACCCAGTACGTGACTGTCAGACCCAGAATGACTGTTTTACCATGTTTTACTCGCTTTGAAAATCCTACCATCGGCACTTCCGAAATTCTCTTTTCAAATAAACATCAAAAGAACAGTTAGAGACACATAACCTCATTGGTGTATTTTTTCCCATCTCCTCCAGCACTATCTTTTAAAAGAGAACATTTCTAAAAAGCCGAACCGGATCTACTTGTCTGCATGGGCTGGGCAACAGACTACTGCTGAGACTCTGGTGCAGCATCAAATCGGGCGAGTTGGCGTTGTGATAAAAAGTTTGCACATCGCATTGCAATTGGCACGCAATGGGCTCCAGTTGCATGTTCAAAGGATAGCATCGCGGTACGTGCGACTGTATTACAGACTATCTCCGGTCTCCGCGGTCTCCGCTACGATTGAAACCTGTACTCGTTCCGTTTTCTCGATCTCCTTTGATATGGTATACGTAACCTACCCTTTCTTTCTAGTGCATTCGGTATGATTCTAGAACAAGTTGTGTCACATAATGTGAAGTAGGTACGGTACGGTACTAAGTGACTTGTCGTGTGTAGAAAAAAAACACACATTTTTTCAATAAAACGGGATTTCCCCTTTAACTACGGTAATGGCAAACGGAAACTTTGATTGTCGCCGTTTCCAACTACTTTCCCCTTCAAAGGTGAAAGCCCTAGACTGGTTGAGAGGTCACTGAGCTGATTTGGTCGTAAAACACGTGATGCCATCGAATAGTTTTCAACCAAGTTAATTGTTCGATGGTGGTTGGTGGCAAGGCGTACCAGCACTAACCGACCGGACGACTCGTTCAGTACCAATACGTAATTATTTTGTCGTAAAAAACTAAAAAGCTGGTTGTTTCCGGACTTGACATCGATGTTGTTTGGCCCTGATGATTGCTATTTTTATATAAACAGTAAAACGATTTAAGTTGCCATGCACTTGCCAGTAGGAATAGATAACTTTAACGGAAACGTAGGAAGAAAATGCCGTAAGACGCTGGGCCATTGGGCAACGGAATAGAAAAATTGTTCAAAAGAACCTAATAACCAGCAAGCAGTTACTCGTTTATATTATGCTTCAAGAATAACGCGAAATTGCATTATGCATTAGATGCAGCCTACCTAAATCAGCCATCTCTAATTATAATCTAATAGTCAACTTTTGACATTTATAGACATAAATTACACGAAAACACTGTTACCATGTCGGGCGCTCATTAGATATATAGTATTGCAGCCCAATGATGTTCTCTTTTTTCGTTTCTTTTCTAAAATTAAGTTTACGACCTAATAGCGGTACTCGACTTCGAACAACATTTTCATACTAACACGTACTGTATCATTAAAAATTTAATAACAGACGTGAAAAATTCTTTTTAAATTCCGCTTTGATTTTGAGGATACACATATGCGCATTATATGGAAACTTCGATTGGGAGAAAATGGATTCAAATCGGCTGTTTTTCATCTAGTCGGTTTTTTGCCCAAGAAAACTAAGATATGAACAAATGCCGGTTTTAAGATTTCCTTCAAGAAACGCCAAGTTATTTATGCCGGCGACCACAACATACCGCTTGATCCTACAAAAACTAGTCAACATTTTTTCCCTGTAAAAAGAATTCATGCGAAATCCAAGGCACCATTGGAGCCAAAGTAGACTTCGTGTTCATACGATATTGCTCGAAAATTGGGGCTACGAACAAATTTAGATAGAGCCAGCTAGCCAGCCTTCTTGTCTGCATGTTGGTTGGGCGGTGGCTCTTGGCTATAGATTAAAAATAAGTCCTTTGCAAAGCTCCATGCATGCATACTGCACGGCTTTCACATATATTCTAAAGTTGTCGCATGTTACTGTGCGCATGTAAATACATGCAATATTTTGGGTTTTTCCAATGTCAATATATTAAGCGGCATCAGCTGCTAAAGTCAACGTGCATTACCTTGCAGAGAGGCACATCCACAGCATTAGAAGCGAATGCCGGCACAGGATGAATGGGCGTTTCGGTTCGACGGCTGCGATGTAATGCGAAACATTCGAAGAGCATGCAATGCCAAGGTTCTTAGATCCCGCGCAGCACAGAAAGAAAATGACGTTGGGCTAGTATGTGTCTATAAGCCCAAGGCTCGCTCGACCGATCGGGCAGTAAAATGTCGTTATGAGGAACGTTACGAATGTTACAACGAAGGGAAAACCGCAATGAGAGTATCGATACGTCTGCTCGCTAGCAGCTCTACTCGTCGACTGAACGACTGCAAGCTGGTGCAACCTCTTAGGGTTTTCTCAATCCCCTCCTTTCAACCAACAGAGGGACTGGAGAGAGCCCGCAACATGTAGGCCAGAAGACGAAGTCAAGGTGAAACTAAAAATGAGCTCCCTGTACACAGCTTCAACCGCCGACTTTGAAGTCAACTTCTGAGGACGATAATTTTGTCAACGATTCGTAAACCAAAAGTGATTCAGTAGCTTGTTTGCTTTGTTTGTTATTTTACGGTTGCACAAGTTCTGCGACACCCTAATAACCAGTCGCTGAATACTTACTTGCAACCAAAGCTTACGGCCTACTTGACGGTTACTTTCCCGATTTCTAGCTACGGGCACATCGACGAAGAAAAGACGGGACGAGACGAGCGACTTGCCAAGGAAGGTTATACCTTAAACGAACGGCATCTTTCAGCCGAAATGCCTTTTCACTCTTAGCTGCAAACTGAGAATGTTATATAACTAGCTCGAGCTCATCTGAAAACGTTAAATACTTAAATCCGATGTACGGCATAAAAGGACTTGTACTTTTAAAGGACCAATTAAAAGACGATACCGCATGCATTTTCTCATCTAGAAAATTTAGTGACGCTAATAAGTAAATGCCATGTACACTGAAGTATTTTTCCTCTCCTTTGAACAGTGAACAATTAAAATGAGAAATAAGTGGTTACATGAATTATTGATCGCCGCAATATTTTCGAAATTAGGGTCAGGTCAAGGTTTCTTTGATTCACTAGGTGATCTTTAATTGTATAATTGAGATGAGTTCTGGGATCGTTTCTCCCTTTTTAACAAAAAAATTGTTCATGAGATTGTACAATAAAATCAAAAACGAAATAGCGCATTCGGTGCACTCGCTGTGTGGGGAAACTAAAATATTTTGATATTTGGTTTGGTTTCTCAATTTATTTCTTCACTTAAGCTTTTTAGCGAGAAAAATTGCGAGACGAAAAAGCATCATTTGTAAATATCAATTTTAGCATCAACTTGGAACTGCGCAAGAAGTACCTCAAACATGATAAGTCGTGATGCAATGAATCGTATGACGTCAGCAGAGCGACCAGTTTCGTAACGTTTATTCTCGTTTTGGATGGTCATTTGAACAAATAATTTGCAAACTTATGTTTCATCAATTGAAACAACACTAACAGTATTCACCTAAATTTACGTAAAAGAAATTGTGCTTATACGGTACCGTGGAAGCATGCTGGCATTACCGTACTATATAAAGCCTATCGATTGAAACGCACAGTTCCCTTTTGTAGCATATAATGTTATGGGCATTGGAAAAAAATAGTAGCCTAATAGCTCCTGCTCAGAAAAATTACCATGAATTGCGCTCCTATCTATAACAGTTGCACTCTCCGACAGCCATTTTTTAAAATGTCCATCCCACATGACGAAAGTTCAGTTAAATGTTAGTTCGCATGCACAATTTTCATTACTAGATGACTAATTTATGAAGTTCATATTTAATGCAGAAAAATTTGACGCAAGCATACGTAGCCTTGTAATAAACCTTTAGGTTTCTTTAGTTTTATCATGACTATAGTATATTGTAATGAAAAGCCTACTTGATTATTTTTGTCACTTGGTAATGCAATGTCCAAATATAGACTCGAATGATCTCTCATTTTCTTGTCCCAAAAAAAGTCATTTGTTTTGCTTATTGTTGACGTAAATGATGGCAAAGTGTCTTCTACTACGCTTCAGACATTTTTCCACCATATGCACAGACTGCTAATTAAGTTAGCAAAAAAAACGTCATATTTAAATATGAGAAACCTTGAACGATTGCGACCGACCATTTAAACATGCAAGTAGGAGAAAGCGGACTGTCTGATGCACATGGGGCAATCTTACGCCGCAACGTTCAGTGGCAGCAAATTGCAAATTGAAGAATGGTCAAATTGAGTTTTTTTTTGCATCGGATTTTCGTTCAATACAGTTGTCATCCTGGATCACGGGTTTGTTTCGGGAATAGAACTCGAGAGAGAATATTTCGGTAATCAGAAAATGTTGTCCTTGATCAGAAAGCTTCATTGGTAATCTGCTGTTTAAAAATCTATGCGTTACGTTCCTTCCGAAAGTTAGTTTTTATGTGCGTTTCTGATTTAAGGTTACACAAGTACCGTAACGTAGATAAAACCATAATCGGGAAAAATAGTAAATAAGCCCTATATATTGACGAACAAGTTATTCACTCGAACGAATGGAATTATTTAAGAAACTATATTTCTAAAGCCCTATATTCCCACTTGCGCTATAACTCTCACTTAACTCACAAATGGCGAAGGCGAACACAGATTTTTTGAGAGTAATAATAAGTTAAAACAACAGGCTAAAGCGAAATAGGGTTAAACGGGGTTGCCGCATTTCATTATATAACTATTCTTCTTTAACAAAATTAGTAGTACGTATATGTATAGGCTATAGGCCCCTACTGGAAATGTGCAAGGAATTAATCCATTTTCCCAAAATACGGCCCAGAACTGTAAAGTATAATTATATCAATGATTTCTGGTTACTATTGAAGAAATTCTCTTTCGGGTTTTCCACTGCCTTGCATTAGTGACTGTTCCAAATTAGCCTATAGCATCTTTTGCAGTTTTGCGTTAGTTTCTAAAAATTGGGCAGTGAAATCTACTACTTACTCCGTAGAGTCCTACAGTCCTACACCCATTTTCAACTTGCAGGTTCGCCTCTTCAGGCTACGGCGTTTCACTACATATAATAGAATACTGTATTCAGGAAACAGACCTGTAGAAAACCGCCGTAAACGAATCTAAATAAGGATAGCTCTAAAATTTGAACACGCGCGAGTTGGACGACCTTGGAATTAAAGAAAGTGGCGAAACTATTGAACATGCAACAAAAATCTAGCATACAGGTTATTTTTTAAATTGAACTATATTCGTCTTCAATGAAACGTTGCTCTTCTAATTTACGTTACCCCCGAAGGTTTTTTTTCTGTGCAGTTTGAACTCTTGAAACTGCAAGAAAATAGGAAGCGAGTCCTTCTGAACTTGAGGAACAACAAACTGTTTTTGAACAGAAGAATCTAAAGCAAAGGGTCATTTCTTGTAGTCGAATTTTAACGGTATCGAATATAATGGACGAAAGCAACAAAGGAGTGTTCAATGTCTAACTGTCCACTAGGGCAAACAATAGATTATGCTTTAAAAGTATCATGAAAGGTCCGATACGATAAGAGAGGACATATCTAATCGAAAGGTGACTGTCCACAGGGTTTCTTCGCAGCAAGATGAATCGGATGAGATGACCGCAGGCCATCGTGCCGAAAACTTTTCCTCGCGAAGATCGTATTCATCGATTGCTAAGAAAATTTTGTTTTAAAAGGATATAACAGTACTACAAATATTTTAACTAAAAAACTAAATGACCGACGTGGCTATGTGTTTTTTCGTCTTTTTAAATGTCGTGAAATAATTTCATGCAAGACTTTTGATTAAAAGGCATCCGGAACAATAGCTGTGACCGAGGCCTTTAGTTATGTCTAATAAATATTTGAACTTTCCAAGTGTTGCAAGGACTCTACATAAAACAAAAGGAAAAGTAAATTTAAAAGAAAAATTTATAAATGCCGAGTATTCGTCTACACGGAGTTTTCCTAGGAACACTCGAGTCAATGACCCTTCCGGGATTTCTGTGCTTGAATACCCGCTGCGCTCTTCGCCCAGCAAGTTACGGCCTTCACGCTCACACACACATAATATGGCTATTTTGGTTACTTTGGCTTGGATGCTTGGTGATGTCGAAACCACATTGCAGGGTCGCGTCCTTCAACTTTATGAGCATTCTTTTGTTTTCTTTTCATATGGTTTCATCCACCTTTCCTTCACTCGCAAAGCAAGACGTACTTACATGAATGGTCTCCGTTAGTTACTTCAATGCTTTTTATTATTAACTTTTTTTTTTACTTTTTCAACTTACAAAAGACAACAGGTTGGGTCGGTTTTTAGAAAATCTTAGAAATAATTTGGATTCTGTTAACAATGCCGCACAAAGCCGATTAAATTAAATTAATTTCAGCCTCTACAAATTCACGCAGATAATGGTACTAGTACAGTATAAATGTAACTATTTCGTTTTTGTCTTTATTAAGTTGGTTGCAATTAATTTTGATCTTCCTGTTTGCTGATAGATATTTGTAAGAACTCAAAACGCACCGCCCAACGTTGTGGTGGACGGTGTAATCTTTTTACGCTAACCTCTTCCTACAATAAACAAAGAATTTAGTAATAAGTATACTTTTGAGGTTGAATATTGTTTGAATTATTTTAGAGAAATCATCATACATGTGGGGTCGAGAAGCAGGCAGGAAGAATTTTATTGATACACAGAAAATTGAAACTGATACGATCTGCGTTTAGTTTATTTACGCACCACCCATGCATTGATGCATACATGTTTATATTTGGTTGGATTATTTGAATTTTAGAAAACTTATTTGTCTACCACTCCACCGCTTCCCCTAATTGTTGGCTATATCCTAAAGTTGGCTTCCTGATATCTGTATTCACAAATTTCTTTGAAGGAAAACGTAGCGGACGACAGCCTGAGACAGACAAACAAAAATGTAGCAACATTGAGAACCAGAAGGTCGTTCGTCGGCACGAACGGATTTCAAGTTTTCAACCTTGCCGTTAGCATGTAGTTTAGTGTAATTCTCACAGAGTAATCATGCAATAGCTTTCCAAGTTCTTTTTACCTCGGACATAGTCTACATAAAGGTGCTACTCGTTGGATGCGACATAATCTTTTGGTTTCCTGTGCGGGTAAGGCCGTGTATTAAGAATGGTGTCGTTGAACTGCCGTTCGTGTTCAACTCTTCGTGAATCAGAGCTTCAGTTAGACCCGGTATACCAAGAGTTGAAATGTTAAATATGGAATGCTGCAGCTTTGTTTTTACTTTTTCATTATTGCAAGTGAAACACGATTACATGTTAACTACACAACTCCCTTTTGAGAAATGAAATGAGAAATGGAAAAGAACTATTCACACATACTGATAAAATCGTACGGCAAACAAATTCTTTCGCGTAAGAAATCGAAAATTCTTTAATAGAGATGCCAGGTAACGTTACCTGTTGGCATACAGAAGGATACTAGTGGACACTAGTCAGGAATTGTCACGTACAAATATTTTCTACGAAAATTGCGAATGCTGTTTTTGTTTCTGTACGAACACCGAACTTAACGGGTGTGACTAAAACATGGACTTGGACTATGGACTATGGACTTCTAAAACATGGACTTTAAGCCGTGGACTTTCTTTTTTTCCCGGTCCATACCTCGTTTTTTCTTGCCTAAAATGTGGACTTTTTGCAGTGGACCACATTCTTTACTAATAATTAAGACTATATATATGCATGCATTCAAGATTACAAAGGCCTATTCAACTCTATTCAAAACGTCAGATACTTGTAGGCCTATTAGTAAAACTTACTCACATTATACGAAAACTTTAAATGAACAGAAGTAAAAAAAAAACAAATAACCAAACTAATTGCAATCAGAGCAAGTCCAATCGGACAACGTAACCGACTTCAAACATCCAATATGAAACTTTTCCTTACAAATTTTACACAATATCAATGTTCCATCTTTGGTTACTCTTGGGGGAAAGTTTGTAGCGTTCAGGACGACGGCAATAACATATGAGGTCAACAATTTAAACTTCTGCTTTGCAACAATAGGGTTAGGTGTAGAGGGGAAAGGGGTTAAAGCGTTGTTTTTTAGACAATTCATAAGATGATTACGCAAAACAGTAGGAGTAAAAATGAATTTCGAAGGATTAATTCCAAATAACAGGGACGTCGGCCGTCGCATTGGCAATAGCATAAACGCCACAATCAATTGAGTTGGGTGAACTGAAATGAGTGGGTTTGTTGAGATGAGGATCAGAGTCAAATGGTACACACGCCGACACGCGCCATGCGCGGAAATCGTATACTGACAAAAGAGCTCATTTTCTGTTCGGCCTAGACTCTCAAAATGTAATTAGTTAATTACTACTAAAAATTGCCTTCGGGAGAAGGAGGTAGAGTTCGACAAAATTTCATATACAGAAATGTCGCGCGCGTGCAAACATTGTCTGTTTGCAATAAATTATTATTATTATGAATAATAGTTTTCATTTTCAAATCTCCTTATATTTTTTCTAACGTACCTTACGCTTTTAATTAATAATTTATTCCTACATTAAAGGTATTCATTTTAAAAAGGCTATATTTTTTGGGACTTCCTAAAACGTGGACTTTAAGCATCAGTCCACGGCTTAAAGTCCATGTTTTAGAAGTACATAGTCCATAGTCCAAGTCCACGTTTTAGTCACACCCGAACTTAACTTAATTTCTCGTTGTATTACGTCACCAGCCTATTAATAAGACCCATTCACACTGGAGGGCTTTTGTCTGATTAAAACTTAACTGGTCATATTTTGGCGAATCTTTTCGTACTTATATAGGCATCTGTTAAGATACCTTTTAAAAGACGAATATTTTTGTCTTAAATACGTCTTTAAGAAGACTTTCGGCCAAAAAAAAAGACTTCCACATGCTCGGGGGTCGGTCCCCCTTGCTCTGGCAGGGTTGGCAGTGGGCACGGCAGTGCCCCGGCAGGGTCGGCAGTGCACGATGTGCCGTTGGTTCATTTAAGATATATATATAATCTTTAAGTACCCAAATCCCCTACCGGGTACCTACCGGGCTCCCACTATAACTATGTGGGGTCAGTGTGGGGTAGTCTGTTGTAAAAATGTGTCGGATGCAAACTTAACGGCTTGAGGTAATCCGCCTTCATCACCTCTCAGAAATAATTTTATACGACAAAAACCCTCCAGTGTCCAGTGTGAATGGGACTTGGGACTTGGGTGTGAATGGGAAATGTTACGCACTTTGATGTGTAAGTAAAAAAAAGTTCAGTTTTGTCTGAATTGTGATGAAACGTTTGCAAAGTTGTAAGAGCAAGCTTTTGATCATGAGATATGAACATGGTTAAAAGGAGTGAAACCCAAATCAGGCGGCTGTGTTTCAAAATCTACTGATTACTATAAAAGTACAAAAAACTAATAATAACTGGATTTCGCTGCACGTGAATCAATTACTTACCACGAGATGGCGATAGCCACCACAGGCAAAACTATCGACTCGCTTCTTTAGCTACAGCTACACACTTGGGCACCTTCAGCACAGGGTCCTCATGGGTAGAGTCCAGAACCTCAAGCCAAGACAAAAGAAAATGATCGAAAATTCATATAAAGATGAATTATTACCCACACACAAGACCCCAGACGAACGGAACAATTCATTGAGCGCTATGCAATCTGGGGCGAAAATCCTGCCGCTAGATAGGTGGCGCCACCGCGCCAGCCAATGCATTGCGTGAAAGCCCCAGAATATTATATATAGGTAAAAACACTCAGGGTTTGTTGTTGAAAGTGAAGGTTCTTTAAGGGGGAAATATTTTTATTTGCATGTCGAGAAATAGCGATAGTTTTAATTCATAACAATATGGGGATCTAGTGTTGACCCAGTCGGGGCCTATGTCGACGGGGGGGCATGAAGGCATGTAAAAGTACGGAGGCATCTGTTAATAATACAAAGTCGAATATGGGAAATAAGATGTTCGGAAATGCGCTCATAATACTTAAATCCACACTTTTTAATGACTAATTTATCTAGACGAGGAATGCAACACTTTGATCTTAAACTTAATTTACCAATTTATCAAGCCCGGTACTACTTTTTGACCTCTTGTAATCCATAATGTCCTGTAATTACATGACTTTTCCTAATATATAATGTATATTGTCAAGCAATTAATTTACTATGATCCCGTAGTTATTTTATTTTCCCGACCTGAAGTTAATGATAACCCAGAAAACTGATGAAACACCTATTTCTACTACTGTACCAGACGTATCAGGTTCGTGTGATATTCGAGCAGATGCACAAAAAGTATTTCAATAGTTGAAGCGATTTTATTTTTCAACGATAGTTTTCGGTTCCGGCTTTTGACTTGCTGTTTCTAACTGACTGTGTTTCCCTGGTTTCTTTATTCTGTTTTACTGAGCTGTGTACTGGAATCCAAATTAATAATTGCCGTTTTATTACAGTAATTAGAAGCTCAAAATTTAAAAAATGACGAAGGCGTGTAACTAATCACAATTCACAATAAACATCTATTCATCATGATTCATATTTAATATTTACAACAACTAATAACACATACTTTTAATTTCACAAAGTAAATTACCGTATAGTATTTTTTTTATTGTGAGGTTTCTCGTTCTTTCAAGATCTAAACTGATCGAATCTTTGACCAACGCATAACACCTAGCTATCGTTTTACAGGAGGTCAGCAGTGTAGGTTGCTCGGCTCAGTGAATCGGGAGAACATTATCCCCGTTTTCATGATCGAATTAGAAGAACTCCGTTGGGACTGGATAGGGGAGTCGTGAAGGAGAGTAGGGACAACGGCAATGGATTCTGGTCCTTTTCAGGCGTAGAACATATGGCGGGGATTAGGTTCTCCTTGACAGTGAAGTCATCTTGGGCCGCAGTGGGAATAGCGACCCTATGACGTTCTGGTTATACACCTATATCAATCTTGAGGTATATCAGTTAGACTTGAGCATAAGCCTTTGTAACATTATTTGATTCGGTTACAATTACCAAACGGAACACTAACAAGAAATGAATTTTAAAACCGAACCCTTTCCATAAATATAACCAGTTGGCTAGTACTTATTATTAGTTCCCCATAATTGAAATCAATAATGTTGGTAGTATCTGCAAAATGCCACTTATCAAATGTGGAAATCACTTAAATATGTTTTTAAATAAAAAAGAAATGCATTAAATGTAATGAATATATGAAAGCGTTACGGTACATCATCGAAGGGAAGCTGATATACTGTGATGGCAAGAAATAACAATTAACAAACCCTATGACGATCATGTTGTATTTTGCAGAAATTTTCTTCAGAATTATCGTCAGAATTATAGCGCGTTAATATTTGGGAACTTTTATTTTAGATCTGAAGAACAAGCGCGCCGTTTGCATAACATAAAAAATAGAAAGAAACCTATCGTACTCAAAAAGTCAGCATATACTTGGTAAACTATCGAGCATCAACAAAGGAGGCAGCAACTCTCGACAATATTCATCTTTATCCGGCGGTTCTTTGTTAACACATGTGTGCGTGCGTGTGTGCATAACAGACAGAATGCGAGATGGTTTCAATGAAGAGTTGGGCAGATGGGACGCGGGTGGGGAGACTGAGAGAAAGAGAGGGGTGGAACTGATCGGTATCCGCCTCTCAGCGGGGGTTGACTCCGGACCTATTATCAGCCAGTTGCGACCAAGGTCTCTCAACAATCAAGATACATGAAGAACGATATGATAAAAAAAAAGCATAAAAAGCTGCACATCCGAATCAAGCTAGGACCCCCTGTTGATGGTCGTATACTGATCTTCCATTAGCTGCAGTCAGCAGAGCAACCTGTTTGTGTGTGTTATCGAGTCAACTCTGTTGTTGTCCCATAACCTTAATAATCTAGTCGCGAGGGTGACTAATTCGATTGACTTGATGTCATAATATCCGATCAGTCTCAATGAGTTTTTCTCACTCAAACATTTACGTTTATTTCGCTAGAGAGGAAGGAGGAGCTTGCTATTCCATCTTCTGAGTTAGTAGTAAGCTACACCCCAATAGTGCGGTGTCCAAGTCTGGATCTTTAACTTTGCACCTGCGCGCGCATCAGCTCGTTTCTCCTTGCTCCTACTCGGCAACTTGTCTTACCAGTGCAACTTTCACATACCGTTTTTTATTCTTGTTAAAAATAAAATAGATCATGTCCTGTGTGCCAGCAAGATAACTTTTGAAGGGATTGTTTGGCTTATTGGCAAATTATAGATAAGGTAAAACACAATTTAATTTCTTAACCCCACACTTGATAATACCAAAAGTTTCACGAGGAGCTACGTATATGCCTAGCCTACACCCTTTAGTTTGTATTGGACTTCTTGGATGTATAGGAAAAGGTTGGAGAAGTTCAGTGGGTTGGTGGAGAAGTTTTGGACCGACCAATGGGTAAGAAGCGAATGGGCTGGGCTTAGGGGATGACGCTTCGTTCTTTGGTGTGTGTCGGGGGCGATGCAACCGGACGTGTAATATTCCGTTCAACCCTCCTCGTGCGGAAAATCCTGGGCTGCTCTGTCTCCATGGGCATACGACCACCAGTCAGAACAAACGCGAGTAGGAGGGAGAGTTGCACTCAGCAAAATTAGTATTTCTCGTTTCTGGTAGCAAAGAACTCAGACTCATTTCAACTTCAGTCGTCACTCTCCATACCACACTGTTTTCTCTGAGTTGAAATTTCTAGTTGCAGTTTTATCGTATTCTACTACTGTTCTCCTAGCCGCCTTGCCCGCCTAGATTCCTTTCCAGACAGTGCAAATTCGGTTTTGAACAGAGGATATTTCAAGTCAAGTTCTAACTTCTAACTGGTGAAATCAAGGAGAAATTCGTGGTTGGTTCTTTTATCCAACCTGCTTGCAGTTTTACTGGGACTTTTGAATTTAAATGGCATTTACACCTGTCATCGAAGAATCAGTCGGTATGGATTCACCACATCACCAGCACGGCGAGGTGCTTCTGTCACTCCTTGCTCGGCATAAAAGTTTAGAAGGTAAGAGGAAACAAATATATACTATAACTACTAATTAGAGACAATATACCGTAGCCTACTGATGAGTTTAATTTTTTTTTATTTGTTTAAAAGGACCAATATTATTTCAATTATTCGTCCCTTTTAAATTTTACCTTTGTAAATGATTGCCACAAGTGCATACCGTATCACTGTAACTCGACTCTATTCATTGTCGACTTAGCAAGATTTTAAGTAATTTAAATGACTATTCAAATAAATGATAGACTTTGTTTTTTAGTATGTTGATAGCAATAGTCATGATAGCAATGTGCCAATATTTAGACCTTTAGATCTAAGCGACTTTATAGCACTCGTAAAGCAAGCATGCCATCAACTTTTCGAGACTACTTCTCTGTAAACGTTTACCATAAACCATGTTGTTGTTTGTAAAAACTGAAGAGCTCTTGTCAGCACACTCGCCTCGAGAGTTGATAAGAGCCGTATGAGAGGTATATAGGCTTTACCCTGCCCTTTTGTGTATTAAGGTTCACTACCTCGATCCGCTTTCAGCGAAACCAGTCAGCTGTAACGTACTGAACCATCATCCTTCAGATTTCCAAAGCAAAATCGCATGATCAATTCCCTGTCGGAACTGGAGAAAATAACTTCGTTTCTCAATACTTTGTTTCACAATACCTCATGGGCACTTTTGGGTTTCTGATAACCCTCTACAAAAATAACATAGGAAATAGTGGTCTATATCATGAAAATACTAGGTAGTAGAGGCACGGTAGTAGTCTACTACCGTAGCCTATTGCTAAATAACGCTAATTTAAACCGCTGAAAAATTTCTACAAATTGGTCAAAGATAGGTTACTGGAATACGCTTGTTAGTTTGTTACCGAAAAATAGGGATGGTGTAAGGAGGAAAGGGGGAAATGCTAGGCCTTTATGTTAGGCTTTTATGTTAGGCCCCGGCACGTGACCAGTCCGTTGTCCTGGTCGCCGGTCGACACTAGATAATCACGTCAATGGGCACACTTTGCTGATATAGCAATGTACTCGTTCTTTACCAACTGCCAGCACCAAGATAAATTATGTTCCTTTTCTCTTCTTTGTTTGCATGCTATTTGTATGCGAGTACAACCAGTAGAGAGGTTTAGGTTAGTGGATGAGGTACACAATACCTGGAGAAGTGGAGATAGACTATTTCTACGTTTGTTCAATAGGCCTACTTGTATTTTCCAATAGTTCAAAAATCTTTCAGTATCGGATATTGAGCTAGCTGGGAGTAATATCAACAGGGAAGCCATACTTCTATCTTTTCTTGTTACAATGTAGCGCATTTTGTGATAGCAACAGGAATGAGACCATCCGACCAAGTTACTGGTAGGCCTAGATTAAACATACATCGCCCTTTCCTGATCAGATTCGGGAGGAAAGAAGACTACGAAAAACAGAAGCCGAAATCTTATTTATCGTTTCTTATGTCACATTGTTGAAAATGGTTTCAATGTTTTGCTAATAGTAATAACTTGAGCGCTAGAACTCGAATTCGAATAACTCTCTAAGTCTCTAGGATTTGTTACACGCTAGAACGTTTCCATTTGGGTTCACACTTGACAAGTTGGATACAGTTTTGGTAAACCATCATCATTCTACTATTATTTTGCAGTTTTAGGTGGGTTAATTTAGGACGAGTCAAGTAGAATTACCATGGGCGAAGATCCGCTCGGGTACTTCTTTCAGACAGCACTGTACTGTGGAGCTTAGCATTTTACCTCATTGTCAAATCATATTTAAATATTCCTATTAACTTTTGGTCATTGTGGTTTTACAAATAGGCTAAATTGAAACCACGATGGTCCCTGATATTCGGAACTGGTTTTCTCTTTAGTTCGCTTATGGTATCCGGTTCATATTTGTCACCCTCTCTTGGGGACAACATAAAAAAAGGAGGGGGGTTTTCCAACTGAATATAAAGGGTGGAGAAGGATTGTAGGCACGAGCCACTCCACGACGACGCGTGCTACTGTTGGCATAATCAGAGGCTCCCTTTTGCCCCCCCCCCTCTTGTGTAGCTTGGGTGTGTGTCAATCCGCGAGGGATTTTACCTCGACAGGTTGGTGGGTTCTTTTTGGCATGCTGCCAGGGCTTTGTCAGTCGCGTGACCGCGGCCTGCATTCGCCACGCGCATAGCCTACCTACTAGCCTACGATGATCCGCAGTCTCCTTTCGCTTTCTTCTGCTAGATTTGATTCAATCACATATTCCGTATTGCTAAGCTAAATCCCTTTTTGACTTAAAGACTAATGAACCTAAAACTAACAGTACCATAGTCTACTTTTAGTTCGTTTACACTGAAGCTGAGTGTTGCCTGCATTGCCCTCGCATTCGGCTATGACACACCCCTTGTACGAGGAATAGGAACGGATACCTGATACCTATTCTGAACACTAACTTTGTACAGAAAAACAGCGTATACTTATGTATAAAACATGAACAACCAAACCAAAATTTGGACCCCGCTTCAAGTAGATTCCAACTTTTAAAGCCTTTTTCTCTTTTGTAAATATTGGACCGCTTGGTTTCAACAAATTTTCTGTTTTGATCTCGATTCCGGTTCATAACTAAAAATGGCAGCTCACAAATTTTTTCGGCAATTCAAGTATCAATCGCGGAAATCTGCATACATAGTTTATATGTACTGATAACTTATTTTAAGCATATAAATCAGAACCTAACGAAACCTTACGGTATCTTACACATCGCATTAGCCATCTTCTATTTATTCACGTCGGCCTAATGCTGTGGGGCTAGGTAAGGATGTTGCTTTTAGCTGCAACCATTCGTTATCAAGCTCAGCTAAGCTACCGGTATTGGATTCAGCCAATCAGACATCAGTTTTTATTAGCTTTAAGTTTGCTTTAGTATAAACTCAAATGAAAGTTGGCGGAAATTGGCTTTTCAAGCTGCTGAGTTATAACACTTACATAGCTGATGGTGTGAACTATGCTTAGATCTTAAAACGAATCCGGATCCATCCGTGAAAAAAACTATATATTCCCATTTGAGCTTTATGCTGGTCTAATTTTTATTCAGCCAACGACAAAGTCAACTGAATTGGTATATGAAGTACGTAAAATTTTGACTTCATTTCTTGGATCTATCCATATTTCAAATCAATGATGTGAACGTGCGCGTAAGATACACTATGCCTCAAACAAAAGACCACGACATCATTATGTAGCTAACGCCTGAAAACTTTAAACATGACAACATTCATTAATTATTGATTTCCATGAGTAAGCAAACAATTTTAGAGGTCTAAGTGAAACCCTATGCCGGCTACTCAATCTTATGTGAATCTGTAGGGAATCGGTCTGTTGCATCTGCTCTTTCACTGAGCATATACAACGCGCTGCTTTCTCTGAGGTCCGACGGTCGCGTGCTGGTCGCGTGACCCTTCTGGTTTGTCTCAATCCGACCTCGTCGTCTATTTTTTCTCCATCTGCTTATTCCACTGACCGACGGAATACATGATACACAGCATCAAACTAGAGTGGTGGATAGTTCCCCGTTCACCGCTAGAGTAGCCTAGTTAGCCATTTTCGAATTTTTCTTTCATTTTCAAAAATTTCTCAATATGACGTTGTAATAACTAAGAACATTTTGTAATAACTAAGTCCCTTTTTTAATTATTAGTAATTATTTCTATGTTTTTTATATTTGAACTAGCTCGAACGAAGATGAATAGTCTCGCATTGAGAGATCTCATATGTAGATATATCATGTGTAGATACATCACAATTTCTCTTTTTTACATTATGCCTATCCATTTATTTCTAAGCACCAGTTATTGAATTCTGTGCGATCTGTGGATTACTACTTATTCATTTGTATTTCTCGTGTTAAGAAGGGCTTGCTATGTAATATATCGATGAGATAGATGAAGAGTTCCCACCATGTTTGAACAATAAATATATATCTATGTTTTTAACTAGCGTAAAGAGTGTAAAAATAGTGTCTTGTTTGACCAAAAACGACGCGACGACACGGAATCCCGATTTGTTAGGCCTGTACGACTAAAAGTCACTCGGAACATTTTTTGTAGGTAAAATGTCGATACGTAAGCTTTTAACCGAAATTGTATTGAAATGATACACCTCTCATACCTTTTTATCGTATTTTTTAAGCTATGCCTATAAGTCGCTATAAGGGGCATGAAATTTTCTTGCTACTTTTTGTTCAGTTACTCATAAACGCTATTTTCAATTGACAGCTACGATTCCTCGATGTGCTGGCTGCAGCGGTTTTATTCTTGATCGATTCATCCTTAAGGTGCTGGATCGTCCTTGGCATACCGAGTGTCTCAAATGTTCAGATTGCGGTACGCACTTAGTTGACAAATGTTTCGTCAGAGGTGGAAGCACTTACTGCAAGGAAGATTTCTTCAGGTAGGTTTCATATAATATTGTCTCAACTCTTTCTGTAATGGCTATTGAGGCTCTGGCATTGTGAAAGAAGAGAAGGATAGTCTTCTTGGCTACAGACTATACTTTCTACCTAGGTATGACTCGTTAAAACCGATAACAACACATGACAGGTCCTGACTGCTTGATTATTTATTGATAACTTGTCTTATTATACGGTACCATCATATCATGCGATATCATATTCAATAGGCCTCGGCCGAGGCCTCGGCGACGATACAAATAATCGCAACGCGTAGCCTGTGTTGTAAATATTTCTTGGTTATCAATTATTTCTATAGGAAACTGTCGAGTTAACGCCTTATAGCTTGTGTGAACCTAACTTTGTGTGAAATCTGTAAATACTTCTTAACCCGACATTAGCTGTTTTCCCAGAAAATAGAAGTCCGTGAGGTTGAAATTTCAAAAATAACGTAGCTCATTAGATTTTGTGGATTAGCTATTTATTAAATTCCAAAATGTATAATTGTGCAAAAGGTCATTTTGATTAGCTGCAAATACGGTGGTCCAACATGTCGTTTATTCGTCTTGGCTCCATTAGATCCTATTAACAGCATTCAATTATACTAACTCATGTTCTTTGTTTCCCCTTAAGGAGATTTGGTACCAAATGCGCGTGTTGCGATCAAGGTATCGCTCCGTCGCAGGTTGTACGCCGGGCACAACAACACGTTTACCATTTAGAATGTTTCCAGTGTCTTCTCTGTGGCCGTCAACTGGATACGGGCGACGAGTTTTATCTTATGGAAGACCGCAAACTAGTGTGTAAAGCTGATTACGAGTCCGCTAAGACTAAAGGTGTGTTTCGTGTTATCTGTCAAATTTCGCGCAGAGAATAGATACATGAACCTAACATCCGCCAATGTTTGTCTCACAAAACCATTTTGTTAATGTGGACAATTTGATGTAATAGAAGGGGAAAATCCACCTAAGCGACCGAGGACAACTATCACAGCTAAACAACTAGAAACACTAAAATCGGTTCGTTTCAATCAATAGATATTTGTTAAAAAGGTATAATAATAACTATTAGTTTTAATTATTTATTAGGCATACAACGCCAGCCCCAAACCAGCGCGTCACGTACGGGAACAACTTAGCCAAGACACTGGACTCGATATGAGAGTTGTCCAAGTTTGGTTTCAAAACAGGTACGCCATTATACTCTTATTTATTTATTTTGCACATCATCCTGGCACACGATGATGGAGCATGCACAGTATGTACATGGGGAGAAGATATGATGTAAGTCTTATACAATAATAGTTGTAAAAACCTTATGGTGTTTGTATACGTACAGTATTTTCGATCGATATGAAGTTATATTTGATTGAAGTAAAACGTACGTAAACCGTAGACGTTATCCAAATATCGGAATTTTGTCATGTAGTTTTGTGCGAGGGAAAGGAAAGTCAAGTTAGTACTCTTACCACTTTCCCGGCCCTTCCTCCGCCCATCCCCGGCGCCCCATCACCCTAGGCCCGTTGAGCTAGGACCGCCCCACTTTAATTTTCTGGAAGCCCAATGAATGCTCCCCGCTCGGGAGCGAAGCCATCTTCTCTCCTCGTAACCATGGTAACTGGTCCTGACATTCTTGCTCGATCCCTTCCAGACTGCGCAGTTCTCCCTATGGCTTCCTTACAAAGGATGTTGTTCTCTTTCAAGTCCCCTTTTTTATGTTCCGTTGCAGCTTCCTCTTTCGATGTTCAGGGAGGAGGGGGAATGTTTTTTTTTCCTAAGATGTTCAACATTTCCCTTCCCCACCACACTCGTTTTAGTTCAGATAGATTCGTACACTTTCATACTTACTATTTTGATGACGGCCGGGTACGTACTGAAAATAATAGAACGCGTAAAAAATGTTGTCTAATATAGCCGAGTTTGTATGGTGATTGGATTTTGAAACTTAATCATGACCTGCTGATAACTAATTATATGATACACCTTTCAACTATTTAGGCGTGCTAAAGAGAAACGCCTAAAAAAAGATGCCGGCAGAGCCCGATGGGGACAATATTTCCGCAACGGAAACGGAAGTTCAGGCAACGGAGGTTCAATCGGAGTTGGCAAAGATGGAAGCAGAGCATCCAAAATGGAAGATATGAAAGACGACCTAATTATCGGATTTTCAGGTAATTTTTCTCCTTGTGTGTCGTCTCTTTTTTATTCTTCTTTTTCTCTTAAGTTTTCGTATCCCATTTCATTTTTCTCTCGGCAATCGTATTATTTCGAGTTAGGGACGTACTTTACGCAACTTTATGCGGAATAGTGAAATCTACCAAGAACAAAAATATCGAAAGCATCGTTTTCGAAAAGGAAATATTATCAGGTATCAATCGCCCATACAAAATAATACCAAATCGTGCCAAATAAACACGAAGGTACTTGTTTGCTTAACTAAAAACTACAAATGTTTGCAAATGATTCAAATAGTCTAGTGGTGGAATGTCAGGGTCTCCATAATCCAATTAATCCATAGATGAGAACAATGAGCTATGTCAAATCGGATACGTATTGAAAATAAATTGTAGGATGCATGAATGCCTCCCGATTGGTGAATGTAAGAGGCTTTAATTCGATTACGCTGAAACGTAACTCGATTGAGCTGATCGAAGCTGATGGCACGATGCAATGCTCAGAGGGTTGAAAGCTAAAAACCTGCAAAAGGCGTGTCTGGTTGATCGACGCCCATATGGTACACGGGTGTAAACGGTAAGGGGAGCCTAGGAGGGAGGTGAGGTCGAAGGTCAATCTCAGCAGACATGAATATTTGATTCACAAGTCATCGTTCTTACACCCCTCACATATAGTTTTATATGAAAGGCTACCAGTATCGTACTTTTGTTTTCCATTTCTTTTAGCAATCCACGTTTTTTGAGTGTTTTCTTTTCGAAAGCGCGCACGAGGCGTTATTGTTGACTCGACTATCGATTCGAGCATCCGGCGTGGATGGACGTGCCTGTTGTTTCCACTCGAATGTCTAGATCGGAACAGATGGGCGTTGTTTGACTATACGGCACTTTGCCCGTGATAACCCGTGAAGTTGTTGGCTAATATTTCCCCTGTTCCCTCCCTTCTTTCCTTCCTTCCCTTTTCGGTATTCCATTTTGTCTCCCTTTGACTGGTGTGTGTGGTGCTATCGCTCCTGTGCGCGTCGTAAACTCCCCTTTGGCACATTAGACTGTTTTGTCATGTGTGGCGTATAGATGGGGGATACAATACTGAATAAATTACGGAAACACATGAGGATCATTCGGGTCGGTAACCGCCATTAGACCAGTCCAAGGGGTAAAAGGCCATCAATGATGGAAATGATGGCACGCCATATAGGACTATGTTTGCCTGAGCCTTGAGCTAGTACGCCACAAATAAATTTCGAATGAAAAGAATATGTAGTCGACGTTGGTAGATGTAATGGGAAGTGGAAGCTGGTAAGGTGGATCACAAAGCTAGGCTAGATATAGTCTCCGATATGACTATAAGAAATAAGTTGAATTCTGTATATATTAGCACATCCGTAGTGTTTCTTATTTCTTCAGCAGTTTTATCTGCATCAATCGAGTATTCATCGTTTAATTCGAACATCAAGCGACAAATCTCCTTTCTTTCCCCTCGCCGCCCATGACTGCAAGTCTGCAAGTCTGCAATCGATCTTAGTTCCCTGAATGTTTTTCAATGTAGACGTGGCCCACAAAATGTATCTTTCCCTGTCGCGGGCGAATAACGGTATACTTTCCTTCTTGAAAGTTTCGGCTTCGTACTTGAGCTTGAGATACTCTCTTGTTACACGAAAGGCGGACTTCTCTGGTGAGTCTCTTGCCAGTTCACAAAACGCCTTCTGTGTGTACGTAGAGTACTATACGTGGCTCAATGGTTCGATGGTCCATCCTTTGTCCAGACTTGATGGGGCGTAGAAATAGAGAGCCAGAAATGGACTAGTATTCTATCATAGAGTACCCGTACTCTGTAATGTGTGTGCATACACAGTACCATTCGCGGGTATGATTTTAATCAGTCAGAAAGGAGGGTAAGTCTTTTTTATCCCAATATATATGGTCTCTTTTGGTAGCTCCCCATCTCCCTTTTCCCCCTCTTTGCCTCTTTCTTTCTTTCTCTTGCGCTTACTCTCTCTCTCCGAAGCGCACTCTCTCTCTCTCTCTCCCCTTTCTCCATGTATGGAACTTAAAATAAGGGGGTCCTTTTTTCATCTTCGTCGCTGTGTTTGCACCCTCCCGATAAGGTAATCATGCTTGGCTTCCCTTAGAGCCAATGAGCTAAGTAGTCGAGGTTTCGAAAGGGAAGAGAGACAGATCAACAGAAATACTTGGGTATTTTATCATGTGCAGCCCCTGGAAAAAGGCTGAAACGAATTTACACGACGACACGAAATTCAAAACTACGGAATCTTCTCTGAATGCGAACGGTTGACGTCTTTCCATAAACCTTGAAAATTATTTCGATTACTTAGTTCTATGCAAACAGTATCTAGCAATAAAAGGGAAAAGTCTTTGAATGAGAAAAAGCCCAGAATTGAGAAAGTTGCTAGCTCGGTTGCTAGTTTGTTGCAATTGCATACGTTGAGTAAATACGTACTATTCCGTGAAAAAATCGTGTCGCACAGACACAGGACAAGTTACATTTTCGTTTCCTTGATTCTCGGAGAAATACAGGACAAGAATGAAGAAAATCTTTCATTTACTTCTTCTGAAATACTGAAATACACTCTCTTAGTCTTCAGTCCCTTTCGTTCGGAAATCTTCCCTATGACGTTTGCTGTAGGCCTATACTGTAAATATATTGTGAATATATTTCCAGGGGGACAAGGTATAAGTCCGGCTTCATTAGCAATGCACGTTGGCCTAGGGAATCAACCGCCGCCGTTCGGATCCGCTTTGCATCCGACTCATTATTTTTCTAGCTTCTCCGGCTTTGGAAATGGAATGGGCGGTGAGTGAACAGGCTAAAACAAGAGCCTATTCTCTCGCATTTTACCTTTCACCAAAGACATAGCTCCAAGATAACGTAACTTAACTTACGTATGCCACATTATGGCGTAGTGCAGGATTTTCGTAGTGACTTACACAAACGGACAAATCGTATGAGAAAGGAAATGACAAGAATGTTGCTTACTTGAAAATTAAAACAGAAAATTGTAATGGATAATGTTTACCCCCGAAATTGTCTCCTACTCCTTTTACTCTGAGTTTTAATGTAGCTTCCCCCCATTTTATCTTTAGTAAAACAAACAAAACAATTTTTTGAAATATTTTTACCTTAACAGGCCATCACGGTGGATTGGGTTCTCACAATGGTAACCCTCTAACGCCAATGACATCTATGTCATCAATTGGAGGTATTCCCCATTAGCTCCTGCTAGTGCATCCAGTGACATCAGCAATATGAGTAGCAACAGCAGTGAACGGAGTAGTAGCAGCAGCAACGGACACTATCGATTTTCCTCCGTCGCCCGATTCATGGCTTGGAGATGTTACTGACGCCGCCAGCTCTGGACAACCATTTTAAATTGTTCACCTTTAGCCCCACAAACTTTTTGTTATTTTAACTGAGAATAACTGTCGGCGGTCCCCAAACAACTTGGTTGATTTTCACAAGAGTCACTTAGCGCTTAGAGAATTGAAAGACAGTAGTTAGTTGGGTGAAGCAAATAGTTGGGAAAAGTGATCATGATGGAGTGAAAAGTCATCATGCAAATTTCACCATTACAAGCGCACCGTTAATTTATTTCCATCTTTTTATTTCTCAAGAAAATAGCTGAATCGAATAAGTGATCTGCAGATTCGACTTACTATGTCTAATTATGTTACTTGTGCACTTTTTACATCTTTTGATTCGTTTGTGGAATCAGTTGTCAAATGATATGACGCTATAAATATTTACTACCGTATTCAGCAGTGATGAAGAATCCACTGCCACTATTGGGCCCAATTTACCCCTCATCAACACAAGTTTATAGGTGTATTTTAGTTTCCAAAAAGCTTTTTGAGAGCAGTTGTGTTCCGTACGTGTACAACCTGTCTAATGTCCACTCCCGGGCAGTGGTCCTTCTTATCTTCAAATGTTTTGCTGAACGAAAATGTCTCGTAATAAGTAGGTAAAATATATTTGCATGGAATGCACAGCGATGTTTCGATGTACATTAAAACGAAAATGTATTCCAATTTCCCTTCCGGTATAGGAAAAATATATCCGTTGTGTATGACTATGCATAGCGCATTCATGTATATAATTTATATCATTCTATATCATTTCGTACATCCCCTGTTTAATAAACCCTTGACTCTTTGCGTATGACACAGGGACAACTTTTTTGTTTTAAAGGCATCCGTTAAGATACCTTTAAGACAAAATTTTGTCTTAAACACGTCTTAATTAATGACTTTTGGCCAAAAAAGACGTCCACGTAATGTGGGCTGTACTCATATACCGGTATAGGGGAAGGTGGGGTTAAGTGAGACGTGGGGTTGAGAGGGACAGGGGGGATAAAAAAAAATAGAAAATATCTTCAGAAACTAGAAAAACTTATATTCAATTCTTTAGTACGGTAAGTACATTTGGAGCAAAACATTTTGAAGTTTCGATTATTATTTTGAGAGTTGTCTTTATGATATCTTTAAGACTGAATGATGACTGAAAAGAATGACTTCTTTTGGATGTCAATTTAATGTCAAAAGTCGTACATGCGTTTGGTGGGAAATCTTCATTTGATGACGATATAATTTTTTTTAATCAAGCGAAAAATAGCTCAGTGTTTGGAGAAATCAAGAAAATATAACCAAGTCCTGTATAATAATCCAACAAACATGACTTGTAAGTTTGTAGCCTGTATATTTGCCTCGATATTTGCAGGAGCCCCATTGTCCAAACAATCAATCATTCAACCGCATTCAACCCTTAGACATGGCTTGGCTGTTTCGTTGTAGGTGTCAGTGGTGTCATATCTACGTAGAAAAGGGGAGCGGCAATCGTCAGAACGGGTGATTTTATGGCTCCAAACCAGCCCAACCCATTTAGTTAATGGACAGCTCATGACGAGAAAAATAGTTCATATAAAGGAATAAAAGCATGGCAAGAAGTATTTGTTAAGTTGGACGTCAACATAATAATCCAATAACCCTCTTTTCTTCACAGCAGAATATTGTCTGTTTTCTTTTCTGAAGTATGAGCCTGGGATGTGGCTTGGTCCAATAGCCTGGGTGGCTATCGTTCAAGTAACAAAGAAATTAAAGGAGCACTATTTACCATGAGCATGAACATGCATAGCATGAGCTGCATAAATAATTTATCTTTTCATCCTTTTTATGGTAAAATGTGACGCTGAATCAATACTATGGTATAGCAGGAAATGCTATTTCTCACTGATGGTCAAAGCTTTTAGCTGGAGGAGGAACTATAATAAATGACATTAATTGACATACATTTCACACGATAAAAGTAGCGCAACATAAAATGGATAAAAAATGGCCTAATTTTGCATAACAAGAAACCGTGTCATAATTTCCAATATATAATTTTTTTAAACGTAGTTTCTACTGGGGCAAAATGATAAAACATAAATGTATCAAAATGGCAAATAATAAAACAGATAGCGAGTCTATCGCATTCGTAATAGTTATATAAGAGCAGCATGTTCTTTGTTCTATTTAGTGTAAGTTCTTCTCATACTTCGCGGTATTTAATGTGTTCATTTGTAATTTTAGGCTGAGTTACATCTAAAAAACTAACAAAGGAGGTTGCAAATGGCGATATTTTCTGTTTAAGAGATGTTTTCAGCTTTAAAACGAGTTATTTACACCAAGAGTTACAATCCGTAAGTGGAGCATTTACTATGTTAGCTGACGGGGTAGATAAACGCAAGAAGAGCTGACTTTTTTGCATATGCACTAATGTATTGTACTGAATCTAAATTTTGAATTGATTGAATGTATTCCAAAATGTCTGGCTTTGGAGCCGTTTTCCTGCATACCGGTACAATGGTACATAATTAACCCTAGACTGCCCAGGATATGGGACACAATTATAGTAGATACTTATAAAAACTCCATGTCTGATTTACGCATCTTCCTTGCGTTCCGACATGTTCTAATTCTTGTTAATGAATCCTCCAACCTGACCTGATTTGGTGGACAATAAAAGTATATCCCCTGCTGGAACACGTATTCGGTTTAGAAGCCAACATATCACCACGCCATCTAGTGACTGGCATGGTATTCCATATTGTAGGTAGCGTCTGTACGTTACTGTTAATGTTACCGCGCTCGCGCAGAAAAGTACCCGAAGGGTTTCTGTTACTTACTGTATAGGTAGCGTTTGCACGCCACAAGGTACCCGAAG